>CM061533.1:147964682-148328964 GCA_030545055.2 Neoaliturus tenellus | reverse complement strand
AAGACGTTTTATTATTTCAACCTGAATTCAATTTAAGATTATAAAGAAATAAGATTTTTCCTGTCATAGAGGCCTGTATTTACATTATTTTTATTCCAGAACTAAGTTATTTACAAAGTTAGAAGAAAATCGTTTATACAGTTTTTGAGATCCGTGTGCAAACATACATACAAATATACCTTACTATATACGTATTAGAGTATAGAATATTTGCACGAACTCTGTGAGTATTTACAGAGCATTTTATAAACATCACAGGGCTGTACTCTAGGCTCACGTCATAGTTACATTTACATGTTACTACAATATTGAACTTAACAAAAATATTTAACATTATATACAAACACCATTAATTTTTTTATAAAATTCCATGAGAAAATGCAACAAATTATAACTGGATAAAACTATACATCAACTTGCAGCCATTTTGGGCATTTGTTATTTGTGACCAAAATTTTCACAATCAAAATGCCTCTATTATCGCTATGTGTGTTTATTGCAACAGGTAATTCAATTAACCTGTTCACCAAAATAGAATACAAAATTTATGGTAAAGGTGAGATCGCGTCAACTTGTTGAGTTATTGTACGCAGCAAGAAATGCACGGTACATAAATTCTAATTGACAAATGATAAGTGAACCAGTTGTAAACTCTACGTAGCCCAATATTTAGCATTTCATAATCAAAAAGTTGTTTATGATGTGTTTATACGTACCGAAACACCAACTGTAAATGATAACAAACAGAGACTCAGACGTAACATGCATGAACCTGTCAAAATGTTGGTATCTATCAAACGCATTGAGAGGACTAATTCCTTCCGGATTTCCATACCTGGTGAGGGGTTCAAATAACCTCAGTCGATACATCTTGTACCACTACACTCTGCAGAAGAAGTACTGCCTAGCTGTACAGTTAAAATGATAAAAATGTTTATTTTAATATTATGTCTAAAATAATGTTCCAGTCAAATCTACATTGAAAACAATAATGATTCAATTTTTCAATTCTACAGTGAGATGTGTAAAATTTCCATATGTTCATGATGACAGTGTGCTTGTGTAAATCTTGCTTCATACAATATTTTCAATGCAGCTGGACTTGGTTTGTCGGTTCATAGCCTGCTTGATCGGGGCAGAGCAGAAAGCAAAGTATGTTCAAGTTAAAAGATAAATATGATAGTGCAACATCTTCAGGAGTTTACAGCCAAGATCTGTCTGCTCCGTTCAAATGATATGACTTTTCTCTGTGAGCTGTGGATTGTGTGATATCAAAGAAAAAGCAAAATAACTTGACCAATGGCAAATTTTACACGCTCAATACTGATTGCGATATTTCGATCATGATCCTGGATCTCGATACGGATTGAGTGTGTTAAGTCAAATATTGATGTATGATCTAAATTGACTGTGTAAGGTAGAGCACGGTAATCAATACTCTCAATATTTATCACGATCCAGAACTAAGAACTGTATTGAGCGTGTAAGATCTGCCAGTAGGAGTGGTAATACAAAATTATCATCTTATTATTTGAATCTATGCTGTTCATGGTGCATGGTGAAAAGTCGTACTGTATTACGGAGCTTAACAAAACCAATATTAACTGTTTGAGAATTCAAGAAACGTTGACTACAAGACGACTCTGCTCGATGGAAGATAATGTCACGCCAAACACTCAAGACGGTGCATTTTTAATTATGTGGAGTAATGGGTAGTTTATAATGTAGTGACCAGTCAGCTGCATGAAAGACAGGTGCATCCCAATGAATTAAATATCAACCTACTGAAGTCTTAGGCAGAATTTGTTTCAAATTTTGACATTTAAGGTGGAAGTTTGATACTTTCATGATTATATGCAACTAATCAACTAGTTAAAGTGGTGTAAATACCTGCATTTAAGTAATCCAAAAGTTGCAAAAATGGCAACTAGTTTCGACCCTTCATTACGGGGTCATCTTCAGGCCGTACAAGGATTAAAACTGCTCTTCATATGAAGGTTGTCGAATAATTTAAAACTTCACACATACACACACGAACACGACACGAACAACGGACATTAAAAACACTGAAAAACATTGAGGACGGAAGCGGCGACGTAACCCGGCGAAGATGACCCCGTAATGAAGGGTCGAAACTAGTTGCCATTTTTGCAACTTTTGGATTACTTAAATGCAGGTATTTACACCACTTTAAGTATTGAACAGTAATCCGGAGGCTAATCAATCTTTCAAAATGTAATCAACTAGGTTTCAAATTGAAACTGATCCATTGTATGCTCACAACTCTCTTGTATATCCATGGAGAACTATGCAACTTTTCTGCGATTTCCGCGATTTATTTGTCACCTAAGTAAGACACTCAAATTCAAGAAAGGATTAGTGACTAATCAAGTTAGTATGAGGTCTCACATCAACACATAAAATTTTCTTAAATTCCTTACTTTAATTCCATTAATATATTTTTTTTCTATCATTCATAAATAGTTGATTACCAATCATGTTTACATTTTAATTAATAACATCTTATTGAAATTACTAACTTGAAATTAAAAGTAAATTGAAGTCTCCTTTTTGTCTTACCTAAAATGAAATTAGTCTCAATTATTAAAATTAAAAGACAAGGAAGACTTGGATTACTATTAATAGTACTATTTACAATTCTTTGCCAGGTCATTGGCTAATAGAATGTTGTGATGTTGTTAGGGACATAATTTTAACAAATGGAATAAAGTTTTGGGTTCATGTCCTCAATTGAGGGTGGAAATGTCAAAATTAATATTTCTATTCAATTTGTTCTGATTGTTGAATTAAATTTTTACTCGGGTATGTATTGCTCAAAATAGAGCAATTTAATCTGGCCTCCCCCATGAAATTGCTAAAATTTTACATTTGGTTTTAAATTAATACCCTACCAATTCAATATTGTGATTATTTAGCACCTAATTAAAAAATAAAATAAAACACTTATTTACAGCTGTGCATTAACAGATGGTTAAAATACTAAACCCAATCTAGATATTATTGTAATGGAAAATTTTCAAATTTTAATGATGGATAGCGCATTTATTTTAAGTCTGATCCTTGTCATATTTGGCGGAAACAACTACAGACCAAGCCCTATCCAAAAAACTTTTAAATCTTTTGAAAATTTTAGAAGGAGTTCTCATTACAAAAAATACCCTTAGCATATTAAATAAGTATAGATATGTTGTATTATGACCAAAAGAGCTTGAACATTGAAACTGAAACATCTAAAACAATGATTTTAAGAGAAATGATATACACTGGTTTCATATCTAAACTCGTGGATTTATTGAAGCCTTTTTTTATAAAATGCTGATGATTGTACTGTTACTGGTTCCAGTTAGAGGAACCAGTATCAGGTGTAGTTGCTAGAGATTACATCATGGCAATTGAGTGAATCCTCCCTTACTCTCGACCTATTTTTACATTTGAGTTGTCAAACAGTTTGTAGTTTCATACAACAAACTTCAACAATCAACCCTTAAATTTCATTTACGTCATACTGCACGCAGAACAGCCGGTTCCTGGCCCGTATTTAGCCCCTGGCCTTTTCTGTAGCCTTTTAAAAAAATTGTTTATTTCTTGAGCAAAAATCACACTAATCCAAAATAAATAATGCAAATGTAAACAAAAAACGACTTGCAGACTACAATTTTTATATAAAATGTTGAAATTTCTCGTATATATCAGCTGTTTATGAGGAATATTTAAATTAAGATGGAAGTCAACTACTAAACGTAAACAGCTAATGAAATTTTTATTAAATTACTTTTAAAATAGTTATCCATTATATATTTTTGCAGTATGATGAAACACGTTGTTCATCACTCGGACGGAAAGTGTTTTTTCTGTGCTTGATCGCCATTTCCGTGCTTGGCTTCGCCTCGCTCGTAAAACGCGATTGCGCACTGAAAAATTCCACTTTCCCTCCAAGTGATGAAAACAACTATTTTCAGCCAGGAGATCAACATAGGGAATAAACTTTTTTTTGTAAACCAAGAGCCGCTTCCCTCCAACACAGTATTTAGCTTAAACTTGGTTTAACAAAATTTAGATGTATGATCAACTTTGGTTTAAACGGACTTGGAGAAGAGACTCTTGAACAACTTTTACAGTAGCCTATAACAGAAGACCACATATTACAATCAAAACAAGAGTAATCAAACTTCTGAAATAAATGTCAACAACAGCTAACTGATGCATGGATACACATTGTATTTTACAAAAATTATGTTTAAATATGCTCATAAATTGTGTTGGTAATATTTCTATAGTATAACCTTTTTCATTTAAAATTCTCTAACTAAAAAAAAAAAAAAAAAAAAATACAACTTTAATTAGACTTTAAAATATATTATACAGTACATTTGTAAATATAATCATAATGCTTAGGAAATTCCCTTAAGTGCTCTGTGAGTCAAATTATTCAAATACCATGTACAATGGCTGGATATTGGTTTAGAGTGCAAGCGTGATATTCTCAAATTCACTTTTTATTATCCTGATAGCACAACTAATGGATTTCATACATAGGTGCAGATCAGCATGTATTTCAATAAGTTTACAAACCAGAAGGAATGGACCATGGGTATGGAATTCCATAAGAAAACAAATTCAGTATTTTTGAACCATCAACTTTATAGTTGTTCAAAATTAACGTGCGGTCTAACTGCGGAATTTAATTCTTCAAATTTTTCCCGTTTCTCCTGCTGCCGAAAATCCAACTAGTCAGAATCACGGGAACATTACACCTGTTTACTCTCTTTTGCCACTTTATTTATTGGTTTGCTTTTTCATAAACATGATTTTGACTTGTAAAAAGAAGTGATTTTAATGGCAATTAGGAGAAGTAATATGATCATCAGCCCTATTACCTACTCTGTACTTCAAGAAAGAAATAAAAAGAAAAAAACTGCTTATTATGAAGAAAATAGAATTTAGGACTGTATGGTGGAACTTTTTATCGTAGCGGAAAATAAAATTGTGTATTTTGACTAAACATTAATTTTGAGTGGGGTGTAGTAATTGTAAATAATAATTAATGCATCTAATTACAGAGAACTGGTTAGTAATTAATGCAACTGGTTACAGAATAAAAATAAAAACAGATTGTTTTTGTAAAATGATATGAGGTATCTAGATAGCTTCATCATGTGGGGTTTATCTAATAATATTTGTTTACAACAACCTTATTCCGAAGCATACTTACTCAGGCTTTTTACTATTTATGGGAAACAACGAAGAAATTACTGAATTCCATTGGAAATTTGCCTAACAGTGCAAGTCTGCTGTGAAAGGGATTTTTAAAATCTGGCTTTTCTCAAGTTGAAACCAGCATAGCAATAACTTAGAGAAGCATTTCTAAGTTGTTTCTACAAAATTATAGTTGACCTGATATGAGATTTTTTCAAGATGTATTACACCTCGAATAGTTTTATGATTTAAATGAGGAGTACCACAGTTAAAAATATTGAATCTCAATCTACTATTATTCAAATGCATTGTTAAGGGGTGGTCACTGTACCTCTTGTAGTATACATACTACCGTATTTAGTTTAACTACGTGAATATGCCTAGTTTAAGTTACCACTGTATCTTAATGACGTGTTACATTACATGATTGCTTACTTTCCTGGAAGTAATATGTACTTAATTTCATATTAAACACATTTTAATGTTTGAAATTAACCATGTTAATTTCATACTTTTATTAAACTGGCTGGGTAGCTGAGTGGAAAGTGTTCGCCTTTGAATCCAAAGGTTGCCGGTTCGATCCTGAGAAAAGTTAATGGCTTTTGAAGGAATCAATTCCGGACCCAGTTGCCATTTGTCATTGGGCTAACTGGACTACGTGTAATGTGGATTATGTGAGAAACTCAGGAAAAAATTGTGAATCTTAGCTGGTATTTTATGATGTAATCATCAATCAGTTATTAATGATGCTTTCTAACAATTGGTTGATGTTAGATATTAACAAGACTGGGGTTTGGACCGTTCCCCAACAATACGTTAAAAAATGCGATTGGCTTAGGCACAAAACAAATTAAAATTACAGATTACTTAACATTCCTCCACTTAGAGACAAAGGCTCATGCATTGTATGCCCTGACATCATGGTGATGTCCGTTATGTAATTTGTTTTAGACTGCAGTGCTTTTTGGAATCATGGCTGATTCAAACTCATTTCTGTTAGTGAATTTCTCGCCAAACTTTATCAAAGCATACAGAAGTCATCGGTGTTGGTGGTTGATAAAATCAAAGGAGTATTCAAACTAACAATTGAAAGATAATGCATACAAATAAGAACATTGATCTAAAGAAATAGTTTCTTAATGTAACATTGACTTAATAAAGAAAAAAGGATATGGTACTCAATTTGGGAAGCTTTTAGGGAAAGGCGTATCATTGAAATCAGGTGCAGGAACAGATTCAGTCTGCAATTTAAAACTATAGTTACATAAAAAAAGATTTATTCAAAATTTAAGTCTTTTTTATACACTAAGGCAATTTACAAGAATACTAAACAAAAAATTTGGCTACTGGTATTTTAGATTCAGATTGTGTAGATGGGTTTTCAGTATCTTGACTGGAAATTAACTGCTGACAGCACCATGTTCTTCAGTGATTTAGATTCAAGATTAAATTTTTGCCAAAATTATAACAGAGAAGGGTATTGTGCTGACTCTATCTATTGTGTCTCTTAGCTCCTGCTTTTCCTATCAGACCAATAGAGGTGCTATTAAGTAATATATATATGACAAAGTACGAAAGTAGTGCATAAATTCTTTCTATAGTCTGATTTTATTCTTTCAGTTCCCTCCATTAGTTCTTATTTAATGTGAATTGTTGTAGCCAACTTTACACCACAGCTTCAGTTTTCTTTTCAAGGTTCCACACACAGAATAAATTAGGCAATAAAAATGCCAATAACTAAACAAATAGTACATTAAAATAATTAAAAATTAACAAACTTCTTGAATGTTTATATGATTATGTGAGAAACTCAGGAAAAAACGTGAAACTTTTTTTTGTCTTTAATTTTATATTTGCAACTGTATAAAAAAAATACAACGAGCAAATTTGCTAATAACATAAAAAGAACAATAACATGAAACATAAAACATGAAAGAGTAGGCTCAGAAGTCTTCCTCCTTATTCTTGCAGATGTTAGGGGTAGTCCTCTTCAATATTAGTTACTCAAACTAGAAAGTCCCAACTCCAATTCCGTTTTAGCCTCCTTCGACAGATGCCTGGCAATCTTAAGGTGAAAAGGTCTTGTATCAGGGGATGACATATGGCATTGAGGTTTATGGCACAGCAAAATTTACACATATGAAGAAAACTCAAATTTTTAAGTCAAAAATACTACGTTTAATATCTGGGGCCCCCTACTATGTAAGCAACAAGACTTTGCATGATGATTTCAATTTTAAATTTGTACATGAAGTAGCAAAAGAACTCTATTTAAATTTTTTTCTCAAACTCGATGGCCATGAGTTTGAGAAAAAAATTTAAATAGAGTTCTTTTGCTACTTCATGTACAAATTTAAAATTGAAATCATCATGCAAAGTCTTGTTGCTTACATAGTAGGGGGCCCCAGATATTAAACGTAGTATTTTTGACTGAAAAATTTGAATTTTCTTCAAAAGGGTAAATTTTGCTGTGCCATAAACCTCAATGCCATATGTCCATATTGGTTTTAATAGGGTTTTATACAAAAGTAATTTTGATTTAAGAGGCAATTTTGATGAAGCAGCCGATATAGTTGTTTAGATCTTGCATTGAGAGCAGTTCTCTTTTTTGTGATGTGGGTTTTCCAAGTTAATTTTTCGTCCAGGTAGAGTCCAAGATAACGTGTGTCTGTACTTTGAGGGATTCTAGTGTTGTTTATATAAACCGGTGGGCACAGGCCCCGTTTTAGAGTGAACGTGAAACTTAGGGCCGCTTTCCCTAACTCAGTTTCAACTAATATAGAAAAATGTCAATGTTAAATCATATGGCAAATTCTGGTTTAAACAAAGTTGGAGAAAGCGGCCCTGACAGTCTTGTCCAATTGACTCTATTTAGTATAGTACAAAATAAAGTACATCTGCTAACATGGTATTGGCCCTAAAACACTGTACTGAAATATGATATACAAATGACCAAAGTCTTAAATGTTACGGTAATTTAAGATCGAAATTTAGGTTACCTATCAAAGCTCAACAATTCATGTTGGTTTTTAAAATATGATGTAACTTGATGTTAATGTACTGTTGTTGGGGAGGGTAACTGCCTACTTCTGGTGCCTGCCAAATCACGGATAGCTTATGCCCTTCTTGATAATATCCATGAAGTTTTTAGCAGTTTGGCAATGTGGAACATAATTTTTATTTTGGTTCATGAGGAAGAGGACGGATTCTTCAAACTGTTTCAGCAAGCGGCACCTACAGCTGTTCTAGCACTTGACAATCAGCTGGGAGGCTGATGAGAGCATGAGGATTTGTTAAGGTAAGGTTAAGATGATATTAAAAACATGTTCAATCAAGAAATATTCAAAACTTAGTGTACACTAAAATATTTTGAAAGAGACACTTTCCATTATAATACCTCTCATTTTTAAGAAGAGGATGGGAGTTATTGCTCCTATACATTGATAAATAAGAAATTTGTTAAATTAAAATCCCGGATAGAGGTTGGTCTGGTCCAAGTAACTGTAATGGGTACTTAGTAACGCGTACAGACCTCAAGCAAAAGTATCCGTTACTTGATGAAAGAAATACCTGTTGCAGGTACAGATACTTTTAACAACGAATTAACAAGAAATACTTTAGAGATATAAAGCAGGTACAGAGGTACTCGTATGGTAACACTATGTATTTTTGAAGACCTATTAAAATCTTCAAACTGTAACATAGTATAGCCTGTGACCTGAGTAGTGATTAATTGAATGTGTCTCTGCAGTTTAAAGCTGTGTCAGTGTTGCAATTGGAGAGCTAAACCATCACGCCCGCGCCACCAATAGACGTGACGTTGTGGTGTGTCCTTATCAGTGCAGGAAGTATGGTTGTACATCTAAAAACAAGTTTACAGTTCCTGAATATTTCTGAATTTTAAATGAGCGTGGTCTATTCAAATTTTATAATAATAATATTTTACTGTCAAGAAAACAGATACGTAGTGCATAGACATGGTCAAGTCATACACTTTCAAGTACATGAAAAACTATATTCTAAGTTATAGGAGGATTAATTACAAGAATCGCTTTCAACTTGTTTCTAAACGCTCTACCACTTACTAGCTTTAACTCTTCATGTAGCTTATTTTAATTAATTGCACCTTTTATATAGGGACAATTTCCAGTAAAAATTTCTTTCTTGGTCTACGCTAGGAATGCAATTTTTTTGGTGTGCGTTATAACAGTGTATTTTATTGTTTTGAGTCTAAAGTTTTTGGTCTTCCTGTTAAGTATTTTTGTTTGATATATAAATAGTCCATAGACTGAGAGTAGATTATATTTCGTGAACAATTCTTTACAAGAAAGTTTTTGGATCGACAAGCAATAATTTTTAGAGCTTTTTTTTGGAGTGTGTATAGAGAATGTGCTATCCCATAATAGCAATTCATAAGATAAATAAGGGTAAATTAGGCCAAAAATAAACATTTTTCAAAAGTTCACTGTCTCTGATGCTAATATTTTCTTTAGATATAACCCAGAAGACATTTGATTACAAACATAATCAATGTGATTTGTCCATACTATCCAAATGCAAGCCCAAAAATTTACATTTGTCTGTTGAGCATATATCATTAGACATTCAATACAACAGAATAAGTTAATAATTAATAAACCATTTATAGATAAATTACATTTTAAATTTTCCCTGTAAACTTATAGCCAAAAAAAAAAAAAAAAAAAAACAGGCCTAAAACCACATGGGTATCTCTCTCTCCGATAAGGACTAACGGACTGATACCAATGTGCAGTTTTGATCAAATATTTCATATAGGCCCATACTGTACCTATAAATACATTCATTATCAGTACCTTGCAATAATACTAATCCAGTGGCACGGTCGTGTCACGTCGCCAAGTCCCACCCAACCAAGCAGACGACGCGTGCCTATATAGACACGAAGCAGAATACGGCCAATTTTCACTTCTCAAAAGGGCTCAAAGAGGCCATAATTAATTCGGAAATCGTTTTCAATCCGTTTAACTGGGTCAATAAGCACTAAAAATCACCAAAGTTACTTTAAAAACCGTCCGTGAAATAAAATATAATCGTTCAAAAGTAGCCTAAAAAAAGTTAGAAATGTAAATATGTAGTTTCCTACGCACAACAAGCATTTTTAGACAAGGCTACAGACTTTATCACTGATGGGAATCACACGAAACTTTGCAGGAATCTTCGTATATGTACGTAGTGCAAACCTTTGTGTATAAAGATAAACTTCGTTCCCTTTAAATATAACAAAAAACATCAAATATGAGTTTTATAAAACATCTTTGTTTACATTTCGCAATTTAAGAGGTAAACAAAGCAGCAGACGTTCATCTTATAATTTAGACGAGCCAAAACATCTGTTACCCTATTCATTTAATTTAATCAGGTGACATTCTTAGATTAAGTTGGTAAAGTTCACTTTACTGGCTTTCAACAAGCCAGTTTATAAAATAATCCTCTTAATTGTAATAATCCTTATGAGTTTTCTGAAATCCAGTGGCACGGTCGATTGTATGTCTCACCGCCAAGTTCCACCTAACAAACAGACGGCGCGTGCCAGACACGAAGCTGAGTAGCCTACGGTAAATTTTCATTCCTAAATCAGCAAAAGAAAGGCTGTAACTAATCCTTGTTTTCCATCGTTTGAACTTGTAAAAATCGCTGAGCTTACCTCGACAAAACTCAGTGAAATAAAATGTATATGCGTTCAAAAGTAGCCTAAAATTGTAAAAAAAAATAGTTTCCTATGCACAACAAACATTTGTTTAGTTTTTAGATAGGGCTACAGCCTTTACCACTAATAGGAATTCCATGTAGATTTTCACGGAGTTTCTTATCTCGACGTAGTGTATACCTCTGTGTACAAAGATCAAGTTTATTAAATTTAAATATCACAAAATAAAACAAATATGAGTTTTTCCAAAAAGCACTTACATTACACTTCGTAAATTTAAAAAGATGATTGACTTATGTTCATATTAAATATAATATTATATAATATTCTAAATAGAGTACTATAATGGAACTGTCACAATAAAAATCGTATCCATATCATCATTGTTTCAACCCTTATTTTAATCAGCTCTGCAATATTAAATCAATATAGCTTGACTTTCGTCTTAAACCGCTTCGTATCCAAAACACAAAGAAGTTATACAGCAGACATGTGGTATACTAGCAAGGCCAACTACACGCCAGGCCGGAGTGCTCAAAGAGACGACATTACAGTAGTGGTGTACCAGCTGATCGGGGTTGCCCAAAGCAGGTAATTTAACCAATTTTCGGGGATTTAAGCGGAAATTAGGTCAATATTTGTTTATTTTAGGTGATTTCCAGGTAATTATTCGGGGAATTGCATCAAAATCGCGTAATTCCAGATCAGCTGGCCCACCACTAGTGTGACGTTTTCACAAGAAGTGGTGGGGGGCATTCCGGCCTGTTGAGTAGTTGGCGTTGATACTAGGGGCCACGAAATTACTATCTCGGAAATTTAAACAGCTGGAAGCTGATTTAAATTAGTTTACCTAGCGATGTTGTCGTTTTTTTTTTCATGTTTTCCTATTATTGCAGTAATTAATAACAGATGCCAACTGGATAGGTCGGCACAAATCGGCAACACTGTTTTAGATTCAAGTTCGCATTATCGTGAAGCCTACTTGCAGTTATTCTTAGGTTGTCTTTACTCAAAGATAGTTCTATGTAGTTCAAAATTTCACTTGCAGCGTTATTTAGGGTGTACAGGTACCTTACATTTTTTGACACTACAGATGAAGCAATGAAACTTGGTACGTCAACACTGCACAAACGTATAACAACATTTTGTTTTATTCCTATAAATCTTGATCGTAAAAAGGAATTTGGAGGCGTGTAAACAAAACTAAAGAGACCTTCAAATTAATAACTCCTGTTACTTCCGTTTTCCGTTACAAATCATGGGTATCAGCATGGGTCCATACATTAGTATTTCAATCTCTCAATGCAGTTAAATAGCTAAATTGGATTCTATAAAAAACTGCAGTGTTCCTCACACATTCTTACCTCCTGTGTAAAAATCAGACAAACGAATACATAGTGGTCTGTTTAACTTCAAAACGTTTAAATAAAATTCTATTCCTACTTAAAAATTGTATTGTTTAAACCCAAATATGATAAAAAATAATGATATCATACCAAAAACACTAGGTGTTGAGGTGTTACCAAGTCCTAAAAATGTATGATATCAAAATTTCTTCCAAGTCAATGACATTGGTTTTAGAATAGCTATACTCGACAAATTGATTTGATCTTTTAATTCTTGGTAAACATTCTGTAAAACACTATTATTTTATTTCGGGACCGTACTTGGCCAGCAGATGTATTAACACAGTTAGACCTTTTACGAATGGGGATAAATTACGATTAATGGGAATATGTTGAATTTACATTTGGTTCAATGATAAAAACGTACATCTGCTGGCCAAGTATGGTCCCGAAATAAAATAATAATGTTTTACAGAATGTTTACCAAGAATTAAAAGATCAAATCAATTTGTCGAGTATAGCTATTCTAAAACCAATGTCATTGACTTGGAAGAAATTTTGATATCATACATTTTTAGGACTTGGTAACACCTCAACACCTAGTGTTTTTGGTATGATAAAATATTTACGAATCACTGAAGAGAAGAAAGCAGATCATGTGCATTAATACCAGCAAAATGAATGAAAATAAAAATGTGTATATTGTATCTGGTTCGACCACAGACAGCCGAGTGGCTGGGGGGGGGCCTCACACCAGAAATCTGCCACGGGCCACAAAAATTCTCTCGGCAGCCCTGCCGTAACAGCTCTTCTTTTGTTTGTTTTTTTTCTCTGCAGTCCTGTGTAATTCTTACTTCACCAGTCAAGTCTTAAATGGATTCCACCATACATAACCTAGATATTAAATCGATGTTGGTAGAATGGTAAGACTCAAATAGTTATGTGATTGGTCCAATAGATTTTTTTGTTATGTTTATTATTTTAATAAAGACGTGATACATTTTACTGCTTATTTTAAGCGTTTTTAAAGTTGAGTAAGCCAATTCATTACGGTATTAATTCGATTGTCCCTTTTATCAGCACCAAAATGGATAGTCAATTTATTACTAATTTGATTGTCCCTTTTATCAGCACCAAAATGGAGGGAAGAGTGTACTAAAAAAATAAATACACAGGAAAATCCCGGGTACAAAATTATCTGGATAATGATTAATTACCCAGCAGTATAATTACTAACCGCTACAGCATAGACATGACGCAGAGTAAAAGGGTACTTGTAACGGGTATTTGTACCTGGGTACCGAGGAGTACGTGTAACAAGTTTGAAAAGTAACTGTTTAGCACACCTCTATAATCACCAATGAGATTCAGAGGACCTAGATGCAGACATAATCTATTTGACTGAAGTGTGCCCTAATGATAATTGCATCGTTGTGTACAGCACATTGACGGACAATAACCATTTCATGGATACTTCAGCCCTGCTGCCAGTTAACAGTTGAGTCCAATTGTTCATAAATTGATTGGAGAAGAAGACTTACTAGCGTGTTTAGTATTGCAACATTCTGGAGATTCTCCTTTTTTGTGGCATATTTTGTTTTGCATTCACAAAACTGCTTTTTGAGATATTTGAACTTAAAAATGTAAATGGTAGCCATTTTGAAAATACACATTGGAAAATACGGTATATGTTTTTCCTGAAAATTGGCATTTGTATGATAAGAGTTTATGCCAAAAGTGAACTGAATACAATTATTTGTCACGGATATAAAAATTACTCTGTGAATAAACAAAATGGCGGCTAGTGGCTTAATAAAGGATTTTAGACCCCTCTTTATATAAGTTTTTTTGTTTGTTTATCTTGATACAAGGATAAAATCTACACTCTTTGAAAAGGAGTTCACTAACACCCTGTATGTAGGCTATCCCATAGGTACCTTCTTAAACAGGTTAATGATGAGCTGCTTTCTCGAAATCTCATGTTAAATTATTTGACTGACTATAGGCCTACCATCAATTTTTCATAACTTTGAATGATATAATTGGGTGGAAAAGGTCAAGTTACATTGAGGGCGTTCACAAGCATCCGTCGCAAAGCAGTTTGTTTACTTTTTGCCTATCACGTGACAAATCCCACAAATAAAATGTCTGGAATTAGTCATGTGATTGGCAAAACGTAAACAAAACTCTTTTGCAGTGGATGAACGTGAACGGGTCCATTGACACTAAAAACTTAACAGTGTACATGTGGTCAGTTGTAGTTAGCAGAGGTTTAACATGTGTGCTGCTGATTATTAAGAGTGATACAGTACTTTAACAGAGGTCCATCATAAAAAACACACCTGAGCATCCGACAAACTGATGACATCAGACCAGACCAAGGTAAAGGCCCTACACGCCATGGGCACTACAATGTCCTTCCACGAGCACTGAGTTCAATTTGGCAAGTTTCGTTTTAACACTCTTGACGGCTGATTTCAGGCAAAGAGCAATGCCAACTATACTAGAGGCTGCAATGTTCGGCACATGATATTACACATGACGTAGACCAGCTGATCAGTGGTGCCAAAAGCAAGCATTTTCGAGGATACGTATATATATATACCACGCCAATGTAATAGATGGGCCAGCTGATGTACTGATGCAGTCGTCGGGCGATTATATATATATATATATATATATATATATATATGTATACACCAATGTAACAGATGGGCCAGCTGATGTACTGATGCAGTCGTCGGGCGATTATATATATATATATATTAACACATAAAGGACACATAATAGTCATTAATGACACATAATGTGTCGTTAAGTTAAAGGACACATTATATATATATATATATATATATATGTCGGGCGAATATATATATATATATAATCGCCCGACGACTGCATCAGTACATCAGCTGGCCCATCTGTTACATTGGCGTGGTGCCATTAGTGGTGGGGGAGGCACTTTTTCCCATTGGGTGGTCAGCCTTGGTTCAAGCCTCGATTCATTGAAGCTTGAAAACCATTAGTCCCTGTGTACACTAAACTTCCAAATGTTTGCCTCAAACTAAATGCATTGGATGAGAGGTCTATTCACGTTAGTGTACATAGTCAATGGCACAACCCTAAAGTAAACAGTTTCTAACTGCATACTGCACCTCTGTTCATTTATGTCACTGTCAACTGTGTGGCAGTTTATAGTTATACTGTCTATGCAAGTATCCAGAAACTTATTCTTTCGGTTGTAACCAAAATTAATGAGATGAAACAATGGAAATGAATAGCATGGTGGCAGTGTTTTTCCCCATCACATGACCTCTTACCATGTTTATGAATGTCATGGTCATTATCTAAACATTGGAGTAGCTTTGGGACCTACACTTCCCTCGTCCCCCATAGCTAATTTTGAAAACAATAATACTGAATACAATAACATACTTAAATATAAACTGGAAAAAATTAATTATGAAATTCATTAATAATATACAAGAAGCAAAATTATGTACGAACAACACTGCATATTACAAAAACCTTCATACATGGGAAATAATTTGTTTGACAAGAATACTGAAAGAAATAATATGAATTTCAAAAGCTGTGTCCGTACTGGGCGAACATATTTGCCGATCAGTGTCCTGACGAACTTTTGTTTGGTTGTTGGTGTTTATTCCTGATGTAAATTGTATGGTTCATCAGAAATGCTTATTGTTTTTTTATTCACGGAAAAAGTTCGCTACGAATGTTCGGCCAGTGCAAACGCAGCTTAACATAAAAAAATTTAATGTAAAGTTGAAAAATTATTTTTTGGAATCCCTTTTTATAATTTTGAAGAATATTTGAATGTAAAGGTAAAATAAAGAAATTTTTTTATTTAGTTTACAGCTGTAATGTATTTAAACTTAAAAATTCATGCCATTGCATGTAGTTGATATAGCCTATTATTAAAGAAACTATCACTAACTTAACTTTAATAGTAAGTGATGCTTACTAAATAAAAATAAAAATAAAAAAATACACAATTGGGGAGGTTGTGTGTAGTAGATTATTAATAAGTTTGCACTACTACTAGCAACTGCACTGGTACTGCATTACTAGTCATGCACTGTGTAACAGAAAAGTTTAGTACCTACTGTACTCAAAAGTAACATTAAGGACTAAAAAATATAATATATACACAGTGTGGTGTACAATATTTATTGAAGTAACCAATAGGCTACGTTGGTATTTAACAGAATAAAATGTTATATGAGTATTTACAGAAGGAATATACAATAAATAAAATCACTTACAACTAAACGATTTATTTCAACAAGCAAAAGCTTAACTCGGTTTCTTCCTAACGGTCGATTTCACCAAATACAACATCCAGTGTTCCTGTAACATAACATTGTTACTAAGCAAGCTTTGATCTAGGATTACTGCTAAAATTTTAGATATAGTTTTACAGGATGGAGTTTAAAATATGTTCTAAACTACGAAGGCTACTAAAAATTAATTGTTGAGTGAAAACTGAAGTGGATGACTGAAGTGACTAAAATACAGAGCAGACTAAATGTGATTTATGCAAAAATGTTGATACATTTCAAAATAACTGAAAAACCTAAGAGTTGAAGATCAATTATCATCATGAGTTAAATTCGATGATCACCAATAACATAAAAAACAATCGGTGAGATGTCTTCTTTGGTAGTTTAATGTCACTATAAGATAGATCGTAAACTATTGCCTTTATGCTTGTCCTCTGGATGTTCATCAAACTTTTTCCCAATGTTTTTAATGTCAAAAACCCAGAACAATGGTTTGTCACAAATATCCGTATTTACCAATTATGGCAACGATGTCCGCCAGCATGTGGCCTTTGCCGATCTTCTCAAGGGCAGCGAGATGTGCAAAGCCTGGGGCCTTGATCTTGCACCTGTATGGCTTGGAACCACCATCCGATACCAGGTATACACCAAACTCTCCTGCAAACACATTAAACAATGATTTTTTAGAGTACAACATCATCTGCTACAACTCAATTTGTAATTCAATTATGTGAGTTTACATTGGTTTCAATTATAAGTCGACATATTTCCTCTCCACCAATCGATAACTAAAAACTAAATTTTAAATTGTTTTGTCGCCAAATAATTAAAATTTTTTTTTAAGATTTCAAAGAATTTATTTATTTTTAACTAAGCATCGTACTATTGCACTTTGTTACAGTGAGCAATTAAAATTAGCACAGCAATAGAAGTTATTTATGTTGTGATGTTCGAGCTTTAATAAGGTTTCTATTACAGTAAACTTCCCCTACTCCGGCATGTCTGGGACTTGACACATGCTGGATAACAAAATGTTCTGGACTACAGGATGAATGTCAGGAAAACATGAATTCAAGAAAAAATTGGCCTACATTAAAATATGTATTTTATTCTTAAAACAGCTTTACAACATACTGTATAAAACATTGTATAACGTAATGTAATAAAAATAACATATTGTACATGGTTATGAAACTAAAATGAGAATTATGCGGTGTCACCCGAAGACGGATGAATATGACTCGCCTCCCCTTCACGCATTCCAAAGTGCTTTGGATGGCGCGGTGTTGTCCCCTCGCGACTTCCAATCCCAAACAAACTTGAATACAAATTATTATTTTTATGCCTATCGATAAAAAATTTCTGACAGTCGTGCCCGATTATCAAGCGTGCCGGATCGTAGGATGCCAGATTAGAGGAAATTTACTGTATACCAAGTAATTCAAACCTTAATGAAGTTTATTTTCAGAATATGGCAAAACGATCAATTAAAAAAGAAAAAAAACCAACAAATTATTCCAAACATAATTAGTAACATAAAAAAGGTTGAAAAGCATTAGAAGTTCAGCGAGCACACGACACGTAGTTAAAAGCTCCTGGACGGTTTCAGATAGGACATCTTAAATTGAAAACCAGTGGTAGCAATATATATAAAAAAATTATTATTCAGTAAAATGTTTAAGTTTTAAATTCGATTACCTTTCTTCATATTTCATTTCAAAACGTATATTTCTTTCTGGGCAATCCTTGTGGTTCTTAGTGTCGCATAATATAATGCATGAAAGATTCCTTCCAGTTATGAAAGATTTCGCAGGCATCGTTTATCTGCCACTCTAAATAATTCCATTTTTCAAAGTTTTATTTTGTTCTCTGTTCTATTTTGCTATTGCAGGGTGTCTACTGCCAAGTAGATACAAAAATCAGTGACTTTTGGGGGTAAAAATTAGTTTATTTTTTTGTGGTCTATTTAGGAAATTTTGGGACAAAATTGTTTAAGTTGCGAAACTTTAGCTCACAATCGCATTATTTTCTCAATTTATACAAACAATCTGTGACTTTTCTTGCATTTTAAGGAAAAATGAGTGACCTTTTTGGTGACTTCCGTGACCACTAACTATAATATGTGACTTTCGGTAACTTTAGGTGACTTCAGTGACCAGTAGACACCCTGTATTATCATAAACACAAGGCAAACCTTTAGGGGCCTCAACGGCAGTGTAGGTTGCCCCCGGAGGCACCGGATAGCCCTGCGTGAACAGCTTGAAGTGATGGATCAGAGCTTCCATGGACGTCTGTAACAAGGAGAAACTATCGTAAACAGTTGGCATAACCAATGAAAAATAAATAAAGCCACTTCTTAAGGAAATATGTAGGAGAGCAAATTGCTTTGAATTTTCACAATCTAACCGTAAAAGATTCTTCAAAATATCTCTGAAATTGTTCAATATAGATGCCGAATTATCCAATAAATTACACACAAAATTTCACTTTTAAAAACTTGTAAAATTTCAATTTTAGGCTGAAACAAACAATATTGGACCTATGTTGAAAACATTTTATTCTTGTCTTGATGTGACAAGTTATAAGTTGTTACACTAATCACCAAAAACACTGTATCTATATTTGACATCGATGGACTAGGAAATCACTGGACAGTTTTGATGCCTGATATATTTCATGAAATAGGTTTTTAAGAGATTATTTTTTACAGCCCTCAGGGCTTAGCCTCAGGACCGTCATAAAGGTCATATGACCTTTATGTGTCAGGGTTTTTGGAGTTTTTGATCTGATTAGTTTAAGAACACAACAGTTGGCTTATTGTTTACAAAATAGCAAAACAATAGCAAGTGTTTGACAAATGTACCTGACAGCTGCTGAGCATAAAACCATTGACTATGTACACTAAAACAAATAGACCTCTCATCCAATGCATTTAGTTTGAGGCAAACATTTGGAAGTTTCGTGTACACGGCGCCAGAGTCACTGCCATCAATGTTGTTATTATTCAGCTGGATTTACAGTGCTGCAAAAACCCTTTATCAAAACATAAACATAACTCTCAGTTTCATCCATGGTTGAGAAGAGTGGTAATACTGATTTATATGACACTTGTACTTCATGTACGCCGCAGAAGATCGCACCACCGTCAATAGGTTTCAAAAACGCCTATGCTATGAGAAGTCTATTCACATTAGTGTACGAGGGTCGTCCACAAAGTAACCGCCGATAGGGCGTGGCGCGAAAAGTAGTGGGGGTAGCGTCGCCATTCTCACATCAGCGTGCGCAGCCGTTCAGTACGCTTCTAGCTGTGCAAGAGACAGCATCGTACGATCGCGCGTTCCTTTGCTATAACGTAAAAACATGAGCGCTGCGATAGAAAATCAAGCCAAATGTGAGGTGCGTGGTGTAATAAGATTTCTGTGGTCAAAAAATTACACAGCAGCTGAAATTCATCGGGAATTGAGTGCGGTGTATGGCCCAAACATTATGAGTGAAGGTGTAGTCCGTTAATGGGTTCGTTTCTTTAAAAATGGAAGAACGAACGTTCACGATGAAGACCGGAGTGGTAGGCCATCTCTCGTCAATGATGACTTGGTGAAAAGAGTGAACGAGAAAATTTGGGAGAATCGGAGCTTCACAATCACCGAACTTTCCGACCATTTTCCTGAGATTTCTCGAAGTCTTTTGCATGAAATAGTGACAGAAAAACTTGGCTATCACAAGTTTTGTGCTCGTTGGATTCCAAAAGTGCTCACCGACGATCACAAAACGAAAAGAATGAGTTCTGCCATCGACTTTCTTTCTTGGTATGATGCTGAAGGAGAAGCTTTTTTGGACAGGATCGTTACCGGAGATGAGACTTGGATAGCTTATGTGAATGCCGAAACAAAACAACAGTCGATGCAAAGGGGTCATACCGATTCGCCAAGCAAGCCAAAGAAAGCTCGCCAATCTTTTTCAGCAAGAAAATTGATGGCTACAGTTTTTTGGGATGCTAAGGGCATCTTGCTCGTTGAATTTTTGGAGCGAGGTACCACCATTACATCTGCAGCTTATTGTGAAACTTTAAAACGGCTACGACGAGCGATTCAAAACAAGCGTTGTGGTCTTTTGACATCTGGCGTTGTGTTTGTCCATGACAACGCCCGCCCTCACACAGCTCAAAGAACAACTGAACTTTTGGAAAAGTTCAAATGGGACGTTTTTGACCACCCCCCCTACAGCCCAGACTTGGCTCCAAACGACTTCCATCTTTTCCCGTACATGAAGAAACCTCTTGCATCTCAGAGGTTTGCAACTGATGAAGAGCTTCAGAACGCTGTGACAGGTTGGCTATGGTCTCAGGCGGCAGATTTTTTTAAAGACGGAATTTCAAAAACTGTTAAAAGATATGATAAGTGCTTGAATTTGTTTGGTGAATATGTAGAAAAGGAGAGAAAAGCTGTAGTTTTAAGATGTGTATAATAAAATTTTTGTATCTCAAATGGTTTATTTTTTATTTCAAAACGGAGGTTACTTTGTGCACGACCCTCGTATATGGTCAAAGATAAAACTATCTAGAAACAGGGGAAAACTAATGAAGTATTAGATACATCTGATCCCCCTTGATATTGTATTCAGGCATGAATTTACAGGATTTAATTCTTATAAACAAACTTCACACACCCCATATGAAGAATGCGTAAAAAGGTAGTAAAACATAGAGCAACTGTTCTATCCTAATCACTACTATAAAATGTTACTAACTATAAAAATGTGTAATTTGTTAAGATTTATTGATAGTAAATATTTTTTCCTCAAAAACTTGGAGTAAAAAATAAAATTTTTACGGGAAATTTTACGATTACATTAACTACATTTTCATATAAATAAATTGTTAAAATTTTTCATATCTTCATCTTATGTACCGGTAACAAATTTCCTGTTCATGCAACAATAGGGTGTCCATAGAAAATTTGTCATCAATTTCCCTACAGTAACTTTCACTGACAATTTCCCATCGATTTCCTGACTCACAAACTTTACTGAAAATTATAATACTACAATTATGCACTAAACATATTGCTACCTAGGTGATTTAAATCACAGAAAATACTAAAATATGTATAAACAGATTAAAGAAATAGTAAAATAATCAAAAGCATGGTATTAAAACAAATTTATTGAATCAAATTTCTTGAATCTGGTGTACATGAAGAACTCGGTAAAGAATATACATTTTCTCTTGATGTTGGCACCAACAATTTTTATCTGCTGGCAAAGAATTTTCAACTGGACTTACCCTGACTTTCCAGAAGGTAACTTTTTCATTATGATCGCATACATGTTGTTAATAAGCACTAAATTGGAAAAAAAGAATGTGACACCCTGAACAAAGTTTCTATTTCAGCTTTTGAAAAAGAAAATCCAATTCTTTACATAGTACTGGTAATTGCGCCTTCTACGTGGTTTGAGATCGTAGCGAGTTCTGCAGCCTCGATTGCGACGTCGTCAAATCCAGCGAAGTCTTCATCCTCCAAAATGTCAGGGAATATTTTTTTCCATGATTTGGTAAGAGTAGAACTTCTTACCTTTTCCCCACGCAGTTGAACACTCATATATTGCATCAAGGAGGCTGAAGTTCTTGAAAAACGTCTTGAGGTCGTTTCCTTCCTCAATGAACGTGTGAAGAACACTAGAGCGGTAGTTCCGCGTAACGCACGCCAGCACGCCCTGATCCATTGGTTGGCTAAGGGCTGTCACATTCGGAGGCAAATATTTCACAAAAATATTCCCATTCATTGATTTCAGACACATTTCATTCGGATGAGAGGGGGCGTTGTCTAAGACCAAGACGGCTTTTTGAGGCAAGCCTTTTGACCTGAGGTACTCACGGACTTTGGGAACAAAGTGTTGGTCGAACCACTGTTTGAATATTATCTTATTCATCCAGCCCTTAGCCGAATTGTAATATACGACTGGCAGGTTAGTTGCGACAGTCCCTTTAAAAGAACGTGGCTTTTTGGCCTTTCCGATGACAAGCATTTTAACAATTAATGGTAATCTTACCTCAGTCAATCATCCAACGATAAAAGGTTAAATTCTCCTATGTAGTTTCGTTGTTATTACAACATCTTCAAAGCATTCGTAGTCGTCAAAAGTTAAAATTACACAACACAAACAAGAACATTGAGACACACACGCATACGAACAGTTACATGAATTGATAGGCCTACCATGGCGACACGGACGGTCCCGGCGCGGGTAGCAGACTGCGGCGCCTAGGTCACTTCACTACTTGTATTGGGGTTATCGGTAGAGCAAAGGTTACTAGGTGATAACTTCCGTGAATGTTGCAGGACATTAAAAATCGAGTGGGACCTGAATTGCAGTTTTTCATTGAGGATATGCTGTTTATTTATTTCATCGTCTTGAAACATTTTGTAAATTTCTAATTCCTCCAGTGTATTTAATTTGCTACCTTTACCGCATACATGTAATACTTCCAAACTGTCATCAATTGCGCTCATTGAATGATTGCAGTCAAGTACGTGTTGGGCAAAAGCAGATGTTTGTTTATTATGCCTCGGGTTTGGTCGGTGTTCATTGTAACGGGTTCTAAAACCCCGCCCCGTTTGCCCCACGTATTGGCTAGGACAGTCTGAACATTTAATTTTATATACACCCGTCCTGTCAAGTTTATCAGTGTTCTTTTCATTCATAGACAGGGTGTTTCTTGTACGGTTTGTGGTTCTGAAGGCCAATTCAATGCCATTTTTCTTTAATTCTTTACTTAGGCAACTTTGCAATGTATGAGAAAATTCCACACAAACGTACTTCTTTTGCTGACTGTCGCTATTATCGGGTCTTCCATTTTTGTTTTTATGTTTTTTAATTAGTCTGTCTACTAGGCTACCCTTGTAACCATTAAAATGCGCGATATATTTAATGTTTTATATTCTTTCTCATAGTTTTCGGGGCTCAAAGGGACCGTCAAAAGTCTGTGCACCATTGAATTAAAAGCAGCAACTTTCTGGGAATAAGTGTGATATGACGTTGAATGTATTGTTTGTGCTGAATATGTAGGTTTCCTGTATATGCTGTATTGAAAATTATTGTTTACCTTTGTAATTGTTAGATCTAGAAAATTGATGGAGTTATCTGTTTCTGTCTCAATGGTGAAAGTAAGTTTAGGGGTTAACTTGTTCAGATAATTTAATAATAAGTCAAGCTGCCTTCTGTTGCCATCAAATAAAACAATGGTATCATCTACATATCTGTGATATAAAAGAATCTTATTTCTATACTTGTTCTTGTCAGATAAAATATATTCATTTTCAATGGAATTCAAATAAATGTCTGAGAGAATTCCGGAAAGGGGCGAACATTATAAGTTTGTGATTGCCTGTAGCGTTTGCACAACACATTGCTGTAAATCTTTCCTTGCTTACTTTATGGCCCTTGGCACTTTTTCAAATGCGAGTGTTTTGGTAGGTAAGCACTTCCAATACACTCCGGACTCGTCCACATTGTATATTTGCTAGGGTAAAAGTTTTTCCTCGAGTACAAATTCATTAAACTCATTATGAAACTGTTCAGTGGCTGCACTGTCTTCACTTAAACTCTCGCCCTGAATTAGAAGTTCCCTTATGCCGTGACGCTGTTTAAATCTGGTCAGCCTTCCAGACGACGCATTGAAATTGCCCTCCAGCCCCAGAGCTTAAAAAAAAATTTAGCTTTTTCAGTGCAAATCAGTCCATTGATCGGATTTCCTTGAGCCCGCTGTTGGCTGAACCATTGTACCATGGCTTTGTCTAACTCGTCGCAGGTGGACTTTTTCATTGTTTTTCTTTTTTTCTTACCCGATGACAAATCAGAAGCACAGCAAAGTTGAGAAGTTCATTTTTTTCTTTTTTAAATCCCGCACTGTTTGCTCGCTAATTCCGTAATCTTTAGCCAAAACCTTCACTGAGTCTCCCTTTTCAAATTTTTCTATTATTTTGAGTTTTTGTTGTATGCTCAACACAACACGTTTTCGTTTTTGGCACACACTAGCCATTTTACAGGCCTAATTTCAATTCATACTTACACTTAACTTAAAAAAAATTGACTTAAAAAATAGATAATAATGCAATTAAACTACTTTAATGTTATAAATTAGGTTTTTTTTATAAACGCACAAACGCAAGAGGTCACTAAACAAAGCACCTTCTTAAGCAAATCGGTAGCGACTGACGTGGCTCTAACTTTGGCTTAGATCAGCGCGTGATGATCTAATTTTTTGATTGGTCTCTTGCGTTTTGCGCGTGGCGCGAGGGCGTGGCCAGGTTACGCTCAGGTGTTGTGAAGGTCATTGCTCCCCCGCTCCTCTTCTCTCTCCCCCGCCCCTCTTCTAAACTCACACCCAAGGCGCCGGCGAGTCTCACTCGACAACACGCTAACAACACATCATCTCCGTTGTCATAACCTCGACCTGACTTGCGGGGTAAACACTGAAACTTAGTGTATGGTTTCATATGGTAGAAATAACATTTTTTTATGCTAAAACCTACTTTTACGTCTACTGATATCTGATTTTGGAATTGCAGTATATTTCCAGTATTTCCAGTACATTTTTCCAAAAAATTCCAGTATAACTCGCGAACTATTAATCTGAATATGGAGTAACAATAACAAAATTTTATACATGTAAACATATTTAATATAGATTTTTTTTAAGAGATCGCCACTGGTCGAAATTCTACCAAAAATTCACCTGATTTGGACTCAGGAATTTATTTAATAAATTACCTTTCTTCTACAAGGTTAACACTGAAACGCCTGAAGATACCCCTGGAGGCTGATGTGAATTATAAAGGCATTCTGTTCATCTACAGGATGAACCTTTCTAACTGTAAGCGCGGATTTCTCTTACAAAACACACAAGCTGAGAAAAAAGGAGGAAAATAAACATGCTTGCCCATTAATATGTAGATACTATGATTGTGATTAATAAGTTCTTTTTCAATGATAACACTTTTTAACATTAATTTTTTACTATGCCATTTGATCTCCCCTTAAAACTTTCCATACCGCCCACTTTATTTTGCATTTTTTTAATAATACACAAAGTAATAAAAAAAAGTACAGTTAACTGAAAAAAATTAATGAAATAGAATAATAATATAAGTAAATACTCACATCATGAATAAAATTTAAGAAAAAAGACTAAATTTTTAATAAAAATCCAACATTTTCTAAACTTAATATTTACACAAATGGTTAGATTTCTTAGTTGCTAAATTAATTATATGAATGTAACTACCGTACAAGTTTTCTGATTTTAGTTTACAAACATACTTGAACAACAATAATAGCAAGTGAAACATTTATACATCAGAATGTACATATAAAATGACAAAACCTATATTTTATGCATTTTAAAAATAAAATTTCTGGATTTTAATAAAATTCGATTTTTTCAGTATCTACTTTGAAATTGAAGTATAATTCCAGTATTTCCAGTATGGAAATAAAATTCCAGTATAATTCCAGTATTTCCAGTAATTCCAGTATCAGTAGACACCCTGTTTTAGTGCCCCCCATGGCATACCTGCATACCTTTCCCTATATTTATCATAAGGAGAATAGAAATAAATTTTATTTCCCTATTTATAAGAACGTGATGAAATTTGGATTACAGGTTTAGCTGGTCGAGTACGCAGGTCTGCTGCGACGGGGTGTATTTTCATTTAGCGAGAGTTGCCCACCAAAGTAGAGGGGGAAGATGGCTTCACCACCTGTAATGTTAGTTGGATACGAGTGGCCCCTTTATTTCTCTTCTGTGTTCGTTAGGTTCAACAGGTATCAAACAAAATGAAGGTTTCATGGGTATTAAAACAGCTGTGCTGAGAGGCAAATGTGAGGTGCATGTGAGCTACAAACAGATAAGAAAGTGTGCAACAAGAACAAGCTAATCCTGAAGGCATATGATTGAAACCAGGGACGTATTTAAGTATTTGCCGCCTCTAGGCAGCGAAGTTTTCCGTCTCGCTCCCCCCCCCCCCCCCCCCCCATTTTCAGCGCGCTCCCTGACCTCATTAAACCTAATCCTAATACATGTGGTGTCAGCAGATTTTGTAGAAAAGTAATAAGTAATTGCGTTCTGAAAATGCATCAACAAATATAATACATTTTGAGCACTTTTTAGAACGTATTTGTTGCGCCGTTTTCATTCAAAAGGTGAGTCTCATTGGATATATGCTGTTGTATCCAATCAGCAGACATAATCACGTTTTACGGCGCGAAAACGGTAAATGAAAATGTCCATATACAAGGATTCTTAGGGGTGCGCTCTACCTAGGCGTCAAAATCGTCGAGCGAGATGGTTAACTGCCGCTAGGAGCGGAATGTTAGATTTTGGAAAATGTATGACGGGTGATTTGAAATTTTGTTACTTTCATGCTTTTTTTACAGTGCAAAATCTATCGGTGGTCTAATAATGATGTTTTTTTTAAATTGCAGACCTTTTGCATCTCCCTTCTTGCATCGTTATCTTTAAACTTTTACCAATATTATATCAGATTCTTGTTCTTAAGATTATATTTTACCCACGTATAATTTTATTTTTTCTCTAAAAATTGTTTTAATACGTTTCAACTTAGTGCTTATTGCTTATTAGCAAGCACTCTGATTGATAATGTCACAGAGATTATAAACCCTTGAATCCAAGCGGCGGCAGATGGGTAGATCGCACCCTTAACAATTGTTATTGAACATTAAATACACTGGATAGACGTGTCAAGACAAGATGTCTTTGAAATAAAACAAATATTTGTATTTACAAAACGGGTACATTTACAAAAAAAAAAAAAAAAAAAAAAAACTTAACGATTAAAAACAAAAAAAGTAAGTACTTTCACTTACAATAACATTATGAAATATGGTTTAATTCACACTTACTTACTTAATACTTACTTAATGAATTACTTCACACTTTCCTCCTTGATTTTAATCTAGCAAATGAATCAATAACTGGAGTTAGGCCTAAGTCCATTGAGTATTACTGTAAATTCATACTTGGAGACGACCATTTACATTCAACACTTTAACTCACTATTATATGTGTTTCAATTTGTTAGTAAACACAATTGAAGTATAGGCTACCTACTACACACCACAATGTTTACATTGGCAATTGGCGCCTGACACTGCTACTGCCTAGAGGTAAACACGGGAGGACGGAGCGAAAGCCCACGCCCGCGACTGCGAGCAACGACGCGACATTATGTTCGCCAGACCAATAGGAAAGGGGACGGAAAACTCAGCACAGCCGTGTAGTCAACAAATTATTGACTTTTATTTTCAACTTAACCCTTTGAGTGCCGCAGCCATTCTCCCAAGTCATATGCATAAATTGCCATGCTAAAATCTACAATTTTGCAAAGGTTTGGAAAAAAATGTGTATAAAAAAAAGTATTCAACAGATTTTAATAATTTGTTTATATTTTCTTTGAAATAAAATGGAGAACATATTGCATATAAATCCTTTCTTCTTAATTTATTTATATAAAAAATTATTTGTTATAACTACAAATAAAAAATTTAAAAAATCTAAATTTTCAAGTTTGGACAAAGATTTGGTGTATATGGTATTTTTATTTATTTTTTAGTTACACCTTGTAAAAGAGCACGAAAAACTGAACAAAAATCATACATACTATGTTATGTTACAGTGAAAATTTACATTATAACGCACTACAAACAATAATAATATAACATATAACATATACTGTATAACAAGCAAAAATAATATTCATACAACATACAACCAATAGCACTGATAAATCAATAATTTCACTAAACACAATAATAACGAAGTATTAGGAACAGTTTTTAGTGTAAAAGAACGAACTTAACAATGCAACTAATCAAAATACACAGCTGTTTGCAGTGGGTAACAATCAGCTGTCAAACTGTTGCGTCATATTTTTATCATAATGCCAAGTGACTCCAAGTAAGCAGTGAGAGTGAAAAACCAGTACTATACGAAAGTTTGGAACCTGTAGAATGCCGTAAAACGAATAATCAATTAAAACTAATACGTACTATATGAAATAATAATAAAATACGGATCGTCTACTGGGTAGATGCCGGCAATTTATGCATATTTTATAACGTCTACTATGTAGACGCTGCGGCACTCAAAGGGTTAAAAGTGTTCTTGAATAATTTTATACTTAATGAAATTATTTTAAATAGCCGAATTGTCGTTCTCAAAATTATTTGCTAAACATTTTTTTAAAGATTAAAACTCCAATTTTTTAATTATTTATTCCCCCAAATTTTGTTGCCCCCTAAAATTTTCCGCCCTAGGCGCGCGCCTAGTTCACCTATTCGGAAATATATCCCTGATTGAAACAAACGAGAGACCTCTAGTGTTACAATTTAAAAGTAACCTCTTCAATTTCAATGGTGAAACACAAGTGCATCCCTGGGTATAAAATGATAAGCTAACCTTCATTTCAGCTCTGGACGGGGTAGAAATTTTCATGTCATCAGTTTTCACCTCTCCTGGTGGCATTTGGTTGAGACACTGTTCGATAATCCTTAATGATTGCCTCATCTCTTCTACTCGGCAAAGATACCTGCACAGTTGCAACAGAGAAAACATGTCAACATCAATCTCAAAGATTCAATATAAACCGTAAAACATTCTAATAAGCAATAATACAATTGTTAAAAACATTTATCATCTGCTAAATATCATGGCTGTTTACCATGTACCACACAACATTAAGGAGTAACAAAAATAAATTTGTCAACAGGAATAAAATACAAAGTTTTTTTCTCATCCCTTTTCACACAGCAAAAAAATGAATGTGAATGCAGCCTTATCTGTGAAGACTAAACCCTAGAGAAACCTCTATAAGAGATTTCTTAGGCAAACGTAAGTGTACTCAAAGATCTATTTATTGTATACAGATGACACCATTTTACAGCAAATATTTCCACAAAAATTCAAGATACCTACAAATTTATTACACTGTGCACAGTACTTTATCGATACCCAACAAATTTAACAATAGACTTTATTACAAAATTAATTGAATAGATTGAGAAAATCAAAGACTAGTGTACATTCCCATTTAAAAATAATACAATCGTAAGATAAAAAATACTTTTAGTCTACAATTTTATAAACGCACTATTCCAGTTATGTGCCTTCATCACCTGTCGTAGCAGTCGCCTTTTGTGCCGATAGGTACGTCAAACTCCACCAAGTGATATGCATCGTATGGCTGAGACTTGCGCAGATCCCACTTGATCCCTGAACCGCGGAGCATCACGCCACTGCAACAGAACAAAACAATTGGCAAGAATTCCATACTACAGTTGAAACCATTCTTGTTTTGTATGGTTTACAAAACAATAAGTATGTGGGACTCAAGACAGCTTGCAACATCATATGATCTTTTATTTTACATAGGTATGTTATAAAGTACTAACAGCCCGTTAAAAATGACGGGTAATTTTAATGATGATTATTCAAGAATGTGATGTTTTTTTAAGTTTGAATGGTTACAAAATTTATGAGAACTCTGACAACGTAGTATTAGAATCTTTCCATTTATTTAGCAATGTAAAAAAATAATACCTTTTTTATAAGTTTATAAATATTTTATAATATTCTACTTACTATCGTAAATGATTTTACAATGATTCATTTCAGTTGCCTTGCCAATTATTGGTATAATTTTTCTGACTCAGAGTCAATTTTAATGTGCCAGAATTTGGAATTTCTATATGATATACTTATACAATATCATATTTGCCAGAGAATTACCATTCTGACAAAGTGTTTCTTCAACCTCTTACAATAAAAACTCTTGCCTCCTTGCGTTCTTGTTGTTAAATTTGTTAGATCCAAGCAGAGTCTAAAGTCTCCAATTATTTTTTGGTACCACTACTAACGCTGAGCACCAGTCCGTGGGATCTTTCACAGGACTTATGACATCTAATTTAACCATGCTTTTAAGTTCTGACTTGACTTTTTCACGTAAAGGTTAAAAGAAGTACATTCCTGGGTGTACAGGGTGTCTAGTTTATTTCTCTTTCAAAATTCAAGACTAATTCCAGACTTTTTCAAGACTTCTTTAGTTTTTTCAAGACTATTGCCCTACTCGACATATTAATTTCTATTTTACATTTTACAAAATTATTTATACAGTATTGTTGCCGCTAACAGATTTGTTTTAAATAGTATACACATTTCTTCCGTCAAGCAGCTCAAATTTTACTGTTGATAATCTTCAATAATCACTACATGTTTTGCCGAGAATACGACATTGTCAAGTGATACAAGTACATAATATCCATTTAAGGATTGGACAAGAATCAAAATACAGTAGACTCCCTCTTAACCGGCCACCTCAGGACCAGGCCGCGGCCGGATAACGAATTGGCCGGTTAAATCAATGTTCATTTAGGAACGCCAACCTCCAATTTTATATGGCCTAAATATAAATTTTCACTTGAAAAACAATATTAAATACATTCCTGTATATGATTTATAGCTAACATCCGCTACCCATGAAATCCACCACAAACCTACACTAATAATTTGTTTCTTTATTGTGGTCTACTGCTGGATAGTAGGTCCAATTGCATTGACTTCTGGTGGCATTCACTTTCGTCCAGGACGTTACATGGTTTGAGAACGTCAATATGAAATAAAGTTGAATTGAATGATACATTAGATAAGAAAACTATGTTTCCGGCGAAACACGGCCAGTTAAAGTGATGTTGAGATAAAAATGGCCTATTAAAAAGATGTTATTTTGTGTCAGGGTAGGCTGGTTAAAGCGGAGACCGGTTAAAAGGTGGCCGGTTAAGAGGGAGTCTACTGTAGACAAACTGAACTGTGTTTGTGATATGTTTTGTCTATTTTAATCCTTAAGACCAATCCTTCGATGGATAGTATGTTCTTATATCACTTGACAATGCTGTATTCACGGCAAAGCATGTGGTGATAATATATAACAACAAATTTGAGCTGCACGACAGAAGGTATGTGTATACTATTTCAGTCTTCAATAGTAGTTCAGCGGCTAGTAAATTTTAGTCTTCAATAGCAAATCAGCGGCTAATACAATGAATCTTAATAATTTTTGTCAAAAACATTATGAAACCATAAAATTCTAACTTATTAATAATAAGCAATATTAATTCTGCAACAACATTGGAAATTAAAATGGTCTGAATTAAAATAATGCACAAGTGTGTTATTCTATTTTTATTAAATACTAGCTGTGTGCCGGTCTTTCGTAGGGCTGTTTAGTTTATTATTAAAATAAATAATATAAATAATTCTACAAATTCAATAGTGATATCAAATTTATAGAACACATAAAAATTGCATATATTTATTTTTTTAATAATTAAAATGTTGCTTCTCCTTGTTTTTCATTTTTTGTTGTTGTTCCTTAGCTTGTAGGCCAATGATAGTTAACACCATTTTTAGGAATTTTTTCAGCATAGGCCTAAACTGAATCAAGAGTCAATACCAGCATCTCCGCACGGTGATCGCAAGCATTTACTGTCTACAGTCGCAAGCGTTTTGATTCCAGGAGATCATAAGCATCTTCAGTTAGGAATCTTAATCGGCAATCACGAGCGTCTCCATAATTAAATTTTTCTTAGAAATTTCAAGACCAGAAGGCAAATTCAAGACTAATTCCAAACTTTTCATGACCATTGTTAAATTCAATACTAATTCAAGACTTTCCAGATTTTCAAGACCCTGGGGTGTACTATACCCCGTTCAAAATTAATGTGCGGTCGAAAGACAAAATTTTATTTCCCACCATAAGCGAAATCCCCTTAATATCGTTCTTAATTCCCCTATTTTCTTCAAAATCATATGTTATTTTAATTTCGCCCTTGAAATTCAGAGTAGAAAATAGCGCTGATGAATATGTTACTTCACCTCGTCGCCGTTGCAAGCGCTTCTTTTTACATCTCAAACGTCAAAACAAGAATATTTGTTTACGAAAAATCAAAACATTGGCTTAAAGTGACATTGAGATATTAAACAGCTGTACACATTTTTAGTGATTGCGATTGGTTGGATTGTTAGCAGTGGGAGGAACGGGAAAATGGGGGAATTGAAATCTGCATTTCGACCGCACATTTATTTTGAACAGGGTATAAGTGCTACTGGACGTGCATTGTTCTCGAAGCCAACCGTATAGTAGTTTTTACCACCACTAAAACACTATTCAAATGTTTTTCTCTGTCTTTTGTTTACACTTTATTTCCATCTCCTATAATATACTTGATACTTCTTTTTGTATATTTCAATACTTATTGCTTCATAGTTCATAGTTCTACATCTTCACAATTTTTACTCCATTGCTTATATCAGTGAGAACAATACACCAATTGTTAAATATTTATGAGCATAAACCTACGTGGCATAAAAAGATAAAAGTTAAGTATATAAGGACGTTAAATGACTTAGTTATACCAAAATAAATTGATTAAAATACAGTGGGAAGTATTTTACAATCAAACTATTATGTTTAATTTCCAAAACATTAAACTCATCAGTTATAAAAACATATGTGTAAACAAATATTTAAGTAAGTTTAGGATACATGAATTCATTAACCTATATTAAATTAATTCTCTTTATAGTATAGCATCCAAAATTTTATCAAGGCATCAGCTGTTAAATATTTATTTTACTGCTTGAAAAACGACTTCAACATTAAGTGTCCTTGATTAAATTTGTAACTGTCAATTACCATATAATTGAAGTTGTCTATTTTGTTTACAAAAACACTTTCAAATTTCAGTGTAGGACATGGATCACCTGGAGCAGTAAAAAAAATCGACAAAATAACGTCTTAGATTGGTCTAAATAAGGTCTAAATTTCATTTTACGAAGTTATAAGGCACTTTCTAAGGGATTCCATATTTTTCCTATCATCTAGGGGCCATAAGAAATCCATTGACATCAAAATGGCCATGATCCGTTCAGTAGTTTTCTCTATAGACCCTTAATTGCACTCTTTTACTATATAAGATTATAATGTTTATGAGTTGATATTCTCATTTGTTGCATGTAACACTGAAATTGAATTGTAAGCACTAGTAGAAAAGTAAGACTCTCAATGTAAATGGTGTACCCATTGAAAATAAATAAACATGTTAGCAAAGCATTAGTGCAAGCATTAAATTTTAAGGCATTAAATTAAACAAGTAATTAATTAATTACCCGTCGATACTCGATGGAAACAGCTCCATCCATGGTGATCGAGTGGAGCGCTAGGCAGATGGTGTACAAAATACGTAAAATGTACTTTTTAAATTGCTATTTCCTTTCAATAGATCATCTTGGAAATTGTTGACTGTTATGGTACAATTTGTTTAGTTATTTCAAAGTTATTTGATAAAAGTAGGGTAAAATTTTCGTGTCTTCCATTATTAATTCATATCTCGCAAACCCACATATTTTAAATAAACCCCGCCATATTGTAAAATTGATGTAAAAAACAACTGACCTGAAGCCAAGGTTGAGCGCCTCCTCGGCGGTGACGACGCCGATGTCCTGGGTCCGCTGCACCCACAGCCGATTGGTGGTCAGCAGGTCCTCTACCTCATCCAGTCGTTCGCCAAACTTCTCCGTGAACTCGTAAATGTCCTCTAACAGTCCCAGCGGCAGGTCCTGTAAACAGCCGTCTCCTTCACTCCAATGAAACTACGAATTATGCTGTTGTGATCAAGTAAGTTTCCAAATCAAATACAATATTTGGTTAAAATATAAATATCCTACTGTCAACATTTCCAAATCAATCCAGCTATATAGACATGTTTCAACTTACACAATTTAAAAACTGTTTCAGAACAGGACATAGGGCAAAGACATTTTATTTGTACAAAACATTCTCAACTACGTGAATCATACAGAACAGATGCATCGTCACAAATTAAACTTTAATTATTTTACTAATACAGGCTTTCTAACTTAAATTTGAACCAATTTCTATCCTAAAAAGTTGGCAGAGTTTTCAGTTGAGAAAGAACTTCCTTGAGAAGAAAATTGGTATTCAGAGCTATCCCTACTTTGAGCAGTTTGAAATTTAACTATTTGATTAATGGTTTAAATACCTGAGTTATGGTAATCCAATTAATCCATAAAAGTTTAATAAATGACGTTATCAATGTTGACCTTCTTGTGAAGAGAAATTACATCTTTGTATCTTTGTATTACATCTTTGAGGATGACTCTATATAAATGAGTTAACACTAGATGCTCGACAATTGGATTACCATAACTCAGGTATTTAAAACCATTAATAGTATTTATTGGTAATCCGGAGGCTAACATTCTAATATGTAACTATTTGAGTTTTAGAACTGAACTGTTGAGCAATAACCCATTTACTGAGAACCAATTATATAATTCTTTAAAAGCATGTTGAAATATCAATTTTAAATCATGGTTTGAGTTTGTATCCAAAATTGCTGAGGTGTCATCTGCGTAAAGAACAAGTTTTGGCGATATATTATCCGGTAAATCATTTATGTACAACAAAAATAGTAATGGACCTAAAATTGAACCCTGAGGTACTCCAAATTTTATTTCACACCAATGTGAAATATATTTCAAGTTATCCTTATACACTATTGTCCTTTAATAACGGGACGACAAATATGATTTGATCCAAGACACCACTGAATCACTAAAATTATATTATTTAAGTTTCTCACAAAGTATATCATGCTGAACACAATCAAAAGCCTTGGTTAGATCGCAGAACACCCCTAAAGTGCTCTGCGATCCATCCAAGGCAACGACAACCTGATCTACAAAATCAGTAATAGCCGAAACAGAATTTTGTCCTCTTCGAAAGCCAATATGTTCCTTTACAACAAATTTATTTTCTTCCAAAAAATTAATAATTTGATTTGATGCAATTTTCTCAAAAACTTTTGAAAAACAAGGTAATATTGATGTAGGACGATAGTTATCAAAAATACCCTTTCTCTCTTTTTTTAAATGGTTTTACTTCAGCCAGGGGCGGATTAAGGATGTGATTTTGGGGGGGGGGCGGTTTCGAAAATATAGCCTTTCTTTTTTGCCGTGGACAAGAAAGGTGTTGAATAATAAGAATTGTTAAGGGGGGATTTTAAACATGTTTTAAAACATGTTTAAAATAGTTGTTTTTTTCCTATCATATACCATATTAATTAAATTTAATTTAATGATTAAGCTGTAATACCAGATTGACCGCGTCGACCGCTATACCCTTGCTTGTTGGTTTTATTCACAACTTTTGTCATGGTATCATTGTAAATAGGCTATTAAGTTTAGGCCTACACTAACTACCAACTTACTGACCGTGGTGTATCCAAATTATAAACAAAATCTACCCATAGATGTTTATATAAAATAATATAATAAACAGATACATCGCTACAGACACTCCTTTGGTATTTAGTTTTAGGTTAGGATTGGTTTCTCACAAAATTCTTGCTATTGAAAGGTACATATGTTACATAGAACAACCAAAGTGACGATCCTAAACTTCTTTATTTTAAATTAACTAAATTTTGAATTTATCAATAAGTATTGTTACAAAAGATAAAACACATTTAAAATAAGAAGAAAATTAAGATGAACTAGGCCTAAAGTAATTGGGTACAGAATTAATCCAATTAAAATGTAAAAAAAAACAACTAAACACCTTGAGTACAGAAACATTATTATAATAACAAATTATGCTTTTTAGTTTCCTTCATCATGGCAAATTTTTTGATTACATTTTCCTCGTCCACGTCGATGTCCCGATGGATGTACAACCATGCCAATCCATTCAGACGACATTTGTGACGCACAGGCATCACGGACAGTGCTGAACATCTGAGGACCGTGTTTACTCATGATGTAATACTATTAATTAAGAGAGCGCAGACAAAAGAATGATACCGGAAGGTCGTTATTATTAATACATTTTAATATTTAATTATTTTAATTAGAACAGTTAGTGGATTTGTTATGTTTTAAAATGAAAGTTTAAAACTTATCCGTTATGTGCTTACGCGACAACTCATGATGTAATAGGCCTATAGAATTTAGAGACGGAATATTTTCAGAACAACCGTAAAACAAATACGTTTTAAATTAATTCTTCAGATTTCTAATATTAATAATTTTATTGTGTTAACACAACAAAAATTATTATTATACACTGCTGTACTGAGTTTTCCGTTGTTGCCCTTTTCCTATTGGTCTGGCGAACGTAATGTCGCGTCGTTGCTCGCTGCACAGAAAAAGGAAACAAAATCGTTTCCTTTTTCTGTGCTCGTGGTCGGGGGCGTGGGCTTTCGCTCTACCTTCCCGTGTTTACCTCGCCACTTTCTTATGCTTACTTCGTTGGCAGTGGCAGCGTGAGGCGCCAATGCCAATTGCCAATGTAAACATTGTGGTGTGTAGTAGGTAGCCTATACTTCAATTGTGTTTTATACCAACTTGTAAAGCATAATTGTGAGTTAAAGTGTTTAATTTAAATGGTTGTCTCAAAGTATGAATTTACAGTAATAGTCAATGGACTTAACTACAATTATTGATTCATTTGCTAGATTAAAATCAAGGAGAAAAGTGTGAAGTAACTCCAACTAAACCACATTTCATATTATTATTTTAAGTGAAAGTACTTACTTTTTCGTTTTTATTAATTTAGTTTTTTGTAAATAAACCCGTTTTGTAAATACAAATATTTTATTTTTCAAAGACATCTTATCTTAACAAGTCTTTTCAGTGTATTTAATGTTCAATAACAATAGTTAAGAGCCCTTGTATATGGACGTTTTCATGTACCGTTTTCACGCTGTAAAACGCGATTATGACTTCTGATTGGTTACAACAATGTTGCGCATTCCAGAATGTATCCAATGAGACTCACTTTTTGAATGAAAACGGCGCAACAAATACACTCTTAAAAAATGCTCAAAATGTAGTATGTTTGTTGATGCATTTCAGAAAGCAATTACTTATTGTTTTTCTACAAAATCAGCTGGACACAGCATGTGAGGTCGGGGAGTGCGCTGATTGGTGGGGGGGGGGAGGGGGGCGGCGGAAAACTTCGCTGCCTAGAGGCGGCAAATACTTAAATACGTCCCTGCCATCAGCAATCACTTTATTTTCTCCAAAAAAATCATGAAAATTTTTAATGCTTTTCTTTAATCCTAGCTCATTATTAACAATCGACCAGACCGCCTTGGTCTTGTTCTCTGATTATAATATAACAATTATGCAACTTCTTTGCTTTTTTACAAACTGCCTTAAAAATTTTTTTATAAGAACTAACACAGGATAAGAAACCCAAGTCATTTGACTCCTAAGCCATTTTGCCAAGCACTCTCTTTTTTGCACTAAGTTAGATACTTTTATTCCAGTAGTTATCCAAAAACTTTTCATCAATAACAGATTTCTTAGAATGAAAGTTTAAGGGAAAACAACTAACAAAGATGTGTTTATAATTTTACAAAAAACAGTCATAATTAGCATCCAAATCAATGCAAGGTTTTACATTACAAACTGTACTAATTAAACTATCCAGAAAAATATTTACATTTTTCTTTAAAAAAAACTCTACTTTTATTAACAACCTTAGGCTTTACACTAGGGACTAAATATGTGCTTAGTAATAAGAAGAGTGATCTGTGGTCAGAATCAACGGGTGAATCAAATGAATCATGATCAATTTCTAAAGAGCCTATTCGTGCCACGAATCAATTACAGGATGTTTTTTGCTTGCTGGTGGTTCGGTTTGTTTCATCGCGAACCAAATAAGAATACTGTATAGTGTTGTCGTTGTCATCTGTTCGTGAATTGTCCTTGATTCAATTGTGTACAGCTAGGTAGGTGAGTTTAGTGAGGGGGGGGGGGGGGGAAGGTTGAAGTAGAAGGAGAAGGAAGAGAGAGTAGCCGATGTCCTTCTATTGGCTCTTTCCTTGCCTTCCTTCCTCTTCACGTGCACTTCACGCGGAAGTTTTAGCGTCTGCGCATGCGCATAATATAACCACAATCTTTGTTTATTTTGTTTCGTGAATCGAAACCATTTGTATATCATTTATTGGTTTGCAAATCGAACATTGACGCTGGACATGTATCAAAGACAGAATCAAATAATTGATTACAACTGATTCTATATTGGGGTTAGGAAGCAAGAAGAACCCGTTGATTTGAACACAATCGGTTCGCGAATCGATTATACGTCTGATATGTATTGTAGGGAAGGGGAGCGTCCAATAACTGTTTGCAACCAATTTCATGGTACCGTATTTAAATAGCACGGAGAACCAACTGAATCAAACGAATGAAATGAATCGGTTTAATCATCAATACTTTGAAATTGAGTGATTCAAACGAATCGATTCACCAAGAATAGCCGTTTTGCCCATGTCACTATTACAAAGATAAATAGTTGTAAATAAATAGGCCTATCATTTTCGGGGACATTCTGTGGTCACGGGCAGCAAGAGTTTATTTCTGTCCGTGACCTGAGAATGTCACCTAGGTCTGTGATTATCGTTTTTGTTATCTAGCTTGTGTGTATTGTGTTTTCAAAAACTGACTAAGCTTGGGTAATGAATTTTTTGTATTGAAATAGTTTGAAAATGATGTAAGTCAGAACATTTATAGATAGATTGATTAGGCAATGCTTACGGCAAGGTATTTACAACCTCATTGAAGTTTTGGGACTAAAACACGAATAACTTTGAATACAATATTAAACTCTGTATGGCAATTTTTGGGCCCCAAATAGGACCAACAATCACACTGTTGAGAATTTTTTTTTAATTGATCTTTAAGAGTGTAAAAACTAAAGACTTCAATCAATATCCTGAATTTTCAGAGGCATTACAAAAAAAAATTATAAATCCACAATATAACGCAAGTACAGTGTCATTGATAATTTCACGTTTTTTACATAACCTAAGAATTATAAATAATGTGATACCAAAAGTGAACAAAAAGTTCTATCCAAGCCCAATAATTTTATAAACATTAATTTCAAGACAGAAAAAATTACCCTTTTTGGCCAAAAACTAACCTAAAACTAAAAAAAAAATACACACACACATAAATAAATAAATAAATAAATATATATATATATATATATATATATATATATATATATATATATATATATATATATATATATATATATATATATAGTTTATTGTTTTCAACAAAAAAAATGTTTAGCCTATAGTTCTTGTCCAAAGATTTCTTAAAAGGAAAGTTTATGGAAATTCATAGTAAATCGAGATAAATTATTGAGTGTTAACACAGCAGGACAATGAGCGGCAGTGCGACATCATTGCATGTTACGTTGCATCTTTGCAAATCGTAAAGTGGGCAGCAACAGAAAAAACACAACGGTTTGACTGTTTGCTAATTTTAGCGATTTCCCTATAGGGTGTTAAGGTCGTAAGCTAATAAGGTAGTAGCCATTGTAAGATGAAGTCCAGGACCATGTTACTTTTTCATTTTGAGGTCTCCAGAAGCCAAAAACACCATAAATTCAACAATTTTAACTAAAACCATTTAAAAGAGTTTAAAAACAAACAATTTAGTATTTTGAATTTTTAACTTGGCTTAATAGGTTTACGGAGAAAAGCCAAAAATAGGTTTCCCATTTTAATCTTATGGGAAATCAACAAAACCCTATACTTTGCTTATTTATTGACATAAATTGGTAAAATACGGTATGTGTACATTAACTAAGTAGGGTTTAACTGATATTTGTTTAAAACATCCATATGGCGGCAAACCTACATACACAACCCATGGGGTTTATGGGGAAAATTAAAAAGTGTCAAATATTGAGACAATTTGATATTTACCTTACCTAACCATTACATTTCGTAACAAGTAACATTTTCTAACAACATCCCAGCAAACCTACTTACTCATTCCCATGGTGTTTATGGGGAAAATAGAAAATATCAAATTCCTGCTGAGTACGCAGGTCTGATGCGACGGGGGTATTTATGAGAAAATGGTATATTAACTTACATAATCACTTTGTAATTTGCATTAGTCAGCCTTAATGAACGGTTATTGGCAGAAAGTTGATAAGGCTAAGCATAAAGTTATTTTAGCCAGGTTTTCCTTATCCGAGGTAGCCATGGTCCTGAAGAACTCGGATAATGGGGAGTGTACTGTGTACTGATCTTTGTTGTGGAAGACATCTGTCACGTGCAGTTAATCAAAACTTTTGTACATCGGTTATTTAAAAATAATGTTAGAAACGAATTTGTTATCTGTTTAGAAAATTGCTAATTGTTAAAAAAAATTTATGAAACCAAAAAATAGGAATAAATTTAATTGATGAGGATTGTGTACAAAATACAACTGCATTTTAGTTATTTTAATTTCATACAAAACCGTTTTTTTTATGTTTTGTATGAAAATGAAATAAGTGCAAAAGGTTTGAATGTTGAGGAAAGATTGTGTTTATTTACATGAACAGCTGATTGTTAACAACAATACAATTAAATTGAAACCATGCACTTGAGTTAAGATAAACATAATAATAATATTAAAGTAATGTTCTGAACAATACCAGGCGCCCGTTTCATAATAAACTACAAACTAATATTATTAGTAAATCAGCTGATCGCCAAATGCAAATCTAAAGGAAATTACAAGTTACAAAATGTAACTATTAGGTTATTATGAAATGGGCCCCAGTTGGTATCTAATGTAATAGGTTTCAACTTTGGGCATATCTCCATACCAATAACAACACAGCCAAATATCATTGGTATTGAGCATTGACTCTTCCCTACTACAAAGAAAACTGTATTCATCAATCATACATCTACAGTCATATTCCACTGTACATACCAGTGCGACACCACCGGGCCGAATGTAAGCCGCATGCATTCGAGCCCCAGAAACTCTTTCATAGAACTCCATCATCTTCTCTCGTTCCTCAAACAACCAAAAGAAGGGCGTCATAGCCCCGATATCCAACGCATGTGTGCCAACGGCCATGATGTGGTTCAATATTCTTGTGATTTCGGCAAAAAGTGCTGTTAACAGTTTTAAAATACATATTGTAAATTCATTTCTTTAAATTCCTTTAACCATGTCTCTTTTTATTGCTGTATAATGGGATGGAAGCAATGAACATGTTTAAATTATTAAATGGAAAGACTGAAAGCTGCAAGAGCAATTTGTTTCTTGGTGACTGGCTTGGTCCAAAAGTTGAGGAACAAATGTTTAAGTAATTTTTGGCTTGAATACAGGTAAACAAAAATTTATGCCGTCATCCTTCATTAAAACTTTGATGCTGAATTTTCTGCGCCACAAAATATAGTGGATAGTAATGTGGCACACAACTGGTCTGGATTCAGGAAAATCTCATTGAGTGGAGATGCTATCATCCCTTTTATGGTTGTGGTAATGTACAAGGATGAATCAATCCAATCCAAATGTATTTTGTAAAAATTATAGATTTTTTCTTCCTTTTAGCGAATTTCCCTATAGGGAATACGCTATTACAGTAGTAGCCATGGTAAAACCTAAGCCCAGGACCATGTTACTTTTTCATTTAGAGGTCCCCAGAAGCCAAAAACATCGTTCGTTCATTTTCATATATATGTAATTCTTCATATATATATAATTTTCATATATATAATAAAATTCATGGGAGAAGTCTCTGAACCCTTTACCGTAAAAATTGGAGTACGTCAAGGTGACGGGCTATCTCCTCTCCTTTTCAATCTAGTCCTGGATAAAGTCATTAAGGAATGGGAAAAACAACTGAAAAATAAAGCCTGCTGGAAACCAATTCACCTTGGTAGAACCAAAGACAAAATTGAAGTGTCTTGTCTGGCATTCGCGGACGACCTAGCCATACTTGCAGATAACGAAGAAACCGCAGTCAAACAAATAGAGATCCTTAAGGAATGCGCTGATAAAGTAGGTCTACAAATTTCATTTCAAAAGACAGAATTTTTCTGCACAAAATTCAACATACAAAGTTTGAATACAAAATATGGAAAAATAAATAGAGTAAAATATTTTAAATACCTGGGCGAAATTTTAGAACCAAATGGAGGAGAGAAAGTTGCACAGAATATAAGACAACAGAAAATGAAGAGAGCATATGGCATGACAAATGAAATATACAATAAGAAATGCATTTCTACTAACACAAAAATCAGGCACTACTCTACAGTAATTAAACCTGCGGCACTATATGCTAGTGAAACTCTTACGCTCCACACGAAATGTGACATGGAAAAAGTACTAAAACAAGAACGTAAAATTATCAGAAAGATTTTAGGTCCAAAATTAACAGAAGAAGGGTACAGATTGCAATCAATAAAACAACAGAAAACATCTCAAACCTAGCAGCAGACATAAGAAAGCGAAGACTGAAATTTTATGGACATGTCACAAGACTTCCCCCAACAAGACTCACCAATAGAATCCTTACCTACATAGAAAAAGTAAAATCAACAACACCATGGATAGGCCAAGTTAAACTGGATTTACAAAAAGCAAAAATTGAACCAATAGATGTTAGAAATAGAAAAATTTTAGAAATGAGGTACAAAAGTGGGCAGTATTGTCAGAGAAGGAAGCTCCAAAGAAGCCAGGAACGAAATGGACCGAAGAGAGGAAAAGAAGACATGGAGAAAGAATGAAAGAAGTCTGGAAGAAACGATGTCAGAATGCTTTGCGTGATCCTTCTGGGTCCATTCGCGATAAGTAAGTAAGTATATATATAGATAGATATATCTATCTATGTGTCCGTGGTACCGATAAGTTTTGAAGGGGACCTCCGATTTTGATGAAATTTGGTATGAAGTTGTAAGGCAAGATCTACTTTCATGAGTTCGCAAACCAGCATTGTCGGGTTATGGGAACGGGGTTTTATGGGTTTGAAAGGGGTAAAAAATGGGTTTTTGGCATTTTTGGACTTTAATTTTTAAATTCATCAATTTTAACTGAAACCATTCAAAATATCTTTAAAAAACAAACAATTTGGTATTTTGAATTTTTATCTTAGCACAACTGGTTACGGGGAAAATCCAAAAATGTGTTTTCCATGTTATTCTTATGGGAAATCAAGAAAATCCTATATCTTGCTTATTTATTGACATAACTTAATCAAACTTGGTATGTACATTATCTAGATAAGGTTTAACTTATACTTGCTTACAAAACCCATATGGCGGCAAACCTACATACTCACCAACATGGGGTTTATGGGGAAAATAAAAAACTGTCAGAGTTTGATACAGTTTTGTGTTTACATTCACCAATTATTGAATAACTTAGATTTTCACAGCAAACTACGCACTCGATCCTATGGTGTTTTTATGGGGAAAGTAAATAATCTGAAATTCCATTGGAAATTCGCTGAGTACGCAGGTCTGCTGCGATGGGGGTATTTTATTTTAGCCAATTTCCCATAGGGAGTAAGCTATTACCGCAAGTCTTATGGCAAGACCTAAGCCCGGGACCATGTTACTTTTTTGTTTTCAGATGCCCGGAGACCAAAAATAGTAGTCATTAAAATTTATATATATATAAATGTCCCTTTACACAATAACTCTCTTAAAAAGGTCCGATGTGTAATCCTACCTTTATTTGAATGAGTTCGTAAACCAAATATGAAATATATCAACCTACCAGAAGGGGTATTTTGGGGTGTTTTGTACCCCAAAAATAGGTTTTTGCATTTTTCATATGAAATTTTTAAAATTTTGATTTCCACTACTGGATTAAGCTCAAAAACACACAATTTAGAATCTTTAAGCTTTGCTCTATCTTTATTGGTTACTGAGATGTTAAAAAGTCTAAATACAGTACATTGTATTTTGGGGCTCCGATGTTAATCTTATGGAGAATAAGGATGTGTTAATATTTCACTAATTAACCAATATTTTGGATGAAACTTAGTATTTAGCTTCATTTGGTTGAGATTCAACCATTTATGTTAAAAAAATCTTGGGATTTGTACTTATCATGGCAGCACCCTGCATACTCGTTTCCCATGTTAATTATATAGAGAGTAGGCAAACTCTTATTTATGGACAGATATCGCTGAAACTTAGTATATGGCTTCATATGGTCCAAATAAATTTTTTTTTATGCTTAAAATATACTGTTAGTGTTCCCCATAGCAGCATACCTGCATACTCTTTCGCTATACTTATCATAAGGAGAATAGACATTTATTACCTATTTATGAGCATGTAATGAAATTTTGTTCACAGGTTCATCTGGTCAAAGTTAATATTACTAATTTGGAAATTCACTGAGTACGTAGGTCTGCTGCGACGGGGAGTATTTTATTTTTGTTTTCTTTGCTCGTAAAAATGGAAGAAATACCAGTTGTTGATATGTCACAGAATTTACGGTCTTACGACGAGATTCCGTCGCTAATGCATCCAACTTTGCCATCTTTCTAGGTCTTCTATGCCATTTTTCTATCGTCCAAGACAAACTTCATTACAATTTCAATTGTCTATCTAGTCAAGTGTAATTTTTAACTGTTTGTGTTGTATTATGTGTTGTGTTCGTGTAAAAAATTTTAAATTATGTTTTATTGAGCACTTAACGAAATTGAAAGGACGATAAATTTAAGAACAACAGGTCCTTGATGAAACAGGATATGACTATGGTCTAGTATAGACCGAAACCCGGGTTATAAAAATTGGAGTGAGAGTGGGCTGTGATGGAAAAAAAGGTATGTCAATTTCAATCGGTCACCATTTTAACGAGGTTTTATAAATAACAACAGTTTTTCCGCAGTACTATTGTCATACATCCTGATTGAATAAATAGTGGGAGCAAAAATTCAATATCTAACATGCTCCAAAACCATCACCTATTCCGAAGTCTCCTAAACCCAACGGTGTCTGATCCCAAATTCTTTAGGATAGCGGAAGTCTACTGTATACTTCCAGCCTCCTAACCTGTCATTATAAATTCCAACAGTAGTAAACCAAGACATAGATTTTGAACAATCACCTGAGGATACAAACAATCTGATTTGTTTTCATTTTTAGAAGCTCTTCTTCTTGGAATTACATTAATTATGAAATAAAATTCTTCAAATTTCCAATAAATTTAAGTTTTATTTGGTATTACGTCTGAAATTTGTATGATGAAACTAAATCACATTTGAAAACTAAAGGCATTTTTATTTAAGGTTTTCTTTTTTTATTACTGAGAGTAAGATTTGTAAGACTTAATTTGTAACTACTGAACCCCTTTATTGCAGTATGCACTTCGGGAATTTTAATGTAGCCTATATGCTTAGTAATTTATGAATAAATCATTAAAAAATATTCACAATCATCAATTATCTATCTAGTGTCTCAGTAACCATATTTTCAGGGGTGCGGAAAATGTATTAACTTCTAACATTTCCCACAATTGTACTAATACAGATAGAAGATTTCCCCAAGACACGCGACATATATGACTTTGCCTTAAAACTCAACAGCTTACAATGGGGCAGTGAAATGATAACGCTTTTTAAAATTTTAGTTTATTATATAAAAACACAATTAATTAAAATCAAATCAAAACCACTTACCATTGCTTCTTAATACTTATATCTACCATAACTAAAATAAAATATTGATTAGATGCTCAATTTAACTTCAATGATTAAGAAAAAGAGAGTAACAAAAAAATTTATAATTTCCCCAGACACCTTAAAATTTCCCCCAATCCTAGATCGCTGGATCGGACATATTCTACACTTCTGGATTTTTAAGATCAAAATCTTAAGAGTTTTACCATATAAATTATTCTCTATATGTAAAAAAAATAAATATAATAATAATAACAATGAAGGTTCTAAGATTCTGAACTAGGTTTATTTCCTATAGGTTTATCTCTGCTCCAAACAGCCTATATGAAACTAAATTTCTGTAATAAAGAAACACGCCAACTCACTGCGGATATACTTGGCACGCAGGGGAATATCGATGTTGAGCAATTTCTCTACGGCAAGCGAGTAACACTGCTCGTTGCACATCATGGAGACGTAGTCAAGCCGGTCAAAGTACGGCAGCGCCTGCGTGTAGGTCTTGTACTCAATCAGCTTCTCCGTGCCTCGGTGCAGTAGACCGATGTGAGGGTCTGCCCGCACCACTGTCTGTAACAAGGAATGAATAGAAATTATTCGCTTTTCTTTCTTTTCATGCCAAAATGGATTGGATTTTAATGATTTCCATGCAACCGTTCAAAGTTCAAACACCTAAATTTTTAGGTCACTATGGTTTTATGTAGAATGGGTTTATACATAGATCTGTAATAAACGTCACCTTTTGTTGACGTTTATGTCTATTATAGAAACATACATTGACATTCTTGTTCCAACCATGTGATCAAGATTTACGAGGTGTGTTTTTTAAGTGAGTACCATTTTACAAATTAAAAAACCTAGGAGAGACTTTTTAATAATTTTATTTTTACATGAAAGCCTGTACTTTAGTCTATTTTTTTACATAATTTCCACCATTACTAAAGCATTGTCATATCATTAGATTAGTTTTACAAATCTGTCGTCATGGAATTTTGCAACCTGTGTTGAGAACCACTCCAATACAGCTATTTTTGACATCGTTGTCATTGTCATGGAGCACACCGCTTAGGTCTTTCTTCAAATGAAGGGACATATGAGTCACTAGGCGCTAGATCAAATCCTGGGTCCGATTAGCCGCATGTGGAAGGTCATTATCATAAAACAACCTCAGTGAGCATTTTAGGTACTCATCGTCAACACAATCTCCGATGGCCTCAGCAGTCAGTCACAATTTCATAATAATAATTCCTATAAATATGTATGTTAAAAATATGTGTATAGTATCGCTAGAGTATAGTTTTATAGTTCACTTTCCAAAAATTAATTTTTATTTACAACTATCAAATCAATCTTTACTGTCCCATAACGCTCACAAACATAGCATGGCTATAAAACAGGTGAGAGTGTCAAAACAAATACAAAATTTAAATAGCTTAAAACTACAATTCCACAGTCATGAAGACATAAAAACAGAGGAGACATGGTTTTCTGCGGAAAACAAAGCTGAGTTGCATTATAGGAACACAGGCTAACTTACAATTATTGTTGATTAATTGGTCAAGAACTCATTTATACTATAATATGTATTACCGTACTTCGTAGAAAATCAGTAAGGTTGCTTTTAAAAGATTTAACTGAATTTGATTTTTATATTCTGTAGGCAGTTTATTAAACAGCTTTTTGCCCATGTATGTTGGTGTTTTCTCCACCAACGTCAAACGGTGCCTAGGATATTGAAAATTATTTTTAAACCTAGTATTATATGTATACTCAAAGTTTTGGCTACAGAGTTTTTCAAAATTTTCTTTTACAATCAACATGTTTTAAAAATAGGCCTAGTCCAATTTGGAACAGTCATTATTTTTAGTTCTTTAAAAATTGGTTTGCACGATGCTCTCCAAGGTGTAAAAGTCATTATTCTTAAAATTTTTTTGAACATTAAAAATTCTACCCAATCGAATGCTAAACCCCAAAGCTCTATATTGAAGAATGGAATAAAAATATGCATAATAAATTATTAAACGAGTTTTCAAATCAATTGAGTTTCTCAAACATAACATTTGGAAGCAAGCCGGATTTAATTTTTCCTAGAATATTGTCTATGCATTTGCTCCAGTTTAAATTTGAACCTAACAAACCAAGAAATTTTGCATTTTCATGGGTACTTAAAGTTTGGTCACTAAACTCTCTTGACTGAGGTGTACAAAACTTAACCAATTGGTTTTTATCTTGGTTCAATTTAAGCCCATTAATTTCAAACCATTTTCCTAGTTCATGTAAAGCTTTATTGACTTTAGGTGGTAATTCTGAATGAGTTTTGGATTTAACAAATGCGGTTGTGTCATCAGCGTATAATATAAGGTTGTTAGAAACACTTTTAGGCAGGTCATTCATATATAATAAAAAGAGGAGAGGTCCAAGAATAGAGCCTTTGGAAACCCCAACTGTAACCTTTTTCCATTCTGATATTGATTTTATATTATTCTTAAAAATTATTGTTCTTTGAAAGCGATTTTTTAGGTATGATATTAACCATAAAACAGATTTCTTAGAAAAATTATAAATACTTAGCTTTTTAAGAAGGATGTCATGAGTGACACAGTCAAACTTGGATAGATCACAAAACACTCCCATTGTGCTCTGTGACCCATCCAAAGCCCATGAAACCTCACTAAAATCTGATAAAGCTTTCATTGTACTTAAGCCCTTTCTAAAACCGAATTGTTCTTTGGCAAAAATGCTATTAGTCTCTATAAAACTTGAAATTTGGTTACAAGCACATTTTTCAAAGACTTTGGACAATTATGGTAAAAGGGAAACTGGTTAATAATTGTCAGGATTTTGTCTCTCGACCTTCTTAAAGAGAGGTTTGAGTTCAGCAAACTTTAAATGATCGGGGAAAATATTCATTTGAAAAGAATGATTTATAATTACAGATAAAGGTTCAGCTATAAAATCAGAAACTATTTTCATCAGATTGACAGGAATACAGTCCCAACCTGCCAATTTCTTATAATTAAGTGATTTGATAATTTTGATAACGTCTTCTATAATGACATAATTTAATTCATACTAATTAGGTAGATTCCCTGCTAAAATGTTTTTTGTTAGGTTTAGTGCGTCATGTTTATGAGGCATTAGCCCAATTTCTTTAGTGATATTTGAAAAAATTTTACTTAAGAATTCGGCGATCGCCTTTCCATTTTTAAGAGATTTGTCAGCAACCGTTATGTCAGGAAAATTAAAGTCCTTTTTATTACAACCCAATTCGGATTTGACTATACACCAAGCAGCCTTACTTTTATTTGATTCTTCTATAAATTTAGCATTGCAAGATTTTTTTTCTTCATTACAGACATTTTTAGAAATTAATTCGTACCTTTTAACATAATTAATTGATGAAGTTTAAATCATTTGAATCCTTTACAAGTCTGCTTAGTTCTCTTTTCCTAATACTAGATATTTTTATGCCTGTTGTGACCCAGGACTTTTTTTCCTATGACATTTGTTTCTGTAGAATTTAAGTGGAAAAGTTTCTTCAAAATATTTTGGAAAATACCAAAAAGTTAGAACGATTGTTAGCAAAAGAATTATAAATAGACACATTCCATTGTGTTACCTTTAAATTATTTACAAAAGCTGCAGTATTTTTTTTAGAAATAAACGGTATCAGTTAACTGACACATACTTTCTCCCAACAATATGAAAAAAGGTGTTAAAAGCTTCAAAAATTAATGTCTTGATGACTCAGTTGGAAAGCTACCAGCTGAGCAGCGCTCATTTGACCCTACGCGCGTCTGTGGCTTTTAACAACGTACTGTGTTTACCGCTAAATGAAAAATTGAATTTTCTCCGCAACCACTTGACGTAGAGCAATAATTTAAAATCCTGGATTATTTAGTTTTTTTAGCTTGATTTAATGGTGCTGATGAATAAAATTTTATTCAAGGTAAGAGCTATTTTGAAAATCAATAAAATTTATTTTTGAAACACTTTTTACTCCATAACTTTTGAACGTACATTTTCTCGGAGATGCGGTTGGTGTCATTTTATTCAGCATTTTAAACTTAATAAACCACAAAATTTTTATCAAAATTGTTAGAGCCGTTTTTGAGAAATTTGAATTTTTCGCGTTTGTTGAGGGTTTTTGGGGGTAAACTACCCTTAAAAATCAAAAATTCAAAAAAATGAAAAAACGCCTGGAATTATCGTGGGTTTGGACCTACATACCAAATTTCATCAAAATCGGACCTTTGGGACATTCTCTAGCTCTGTTTACATCCTGACACACACACACACACACACACACACATACGCGCATATAAGTCGCAACGAGATCCATGTAAAAATCCAGCGGTATGAGATCCACTAGAAGGAGTGGTTTTTTAAATAAAATAAGTGACACTTTTCTTCCCTGTAGTTAGTACAATGCACCAGTCTCGTCAGATTTGGGATAGCTTCAAATTTAACCATACGTTTTTTGCGGTCAAAGTGAGATCCGGTATGTAAGGTCACAGTGAGATCCATTTTGACCTTGGCTATACACACTTTAACTACCACGGTCGCACTGAGATCCGTCTGCAACTTCCCGATTATTGTTCGACCGCCTCGCTGGTGTTTCATACACTCTATCTAGTTGCGGTCGAAGTGAGATCCTTTATGGTTTGCATGCGTAATTTAATATACTGTAAGAACAAATTGATACATTATGGTATTTTAGCGTTGCAGATTAATAGTCTAGTGATTACGAGGATCTGTTAAGAAATGTAAGTCATATTTTTGGTGTACCGTATTGTTGAACGTTTAATCTATATCTATAAAGTCAAAGGCGTAGCCAGAAAAAAATTTGGGGGGGGGTTGAGCTCCGCAGTTACAGAAAGTAACTTCTAAACTTTCATTTTAACACAATTCTTAATATAATGTGAGTATGTTAAAGTAATTTAGAAGCTTTATATATTTATATTACGTACATAATTACAAAAAATAAAATTAATTTATTATTAAATTTCCCAGAAAACAAACAATAATCATTGAATGTAGGCGTACTAAATTCTTCTTTACTCTTTTTACTTCAAACTTACATGCTAACTTAAAATGCCTCTGCTAACGAGACGAGATATAACAATAACTTAACTAAAACCTATTAATGTTCAACAGAATAAATATGACAGTATTGTTATATCACTTGCTATAAACATATTTTCACTCAATCCTTATAGCGTATAACAATCATTTGGTTCATAAAAAATGAAAAACTAAAGTATCTTTCGTCAGAGTTTCTGTCTTTCCCTATGAATGGACATACGTGCTAAGCCGCTCATCACTTGCCTGACCTGACGGCTCTTATTTATAATAAGAAATATTCAGTTGTCTTGCCCAAGGAGGTTATATTCTAATACTGGAGACAGCACACAATGCTAAGTGCCAGCTGAATGCTCTGGAATACCAAATTGAACTACTTGCCGAAATGAAGGAGTCAGCGTAGGGAGTCAAACGAATTGTGAATCAAGTCTTTTATTAAACTTTATCAGTCTCGAATTTACTTGAACAGTACATCTAGTATCAGAGCAGCTTGAGTTAGTTCCACATAAAAACTGAACAAAGAATTTGAGTTCACCTTTTACTGCAGGGTTGTCAATTAATTAATTGTCAAATTTCATAGAAGTTGCAACAAATATTATTAATAAAGCAATAAACATTAGGCCTAACTCTAAAATGACTTCGTCTTTTGATGCACTGCAATGAAATAATGGTTTATAACCTAAACGAAACATCACATTCCTGACAAATCAAATCACATTCCTTTATTACGTGAGTGAGATAATCAGCGAGCACTTAAACATAATGTTATGTTATGTTGTGTTCTCGCTATAGATAACGATCTAAATATTTAATTGATGTAGATCTACTCATTCATAGTTCCAAAAGAAATTTAAAACAGATTACCGTTAAACAAAACGGCATTTCAGAGTTACCAACCCAACAAGATATACCGGCAAGCTTTTTCACCATCAACAACAAAACGGTGATCTCTCTAGTAAGAATATTAAGATGACTGTAGTGCCAGGTGAGCTACATCCCATAAGAGCAATGGTGTCAGTTTCTGCGACATCCGTGGATGTCGCCACAGAGTGTTGATTAAAAAGTGTTTAAAAAAACCAACATTTTACTCTTTGTTACCTGCAAGTGTTGCCAACGCTGCAGGAAACAACAATCGTTCTCGTTTGCGTTGGAGATTTTTGTCTCAACTAACTTATTACTAAAATAAGTAATTTCAAAGCAAACTAGGGTAGAATTTATGGTTTTAGTTTTACCTTGAGTGATAATTATTAATTTGGTCATTATCTAATGGTTTGTTATTAACTAATAATCCAAATGTAAAATGGAATAATATGGTGTCGTTACGATAAATATTGTACCCGGGGCAAGACTGCTTCATTCTCTATTTCAATCAGCTGTGTAATGGTAAATATTATAACGTAACTTGACTTCCGTTTTAGTTTTGACGCTTCATATCCGGAACACAAAAAATAGCTATTCAGCTGACCTTAGGAAGAAGTTATGCTTTTTCCTCTACAGACCTTGTAAGATTATAACCTCCTCAGTCTTACCTAGTCAAATATAAAGGTTAGGGCGAGAGCTGCCGATGCTGGAGCAGGCATAATTAAAACATTTTCACTGTTTTTGTTTTGTCTTACCAACCTTACTGAGCATTTACGTCGTTGTATAAGTCAATTTAACAGACTACACAACTGTCATTATGAAAACTGTAAACTGCACAGTACACACCCACACTCACACACGATTGGCGCGAATAAGTTCTGATGAGTGGATTGACAGGCAAATGTTATGTATTATTCCTGCTCATTTGTTGCTGTTCACTCTCTCCCGCGACCCCTATGATATGGGGGTCCTCACTCGGTCCGCACGGCTGACTAACTACGACTTTCCTTATGACTTGAACATTTTTATGAAACAAATAAGTAATTTTGTATTTTCTTCGTTTTTAAGTTTATTCCTTACCATAATTTAATTTTCAAACAATGTCTTATGAAAAATTTTAACACATTTTTTGTTGGGCTGATTTTTGTGTCAAAAAATCGGGGGGGGGGGGGGTTTCGACCCCCTAACCCCCCCCTCCATTTGCTACGGCCTTGTATAAAGTAGAATGCGTGTATGAGTTTGTATGTCTCCTATGGGTGCGAAAAGGACTCGACCTAAACGGTGATCCAACTACACTTATTTAACATAAAAGAAATTTTGGCCTATTCTACTGTAATTTTTTCGTACGCTTAAGTAGGCCTACTCTGACCCAGTGGCCTTGCAAGTTCCAATGTTATTTTTATGGACAAAATATTTTTATAAAACTGAATATAGACAAATTTAATAATAAGTTGAAACTTAAACATGTACACAAAAGAATGTTGTGAATGAACAGTAACTGGTAGCATACAAGTACGTTGAATCATACTCTATATGAAAGAAATTCGTGTTGGTTATTGAATTTTAAAACGGCTGAACTGATTTGGCTGATAATTGGTGGCAAGGTAGCTTAGAACGAGGAGACGGCCATAGTTTTTACCCCATTCTCGTCGTATGTAAAGCTTTAGGACCGTCATAAACGTACCCATGTTAGGTTGTTTTAGAGTATTTTATCCGATTTTTAATGAACACAACGTATAGAAATAATATTTCATTGCAATTAATTCTATAAACATATATTTTTATTTAAAGTGTTAAGGAAAGTTTCATTTTTTAAGTATTGAAGGAAGAGTCATAACAAAATCTAGAGGTCCACATCTAGGAAGTCTTAATGACTTGAGGCGAGTGAGCATAGCGAACGAGCTCACCTAAAGGGCAAAGATTCTCAGGTTGGCATAACAAAGAATGCCAGATAACAGCTAGTATCCAATAAATTTCTTCGATATTTTCTACATTCTACAGTAAGAATCGTTTAAAAGTGTAAACTTTTTTATTTGAACCACGATTTTTTTATTATTATTTTGAACCACAAATTTAACCAAATATTTTATTCTTACTAATAATTAATAATTGCAATTACTCATTTTTTTCGGGGTTGGATGCCTTATTTTTAAAAGAATTCAAGTTAAAGGTATAATGTATTGAAATCCTGTTGTATAAATAAATAAGCAGTTGGCATTAAATATAAAAAAGTAAAATCTTAAGTTCATTTAAAAAAAATTAATAATTTTGCTTTTTTATGAGTTTAAAAGTGTACTAGGGGGCCCGTGCAGCGCAATGCGCTGCATTTATCATAGTACCTATGGTGATCAAACCTTGCTCCATGGTAAATTACCAAATTACCTTGAATGAAAATTAAATTGTAGTGAAAATCGGGTTACCATACATAATATTGGTATTTAATCCATAGATCTTCATCAATAATTCTCTAACTTCCAAATGCGATAGTTTATAGTGATGAGATTGGTGGTTGTTCTTTTAGATAGAAATTAGCTAGAATTAAATTCTGGTTTTTATGCCGATTTGTCTTAGAGCCTCTGCCTAAAAACTCCTATAAAATTTATAATAATTTCACAGATGTATGATCTATATGTTAATAGGCAAGCATGTTTCGTTTCCTCCTTTTTTCTCAGCTCATATACATCGTAGGAGAAATCCGCACATACCGTTAGAAAGGTAGAGTCCTTCTAACGGACACAATCTTTCTAAACGTTCAGTTGGATTTATTCCTGTGATACAAACATCATCCAGGAAGCAAGACACTCCAGAAATACCACAAAGCATTTGTTCCATGATGCGCTGAAATATCCCATCCTCGTCGCCAAAAATGTTATGTGTCCGAGTGGATCGCGCGTATCATTTTACCGGGAACGGGGTACTAAATAACAACTACATTTTGTGAGTAAACACCGACAGGCGGAGCGCGGACGTACGGTATGGAATCTGGAGCTGGACTGACTGTTGGTTTGTATGATTAGATATTTGGAATTCGCTCCACCAATCAGATTCGTTTATTTGAATATCGTATGACCGAAAGATCAAAGGACATGGCCTGTTTTTTGGTACTGCCAACATGTGAAATATGAATTATGGTAAAACATCGTATTTCCAACTTAATACATTACACTGTAGATGAGCAGAATTCTATTATAATTCACATCAGACTCCAGGGCTAGACCCCACAGTCTTTCAAAGTTCCAATGTTACTCTTATGAAAGAAGGATAATTGATTGCATCATTAGACAACAGTTGTAAAAACAAATGCTAAAAAACTGGAAGAACAGATGTTTCAGTTATAAAATATTTTTAAATTTCTTGGGTCCAGATCAACTGAATTTTTGGTCGAATTTCGATCAGGAGGCAATCCCTAGTCTAGATAGTTCATCACACAAAACACTTAAATAATGACAACAGAAGATAAATTAATATTTAACTACAACTCCTCTGCCCTGTATGACAGATGCAACACTCACTGCGGCTGTTTTCCTAATAATGAATGTATGAGTTAGTAGTCGACAAAGTGCGAATGAACCCACACTATAATTTATAACAACTAAATCCTCTTTAACTTGACTTTTCATGGCATTACAGAATTTAAATAAAGAAACCACAAACAATAGGAATTTCTACATCTTTGTTGGTGAGATCAATTTTGGTTTGATGTGGCATTTTATATTTTTGTTGAAATTTCTCTTTTTACAAACTATTTTTTTCAATAAGCTTGTTATCTATACTGGAGGTAAACATTTTTAAAGGTCGTATCTTTCAAACAGCTGTAGCATTCTGCATTAAATTTATTACATTATCACAGTAAACAGGTTATAAAATTTACACCAAGAACCAACTATCCATTTTCCTAGTTAACAGCAGTTTGAAAACCCATGCGCAATCGTTTAGTGTTCTATTTCAATCTTTGTTAATTTTAGTTGTTGTTTCAATACAAATCTGATAACCAATAAGACCCAACGTCAAAAATTTCCATTTCAAACCTTGTTTTTGTACAGGAAAATGAATTTTTCCGGGATTAAGTTTCTAAACTTATTTTTGTACCCAGATACACATATGTCCAAAGTTCAAGCAAAATCTACCTGCTACATTTTGAGAAAAGGATAAAACACAAAAATTGTTCCACACAATAGACACACCTCGTATTAAAATATGGAATAGTTTTGTCAGTACCAGTTGTTTCATTGCTTCTATTCAGCTAGCTTTTAACATGTGTTTGTTTTACTATCAACAGCTGTTTTATTTTGTAACTCAATATAAATTGTTCCCCATATTAATCTTATAAACAAAAAACGAACTTTAAAGGCTCTTCGTGCTCCTCAGAATACAAATATAAAAATCTAAAACCTTTATGCAAAACTACGAATTGGGACAAACATTTTGACACCTCGAACATTAAAATCGGTCCAGAAATAACGGAGGAGTTTTGTTCACAAAAAACAGCCCTCACGTATTAATATAAGAGACGTATTAATATAAGAGATAATTCATTGATATTGTACACTATTAGTTGAAAAAAATCTAGCAGAACAAGCGATTCAAGTGACTATGGCCTAAGTGATACATAAATACAGGCCTGTTCGTAGAGATTATTTGGCACCCTCTAGTTCTGAAACAGACTCATTTTTCTATGAATACCAACAACAAAAAGTGAAATTGATTCAAAGATGACTCATGTAACAGCTTTAAACGTTGTCTTAAGTAAACAAAACAATAATTTATACGACCAACCGGTAATAAAATTGAGTCAGGGTCATTCTTGGACTAGGGTAATCGACGATATTACCGAGGGGAAGACTGAATTCTACAACAAAATGGAACTCGTGGACCACACGGCAGGGCGCAGGGCGCCCTCGTCCGGCCAGTGATGAGAGCTGAAGAAGGGGGGTGGGGTGGAACGAGAGTCTGCCATTGCCCTCTTCATTAGATGAACAATGTGGATCCAACATCTGTGAATTTATTCTATATTTTATAGAAGGGTTTAGACAAAGGCCCTAAGACATATCGACAAAAGAACAATCACGTAATCTTAGCTAATTTAGATCTAAAAGAATCAGCACCACATCTCAACACTATCACATTGGGAATTTGAAGAATAGGTAATGAAGATCGATCGATGAAACACCAGTAATGTTCTATCTGATTTTCACTATACGGTGATGAATTTTTTTTAAAGTATTACCATGGAGCAAAGTTTGATCACCAGGTACCCTAATAAATGCAGCGTATTGCGCTGCACAGGCCCCCAGTTTAACTTTGAATACTCGTTTATTTTTCTTTCTCTTTTACTATACTACTTTATTAAGATTTGCCTGGACCATTAAACAGATAAATATTAAAAGTGATACCCTGAAAAGGTATCAAAAGATATTATAAATTCTCTGTTCATCCCAAATAACATGCAGTATTAATTAACATTCGACCTAGACCCAGATAGTGAGGTAAGGGCCTATAGCTTATGAAAAAAATAATGTTATCATGTGAGAACATGGTTCTACAGTAGCCTATGCACCAAAATAAATAGTACCGTATTGAAATTGTAAGATTTGATATACTTCACCAACATATAAACGTAGGTTTAAACTCAATTAAAAACATGTTCAATATGCCCTCAGTCCACTTGAGGCAACACTCGTATAACCGTTCTTGAAGGTTTTGTATCATTTTGTTGAAGATGACTGATTCAATTTCAGTGCTGTTTATTTTGGCACATATTGTACAACGAATATTGTTTTGGATTTAACATATTGTTTGTGGATGTGAAATACAGTTTCACAGTTTCACAGGTGAGCTACATCCCATAAGAGCAATGGTGTCAGTTTCTGCGACATCCGTGGATGTCGCCACAGAGTGTTGATTAAAAAGTGTTTAAAAAAACCAACATTTTACTCTTTGTTACCTGCAAGTGTTGCCAACGCTGCAGGAAACAACAATCGTTCTCGTTTGCGTTGGAGATTTTTGTCTCAACTAACTTATTACTAAAATAAGTAATTTCAAAGCAAACTAGGGTAGAATTTATGGTTTTAGTTTTACCTTGAGTGATAATTATTAATTTGGTCATTATCTAATGGTTTGTTATTAACTAATAATCCAAATGTAAAATGGAATAATATGGTGTCGTTACGATAAATATTGTACCCGGGGCAAGACTGCTTCATTCTCTATTTCAATCAGCTGTGTAATGGTAAATATTATAACGTAACTTGACTTCCGTTTTAGTTTTGACGCTTCATATCCGGAACACAAAAAATAGCTATTCAGCTGACCTTAGGAAGAAATTATGCTTTTTCCTCTACAGACCTTGTAAGAATATAACCTCCTCAGTCTTACCTAGTCAAATATAAAGGTTAGGGCCAGAGCTGTCGATGCTGGAGCAGGCATAATTAAAACAGATTTTCAATGTTTTTGTTTTGTCTTACCAACCTTACTGAGCATTTACGTCGTTGTATAAGTCAATTTAACATGCTACACAAAGCTTTATGAGACTAACTGTCACTATGAAAACTGTAAACTGCACAGTACACACCCACACTCACACACGATTGGCGCGAATAAGTTCCAGGGCCGCCGAGAGAATTTTCGTGGCCTGGGGCAGAGTTCCGGTGTGAGGCCCCCCCCCCCACGGTGCATCCCTGCCCGTCTGGTTCGAACCAGATGCAATACAGGCTACACATTTTTATTTTTATTTCTTTGAATATTTATATTTGTATTATTTTAAGATATAGGCAGGACAAATGTACTTAGATTTACAGTAGGCCTACATGAAATAATTTGATCAAACTTGCACCTTGGCTGGGTTCGAGAGTGCTTATTGGAGAGCTACCAAGTGATTTTAGGCCTAACTTAAGTATTTTGAAATGGCTAAGCTTACAGGGAAAATTATAAAAATGCATTTTATTTTAAAGTTGTTAATTAATTACTTTTTTTGTTTACTAAACGCTTTTTGAACTTTTAATTCGTTGTTTTTGCTTTATAATTAATTTATAAGATTGAAAAAATTACGAAAGGTTCTATTTACTCGAGAATAACCCTCAACTTCACTCCTAAGCCTTTAGATAATTCAGTGTTGGTTCTTAAGCAAAACTAAATACCGTTCACAAAAACTAACCAACTCCCAAACGTTTCTTTCTTGCCCTCAATATGGCAAATTCATTTATGACATTATTAAAAGACACTTTTGTCTTATATATCTCTTTTATCTTATATACTTGGACCAACAAACGCAGACAGTCGAAGCCGTGAAGGATCTGTTGCAAAATATAATATTTTTGCAATTGTATAGCTGTCAAATACCGGCACAGCACGAGCCGGCGGGCGCGGCGGCGCCGCGGCGTCTGTTCACCGACACAGAGCTTAAAACCACGGAGACTCATAATACTGTACGGGCACATCCAAAAAGAGCTAATCCTTCAGGTCATTTTCGGGGCGTTGTAAAATCTCCCCCTTCCATCTGGTAGGAAGAGCCAGCTCCAGCCAGCTAGATAATTGTGTAATCAGGCAGACATAATAGGATTATCCCAATGCCCCTGAGCAGGATTCTTTGTCGCCAGCACAGGCCACCAAGTTAGACCTACATGGATATACAGTACCAGCAAATGCGTAAGACTTAAAAGAGTCCATTTTCACTTTTACAAATCATATACCTGGTGGCTGAGAAACTGCGCAACCCAAACAATTCTTTGTAGTCATAATAATGTCGGTAACAGACTATGCGCTAAAATGCCAAGCCCGAAAGGCTCTTTTCTTTGAAGAGCTCATTCGCTCCACTCACTCGCCTCCTCGACAAACTCGTGCATATATTATTTTGTTCAGCGACAGTTAATGGATGTTGTGGAAACTTTAACCATTCATTAGTCTAATCTGCACAACTTTAAAATACTGTATGACAAAATAAACGGTATCAGATAACTGACCCATACTTTCAGCTTTGTCTATAGGCCTATACACTAAGGTGAATTCTCATAGTATAGGCGAGTTTTAAACCTATTGCCGGTGGTGCGGTTTAAATTTGCCTTTAGTGTATTGAAATGTTCAAAATATTCCGTATTATTCTTATTATATTGGCTACTCATCACTATTGGTACTAAAAATTAGTCAAATTTTTAAAATCCTAAATATTTCAACTTCTTTGTCTATTCGGAATATTTAGTTCTATCTTGAACTAAATATTCCGTATTGTTAAAATATAGTTCTCAATATTATTAATAGTGAAACATTAGATTCGTTATATTAGTGACGATAACATTCAATGTAAAATCAAACACAGTAAATGTGGAGTAGGCTAGTAAACTTCTGCTTCAGTGATTTAAAGGGTTGAATAGCTAGCTCTTTTTGGATGTGGTCCGGGGGGGCCAGTCTTAAGCCTCTAGCTCATTTTGGATGTGTTTGGAATGCGGCGCACGTGGATTGGCTCATTTTGCCAGAGCCCTACTGTACAGGCCTGATATATAAAGCCATTTTATATACAGATGTATACTGATATATACAGGTCATTTGATAGGCATGTATATAAGGTCATATAGTCTATACTTTGTTATGGTTTGAAGATTATTATAGGTCTTAAAAAGTACATGGTGTTACTACATAGCCTGCAGAGATTAAGTTTTGCTACCATAGATAGAATAAAAACCCTGAAGATGAGGCCCCCTGTCTCTTGAGGCCCGGGGCAAACTGCCCCCCTGCCCCCCCTCTCGGCGGCCCTGATAAGTTCTGATGAGTGGATTGACAGGCAAATGTTATGTATTATTCCTGCTCATTTGTTGCCGTTCACACTCTCCCACGACCCCTATGATATGGGGGTCCGCACTCGGTCCGCACAGCTGACTAACTACGACTTTCCTTATGACTTGAACATTTTTATGAAACAAATAAGTAATTTTGTATTTCCTTTGTTTTTAAGTTTATTCCTTATTATAATTTAATATTCAAACGATGTCTTATGAAAAAATTTAACACATTTTTTGTTGGGCTGATTTTTGTGTCAAAATTTGGGGGGGGGTTCGACCCCCTGACCCCCCCCCCCCATTAGCTACGGCCTTGTATAAAGTAGAATGCGTGTATGAGTTTGTATGTCTCCTATGGGTGCGAAAACGACTCGACCTAAACGGTGATCCAACTATACTTATTTAACATGTCCACATGTAACTATACTTATTTATTTGTCCTGTATATAACTTATTGTGTAATAAATATGACAATAAAAAAATAAATAAACATAAAAAAAAGTTCGGCCTATTGTACTGTAATTTTTTTTGTACGCTTAAGTACTCTGACCCAGTGGCCTTGCAAGTTCCAATGTTATTATTATGGACAAAATATTTTTATAAAACTTAATATAGACAAATTTAATAATAAGTTGAAACTTAAACATGTACACAAAAGAATGTTGTGAATGTAACTGTGAAGTAACTGTTAACATACAAGTATGTTGAATCATACTCTATATAAAAGAAATTCTTGTTGGTTATTGAATTTTAAAACGGCTGAACTGATTTGGCTGATAATTTTTGGCAAGGTAGCTTAGAACGAGGAGACGGACATAGTTTTTACCCCATTCTCGTCGTATGTAAAGCTTTAGGACCGTCATAAACGTACCCATGTAAGGTTGTTTTAGAGTATTTTATCCGAGTTTTAATGAACACAACGTATAGAAATAATATTTCTTTGCAATTAATTCTATAAACATATATTCCCATTTAAAGTATTAAGGTAAGTTTCATTTTTTAAGTATTGAAGGAAGAGTCGTAACAAAATCTAGAGGTCCACATCTATTAAGTGTTAATGACTTGAGGAGAGTGAGCGTAGCGAACGAGCTCATCTAAAGGGCAAAGATTCTCAGGTTGGCATAACAAAGCATGCCAGATAACAGCTAGTATCCAATAAATTTCTTCGATATTTTCTACATTCTACAGAAAGAATCGTTTAAAAGTGTAAACATTTTTATTTGAACCACGATTTTTTTATTATTATTTTGAACCACAAATTTAACCAAATTTTTTATTCTTACTAATAATTAATAATTGCAATTACTCATTTTTTTCGGGGTTGGATGCCTTATTTTTAAAATAATTCAAGTTAAAGGTACAGTACACTCTCGTTCATCGGACTCGGCGACATCGGAACTCCGCTTCATCGGAACTGAAAATCTGGACATTATTAATTTTTTTTCTTACGAAATAAATAATTTTTCCGTTTTAGCGCCTTCAATTTCCATTCGTTCTATCCGCACAACAGTGAAGTATCACATTTTGCATCAAAAGTCATCAGGCGTTTTCCATAATCTGTACCCATCGATGTGATTTACGAGGCCGTGGAGTATTCACACAAAAATAGAAAGAGAAAGGGGGCAGGAAGTGAACAATACATCCGCTTCGACCGCTTCCCAAACTGTCATTCAGTCTGTCTCGCGTCGCGACTGTGTTACGTGGAAGTCAGTTGACTGCTGGAATATGAATATGGAATATGAGAATAAAGATTTTGTATCTTTATTTCCTGCGTTGTTTTTATTCCTATAGGTTCATTGTTACCATGTTCAAAGTTTGAGTGCCTTATTTTCATAAAATCTCTTGTGTTATCTTAAAAACAAGAGTGAATACAATTACGATAGGTCACCGTATGGGCGGAAATGATGACTCACGACGGACTCCGCTTCATCGGAATTTTTTGACATCCGAACCGGCCGTCCGCCACATTAGTTCCGATGAACGAGAGTGTACTGTATAATGTACTGAAATCCTGTTGTATAAATAAATAAGCAGATGGCATTAAATATAAAAAAGTGAAATCTTGAAGTTCATGTAAAAAAAAATTAATAATTTTGTTTTTTTATGAGTTTAAAAGTGTACTAGGGGGCCCGTGCAGCGCAATGCGCTGCATTTATCGTAGTACCTATGGTGATCAAACCTTGCTCCATGGTAAATTACCAAATTACTTTGAATGAAAATTAAATTGTAGTGAAAATCAGATTACCATACATAATATTGGTATTTAATCCATAGATCTTCATCAATAATTCTCTAACTTCCAAATGTGATAGTTGATAGTGATGAGATTGGTGGTTGTTCTTTTAGATAGAAATTAGCTAGAATTAAATTCTGGTTTTTATGCCGATTTGTCTTAGAGCCTCTGCCTAAAAACTCCTATAAAATTTATAATAAATTCACAGATGTAAGATCTATATGTTAATAGGCAAGCATGTTTCGTTTCCTCCTTTTTTTTTCTCAGCTCATATACATCGTAGGAGAAATCCGCACATACCGTTAGAAAGGTAGAGTCCTTTTTACTCATACAATCTTTCTAAATGTTCAGTTTGATTTATTCCTGTGATACAAACATCATCCAGGAAGCAAGACACTACAGGAATACCACAAAGCATTTGTTTCATGATGCGCTGGAATATCCCATCCTCGTCGCCAAAAATGTTATGTGTCCGAGTGGATCGCTCGTATCATTTTACCGGGAACGGGGTACTAAATAACAACTACACTTTGTGAGTAAAACACCGTCCTGAGGAGCACGGACGTACGGTATGGAATCTGGAGCTGGACTGACTGTTGGTTTGTATGAGGAGACATTTGGAATTCGCTCCGCCAATCAGATTCGTTTATTTGAATATCGTATGATCGAAAGATCAGTAGACATGGCCTAATTTTTTGGTACTGCCAACATGTGAAATACCTATGAATTATGGTAAAACATCGTATTTCCAACTTAATACATTACACTGTAGATGAGGAGAATTCTATTATAATTCACTTCAGACTCCAGGAATAGGCCCCACAGTCTTTCAAAGTTCCAATGTTAATCTTATGAAAGAAGGATAATTAATTGATTGCATCATTAGACAGCTGTTGTAAAAACAAATGCTAAAAAACTGGAAGAACAGATGTTTTAGTTATAAAATATTTTTAAACTTCTTGGGTCCAGATCAACTGAAATTTTGGTCGAATTTCGATCAGGAGGCAATCCCTAGTCTAGATAGTTCATCACACAAAAAACGTAAATAATGACAACAGAAGATTATTAATAGAAGAATTAATATTTAACTACAACTCCTCTGCCCTGTATGACATATGCAGCACTCACTGCGGCTGTTTTTCTAATAATGAATCTATGAGTTAGTAGTCGACATAGAGTGAATGAACCCACACTATAATTTATAACAAACTAAATCCTCTTCAACTTGACTTTCCATGGCATTACAGAATTTAAATAAAGAAACCACAAACAATAGGAATTTCTACATCTTTGTTGGTGAGATCAATTTTGGTTTGATGTGGCATTTTATATTTTTGTTGAAATTTCTCTTTTTACAAACCATTTTTTTAATAAGCTTGTTATCTATACTGGAGGTAAACATTTTTAAAGGTCGTCTCTTTCAAACAGCTGTAGCATTCTGCATTAAATTTATTACATTATCACAGTAAACAGGTTATAAAATTTACACCAAGAACCAACTATCCATTTTCCTAGTTAACAGCAGTTTGAAAACCCATGCGCAATCGTTTAGTGTTCTATTTCAATCTTTGTTAATTTTCATTGTTGTTTCAATACCAATCTGATAACCAATAAGACCCAACGTCAAAAATTTCCATTTCAAACCTTGTTTTTGTACAGGAAAATGAACTTTTCCAGGATGAACTTTTTTTGTTTAATTGCTTCTATTCAGCAAGCTTTTAACATGTGTTTGTTTTACCATCAACAGCTGTTTTATTTTGCAACTCAATATAAATTGTTCCCCATGTTAATCTTATGGACAAAAAACGAACTTTAAAGGCTCTTCGTGCTCCTCAGAATACAAATATAAAAAATGTAAAACCTTTATGCAAAACTACGAATTGGGACAAACATTTTGACATCTCGAATATTAAAATCGGTCCAGAAATAATGGAGGAGTTTTGTTCACAAAAAACAGCCCTCACGTATTAATATAAGAGATAATTGATTGATATTGTACACTATTAGTTGAAAAAAAAAACTAAATTAAAGTTCATAGCAGAACAAGCGATTCAAGTGACTATGGCCTAAGTGATACATAAATACAGGCCCGTTCGTAGAGATTATTTGGCACCCTCTAGTTCTGAAACAGACTCATTTTTCTCTGAAACCCAACAACAAAAAGTGAAATTGATTCCAAGATGACTCATGTAACAGCTTTACACGTTGTCTTAAGTAAACAAAACAATAATTTATACTATCAACCGGTAATAAAATTGAGTCAGGGTCATTCTTGGATTAGGGTAATCGATGATATTACCGAGGGAAAGACTGAATTCTACAAAAAACCACGAGTTCGTATACAACGAACTCGTGGTCCACACGGCAGGGCGCAGGGCGCCCTCGTCCGGCCAGTGATGAGAGCTGAAGAAGGGGGGTGGGGTGGAACGAGAGTCTGCAATTGCCCTCTTCATTAGATGAACAATGTGGATCCAACATCTGTGAATTTATTCTAAATTTTATAGAAGGGTTTAGACAAAGGCCCTAAGACATATCGACAAAAGAACAATTACTTAATCTTAGCTAATTTAGACCTAAAAGAAAGAGCACCACATCTCAACACTATCACATTGGGAATTTGGAGAATAGGTAATGAAGATCGATCGATGAAACACCAATAATGTTCTATCTGATTTTCACTATACGGTAATGAAAATTTTTTTAAAGTATTACCATGGAGCAAAGTTTGATCACCAGGTACCCTAATAAATGCAGCGTGTTACGCTGCACAGGCCCCCAGTTTAACTTTGAATACTCGTTTATTTTTCTTCTCTTTTATTATACTACTTTATTAAGATTTACCTGGACCATTAAACAGATAAATATTAAAAGCGATACCCTGAAAAGGTATCAAAAGATATTATAAATTCTCTGTTCATCCCAAATAACATGCAGTATTAATTAACATTCGACCTAGACCCAGATAGTGAGGTAAGGGCCTATAGCTTATGAAAAAAATAATGTTATCATGTGAGAACATGGTTCTACAGTAGCCTATGCACCAAAATAAATAGTACCGTATTGAAATTGTAAGATTTGATATACTTCACCAACATATAAACGTAGGTTTAAACTCAATTAAAAACATGTTCAATATGCCCTCAGTCCACTTGAGGCAACACTCGTATAACCGTTCTTGAAGGTTTTGTATCATTTTGTTGAAGATGACTGATTCAATTTCAGTGCTGTTTATTTTGGCACATATTGTACAACGAATATTGTTTTGGATTTAACATATTGTTTGTGGATGTGAAATACAGTTTCACAGTTTCACAGGTGAGCTACATCCCATAAGAGCAATGGTGTCAGTTTCTGCGACATCCGTGGATGTCGCCACAGAGTGTTGATTAAAAAGTGTTTAAAAAAACCAACATTTTACTCTTTGTTACCTGCAAGTGTTGCCAACGCTGCAGGAAACAACAATCGTTCTCGTTTGCGTTGGAGATTTTTGTCTCAACTAACTTATTACTAAAATAAGTAATTTCAAAGCAAACTAGGGTAGAATTTATGGTTTTAGTTTTACCTTGAGTGATAATTATTAATTTGGTCATTATCTAATGGTTTGTTATTAACTAATAATCCAAATGTAAAATGGAATAATATGGTGTCGTTACGATAAATATTGTACCCGGGGCAAGACTGCTTCATTCTCTATTTCAATCAGCTGTGTAATGGTAAATATTATAACGTAACTTGACTTCCGTTTTAGTTTTGACGCTTCATATCCGGAACACAAAAAATAGCTATTCAGCTGACCTTAGGAAGAAATTATGCTTTTTCCTCTACAGACCTTGTAAGAATATAAATAAATTCTCTGTTCATCCCAAATAACATTCAGTCTTAATTAACATTCGACCTATACCCAGAAAGTGAGGTAAGGGCCTATAGCTTATGAAAAAAATAATGTTATCATGTGAGAACATGGTTCTACAGTAGCCTATGCACCAAAATAAATAGTACTGTATTGAAATTGTAAGATTTGATATACTACCAACATATAAACGTAGGTTTAAACTCAATAAAAAACATGTACAATATGACCTCAGTCCACTTGAGGCAACACTCGTATAACCGTTCTTGAAGGTTTTGTATCATTTTGTTGAAGATGACTGATTCAATTTCAGTGCTGTTTATTTTGGCACATATTGTACAACGAATATTGTTTTGGATTTAACATATTGTTTGTGGATGTGGAAGGGGTTCGGGAGAAATGTTTCGGGACCATGGGCGGCAAATTCGTAAATCCGGTCCTGGGAAGGCCTACTGTATACAGGCTATATTGTATGTTTTGTAATTTGAGTTTAAAGCAAAGACAAAAATTTAAATAAGCAGGCATTTAGTAATCTGAAAGTTACATTCATCCAAAAAATTAACTTAGTGGGCTTAATAAAAAGTAAATAAAAACTTTGGTAAAATGGAGGCAGCCGAGTAAACCTACCAGGCTGACTCCGACCGCCCGCCGCCGCGCCGTTAAAAAACCGGATCTCAGTGTAGATTGCAAATGCGTGTGTATCCATACACACGGTCACAGTGAGATCCGTCTGTGTATAGTCGACGCTAGCGCGACGTGGTGTCGTTTCATGGAAGCTTATACACACGCACACTATGGAAAAATCCATCAAAGTGAGATCCGATTGCTGTCAGCTTGTTTCGAGCTGTTTCGACTATTTCCGTGATCCTGACGACCTCAGGAGGACGAATCAGAGGCTTTGGCGCAACGAGATCCGGGGGGGTGGATCTCACTGCGCAAACGGATCTCACTGTGCCGGTGTGCATCCATATGCCGGATCTCACTCCGGCTTATTTGTCAGAACACACACACACACACACACACACACACACACACACACAGACATCACTCTGAAAACCACTTTTTTGGAACCAGGGGGCACCAAAACGGATAAATCCACCAACAACTCAAATTCGAAAATTTTGACGAAAACAATACTTTCTCCATATACTATGGTATAGGGGGGAGAAAGTAAAAATTCTTTTTTTACTTTTTCTATCATTAAAGTTGATTTTGTCATTAGTGCCACTTAAAATATTTATTATAAATAATGCCCTATGATCAAAGATGCCCAATTCTATATTCATTGTTGTTGGTAACAGCTGAGACTTGATTTTTTGAGTTGAAATGTTGTCAATACATGATTTTGTAAACTGAGTGCTTCTTGTCGGAGAGAAAAAAGTTGTATTGAAACCATACTGATCTAGTAAAGAAAAATTCTGATTTTTGTTGAGGGTGGCTACAATTTTCTAAAATGTCAACATTAAAATCAGCGGCTATATATACATTTTTTATACAAGTAGCTTTAGTTAAATTTTTTAAATATCCTCAAACTTATTAAGAAAATATTTAAAGTTACTTACATTAGGTGTTCTGTAAATAGAAATCACAATAATGTTTCAAGTAATAATCTCAATGCAGGATGATTCAAAAACAGTCTTCATTTAAGGCACACAGATCATTTTGTATTTTATATTCTAAATTATCTCTCAATAATATGCAAGAACCTCCACGAATACCTTCACTCCTGCAATAAAAATTTGCCAATGTATAATTAGGAATACTATTCAAAATGTAAATATTATCATTATTGAGCAAGTGTTCGTTCAAGCAAACAACTTAAATATTTCAATCAGCTAAAATTATTTCTAAATCGTGTTTTTTTTTTTTTTTTACTTCAACCTTCAATATTCAAATGCATTAACCAATTAAATTTCTTATCTAATTTGGCAGCTTTACAAACTGGTCATGGCGATTTAATTTGTTGTGTTGAATTATTTAATAAGAAAGATTTGTGATGGTTCTTACATATAATACAGAAACTTTTCTTTTTTTAAATTTAAGTTGGGCTCAAAATTTGGTTTGCCACAGTTGTAGGCCACTTGAAACAAGTAAGGATATACATCTCAATGAGGGAAAAAAATCAAATGTATTTATTTGTGGGAACAAATTTTAATTGAGATTTGTTATAAAATTTGCGTTGGTGTGTGCTCACCTCTCCATCGAGTTCCAACACGAGACGCAACACTCCGTGGGCTGCCGGGTGCTGTGGTCCGAAGTTTAACATCAGGTTCCTCACCTGCTTCTCTGGAATGTGAATGTGTCCTTGCCAGTTTTCCTGTAAGTATGTTCACCTATGAATGTAAGAAAGAGTTTGATCTTCAAGATACTCTAAGATTAGATAGCCATATTATAAAATTTAATATAAAAGAGACATATTTATTATTTAACTGTCCATAAATTATTTTGTTTTTATATTTTTTGCACTTGGAACCAAAAGTTGGTATTGTTTTTTTTGTGATGTACTTTGTGTTGTACTAATTTCAGATGTTACGTTGTTCTTGTATGTTTGTCATGATCTCCAAAGTCGTTATTGGAAGGTACTGCTTGTTTAGATAGACAAAATTAAGTGCCTAATTAGATTGTCTTAGTTTTTTTTTTCAATCTACTACATTTATGATTCTACATTTCTACTAGATTTAAACCACCTAAGAAGCAATCTGGCAAAACTGTAGGTTTTACATCGGAGATTGTAATTACAGCTGTAAAAAAAGCTCCTAACATATCACTAAATAGCTTTAAATAATTTTTTAATCAATAAATCTTTAGTAATAGTACCGTAACTACAGTAGATACCCTCAAATCTGGCCACTTTAGGACTGGACACCCGGACTGATTTCTGAATGGCCACATTAACCAGAAGTTTATTCAACTATTCCTGCCATTTTCTTGATAGGACTATAAAACATCGGCCTTATATGACCAGAAAAGTGGTTGCTAGCAATGGAACCATGTTAAAAGGGTAAAATTGACAATTAAATCTTGTGAAATCGGCTGTTACCAAAGGTCCTACCGCAGAATGGTAACTCAATGTCATAAATTTTGTGTTATACCATCAATATGGAAACAAACAAAAACAAAAGTACCACAAATAGAGATTTGCAAATAATAAGGCGCATGGCAAACACTGTTAGTGGAAAGCAAGATACGGTATTTCAGAGGACGAATGATACTGAATAGTCCAGAAATTTAACCGATATATTTTGGTGATAAAACACAGAATCCAGTTGACTGATGTCTATATCAGCCAAGGGCTGCAAATAGATTATCCAATAGTTGAATCATCCAATCTTGGACTTGAGGGCTTCCACTGTGAGAGTAAGAAATCTTCATTGTTGTTGAGCACATGATGTACAATAACATAACTAAAAATCATAAATATAATTGACCTAAGAAATAAAATAAAAAATATAACAATAGCTATTTTATAAAACTAGATATAGGTATATTAATAATTTTAACACGCAAAAACTCTCCCTACATCAAAAACTCTTCCAAATTTAGCCTACAAGACCTATCATGAAAGAAACAGTTCGGCTATTTGGAAATGTTAGCAGTAATTTAAAATAAATTAACTTAGTGAACAAAAGAATTGTTTTATTTACCGTAAGTTAATTAGTCAACTTAAGTCATTTGTAGGATCTTGAAATACTTACTACTTTCCATTTCCTCAACACAGGGTCATCATCAGGGTTTGTGAGGAACACTCCCTCATAGAATTTAAACCATTCAGGATCAGGGTACCAAGATTTTGATGCACTACGTGCGCTGCAAGCATAAAGGTTAAAGTTTGGTATCTATTTTCCCTCTTCCTACGATCAAATAAATGAGAAATTAATATGAATTTTCAAAGCAGATCTGCATCCTGAGTGAATTTTCAGGGGAAATTAGTGATTTCTTAATTCTAATCATATGGGGTTGAGTACCGATACCTAATAACAGTGGCCAAAATCACTTGCCAGATTTTAGGGTCCAGTTAAAATCCCTCTAAAACTATAGAGCATTTATGAAGAATATTTGATTTCACTCAAATTTTTACACTGATTAAGTTAAACTAGAAGAAGGGTGATGAAAACCTTTTAAATTGTTTGATAATTTTCTATCAGACCACAATAGGATTCTGCATAATGTTAGGGTTACTAACAATGTTGTAGCATCACTATTGTAGAAGTGGGAGGCTTTGGTGGGGGGCTTCTATTGTCAATAAAGCTGGTTATTTCCCAGTATATTCACTTGGCCAAAATCAATGGATTACAGTAGATAATATGTACATATGTTTATTATAACTCTCTCTAATATAAAACAAAAGCAAAGCCTAAAGTACTAAAAAAATTGTAAGAAAAAAATTAAGTTACACAGATATTGAATGAAATTGGTTATTCAGAGTAAATCTAATAAAACTCCGCGATACCTGATATTAGCAGATATGGCAGCATGATTAATTTCTGATATTGTGATTGCTATATTACCGAAATATACAAAGTTTGTACATTTCAACTACAGTATTTTCAGGGTGTCTACTGCCAAAGAGATACAAAAATCAGTGATTTTGGTGACTTTTGGGGGTGAAAATGGAAAAAATCAGTGACTTTTCGGTCTCTAAGATAGAAAATTTTGGGGGGAACCTGTTAAAGTCGCAAAACTTTTGCTCACAACCGCATTATTTTCTCAATTTATAGTAAAAATCCGTGACTTTTCTTGCATTTTAAGGAAAAATAAGTGACTTTTTGGTGACTTCCGTGACCATAATCTAAAATCCGTGACTTTCGGTGACTTCAGTGACCAGTAGACACCCTGTATTATATTAGAACCTTGTGTTACCATATGCTCTTTTTATCCCAGACATGTTCTGTTTTTAGAGCATAAAAAAAGTCCTGGGGGATTTTTGAGAATCTGTCCAGGCCGGCTTTATGGAAGCAGCAAACTGAATATCTGAATTTATTTTTTTACCAACCTCTGAGAAGTTTTAGGCCTACCTATATTGTTATTTCATCCAATAATATCAGATTGTTACAAAATCATGATTTATATTGTTTAGTTTAATCTAGAGTTAAATAAATGATACTACAGTAGAACACCCAAAATACAGATTAATTAAGACTAGACCCCATCCAAACAAATTATCCGGATTTCCGGTATACACAATTAAAGTACAAAAAAAAAAAAAAAAAAAAAAAAAAAAAAAAAAAAAAACATGTTAGAAAGGTATATTTCCTCTGTTTTAGTAAAGCTTTGTTAGTGAGATGAATTAAAAACATTGTTTTTTGCTCCAGTAAAGTAATGTATTTTATTCATAGCAAAATTCGCAAAAATTTACAGTAAAAACATGAGACATTTTTTTTAGGTTGTATAATGGGCTTTTAAAATGTGGAAAGGTTTGCTTTTCGTAGCCAAGTTCCTAAGTGTAACTTAACATATTTTTTTTTATATTTGATATTTGGTGAGTAGGCCTGGTTAACATAATTTTAATCTGTGCGATGCACACACGAGTAAGGCCCCTGTTACACTTCGGTGGCCAGCTACAAGTGCAGGTGTTTCCATTGAATCAAATGCAACCCTGTTACACAACGGTGGCTAGCGACGTGGCCGAAAAATAAGCCACTCAGGTCACAAAACCAACCACGGACACAGTGGCTGTTCTCAACTATACGGTGGCTGGCCACCCGGGCCGTGGCTTCTCCGCGGTGTCAAACTGCACTGTTTAACATTTGGTTATATGGGAGCCTGTTACACCACGGTGGCTGGCAACGCGGCTAGTCACGCAGGTCAATGCGCGTTCATCTCGGAAGTTGGGTACCACGTGCTTGATTAAAACATCGGTGTGATTTATCAGTTTACTGACGGTGGTTTGTCTTGAAAGTGGTTGGTTTTTACCTGTTATCGCTTCATTGTAAAGCTCTATCCTTTTGAAATAGATGAAGTTAAGGGTAGGGGGAAGGATAAGGAAACACCTAAAGACAATGTAAAGACAGTGAATAACATAAAACTGGTAAGAAGGAAGAAAGATTGAAAGAACTATCAAAGTTACAAAGAACCTTCTCTCCTTCTAAGCACAGACAGAATAGAATAAACGTGCTCTGTTCTTTTCCTTCTTCTTATTTTCTTAAGCAGGAGGGCTATCAACAACATATACTCACTGTTTGATGGCATCTTGACAACTGAACACGTCATGAAGCATCCACGAAGGTGATCAGCGACATAGCCAGCGACCGTGTCAGTCGCAAGCCCCGACGCTAGCCACGTCGCCAGCGACGTGGCTGGCCACCGTGGTGTAATAGGGGCCTAACCTACCACTCATTGTCAGTCGTGTGATGCAACTGGTGGATGGCGGGACAGTAGCCATATCAGGATGTAGAATTGGCTGTGTGACCTTGAATGTGGCCATTACCCCTTCCGCGACCACTACCCTACTCCTTACTAGACATCAATCCCCCATTGCTCACCCTCCAGTAAAGAGCACTGCGCATTGGCAGACGGTATACTACAATGTTTTATTTCTTGCTAGAAACAAATCCGGATTGTGCTGATATTTGATAAAATATCAATTTTAGCACATTCACCAATTTAAATTCAAACCATAGCGACCGTTAAGTCTCCAATTTAAACAAACCAGCGGACCAATCAGGAGTTGGGAAGGTAGGCTTATCACCACGAACATTCGAATTCATGTTGGCCTGCGGTGAGGAGGTCCTCGGCCCATTTTGCTGGTGAAGCGAGAGGAGGGCGGTCAAGAAACATTGAGCATCGCTCACGTAACGTTAGCAGAATTAATTCATCACAGCTGTCCACCAAATTCGAATTTGACACGAAGTGTGCTTTAGAAAGTTTTCAAAGTAGTGAAATTGTAATTTGATATTAATTAGAAAAGATGGCAGTCGGCGTGGCCAGCACGAGTTGCACCGGACGCAGTTACGCCAATATGTTGTTTTTCTATTGATTGTTATTTATTTTATTAAGGAAATTATATGCCCATTCCTTGAGATTATTCAATGTGAGTCATACAGAATAAAAAAAAGTGGTAGGGCCTAATTCTTGAGTTTAGCTACGACCATCGGAAAATCTAAAATTTTTTTTTAATATGTCGGAAATTTCACGCTGATTCCGAAAATGATAGTTTTTCCCGCGGAAAAGCTCGGAAAATCCCGGAAAATCGGAAAAACCGGAAATTATTTTTTTATCCCGAAATATGTCGAGTGGGTATTCAAATTAACCGGGATGTTGTGCTGATCACGCATATGTAAGAATTATTTCGATCCGATTATAAATAAGCCAGAAAATGCTGAAAAAGGGTCGGAAAATCCATCAGATGAACTATTTTAAAAGTATGTCATGTGGGTACTCAAAAGACGCGAAATTTTATGTAGAATACAATTATGCATATATTACTTGAATAGAACCAACTAGTAGTGAATAAAGAGAAAAAACACTTTTAAATAAAATAAAAACACACTAAAACTTACATAAATTAACCACTAACAATGTTTCAAATGGTTGTTATTAGGTAATAGACAACACAATATACATAAGTACTAACTTGCTTCGCATATAATCTAAAAAAAAACACTAACTAACATAACCTAACATAGGTAACCTAACTAGGTATCATCTGAGTCATAACAAGCAAAGTTGTATGTAGAATACGAATATATACATATATTTTAAATAAAATACACCAAGTTAGTACTCACATGATGGTTAGTAGTTAGGTTTAGGTTTGGTTTGTTAGGTTAATTATGTTAGTGTTATTTTAGATTATATGTGATGTAGGTTAGTACCCATGTATATAGTACTGCATATTACCTAATAGATTAAAGTATTACATCAATAACAATGATTTGAAACATTGTTAGTATTTCATTTATGTAAGTTTCATTGTGGTTATATTTTATTTTTAAGCAATTTAACTTATATACAGGGTGTTTCCAAACAACCTGGAAATATTTTGTGTGTATATTCCTTAGGTCAAGACAATCACAAAACATCATACAAACATGGGTCTAAAATTCTTTGTTAAGCCGCTAGCCGCCATTTTGTATTTTACACATAATAATTTTTATTTACGTAACGGATAGCTGTATCAAATTCATATTTGGCACGAACCTTTATCCTAACCATGTTCATTTCCAGGAAAAAAATAAATTTTTTCCTCTTTGTATTTTCAAAATGGCGGCCATTTTAAATTTTCCAACTCAAAAATCTCAGAAACGGCAACTTTTATAAAAATTTTACAAGAGACAAAAAAGTTGACAAATTTAATTATCTAACCAATGGTACCAAGTTTGTAAGGATCTGACAACGAATAACGGAGTTATTGCGATTTTTCTTCATAAAAACATTGATTTTGCATTGAATTTAATGCAAATAAGGCCATTTTAACAGTAAAATCAATGTTTTTATGAAGAAAAATCGCAATAACTCCGTTATTCGTTGTCAGATCCTTACAAACTTGGTACCATTGCTTAGATAATTAAATTTGTCAACTTTTTTGTCTCTTGTAAAATTTTTATAAAAGTTGCCGTTTCTGAGATATTTGAGTTGGAAAATTTAAAATGGCCGCCATTTTGAAAATACAAAGAGGAAAAAATTTATTTTTTTCCTGGAAATGAACATGGTTAGGATAAAGGTTCGTGCCAAATATGAATTTGATACAGCTATCCGTTACGTAAATAAAAATTATTTTGTGTAAAATACAAAATGGCGGCTAGCGGCTTATCAAAGAATTTTAGACCCATGTTTGTATGATGTTTTGTGATTGTCTTGACCTAAGGAATATACACACAAAATATTTCCAGGTTGTTTGGAAACACCCTGTATATTTTTATCTTTATTCACTACTCGTTTGTTGTGTTCAATTAATATATACATATTTGTATTCTACATAAAATTCCGCGTCTTTTTGAGTACCCACATGACATACTTTTAAAATAGTTCATCTAATGGATTTTCCGACCATTTTTCAGCATTTTCCGGCTTATTTATAATCGGATCGAAATAATTCTTACATATTCGTGATCAGCGTAACATCCCGGTTAATTTGAATGCCCACTCGACGTATTTCGGAATAAAAAGGTAATTTCCGGTTTTTCCGATTTTCCGAGCTTTTCCGCGGGAAAAAACTATCATTTTCGGAATCAGCGTGAAATTTCCGACATTTTGGTAAAAAATTTTCCAATTTCCGATGGTCGTAGCTAAACTTACCAAAGAAAGATTTACCAAAAAAAGTTGTTAATTGTAGGCCTAATTATTTTTGTTACAAGTTAAAATAATTAATAGAATGTTCAGTTTTCAAATGTTTTTGCCTCTTTGATTTAAAGCAACATTTTGTGCAACAAAGTAATTCCAGTAGTAAATTTCCAATAGTCATAGTTCAATTCGAAATAATATATGCCCTACCCCTGGCACATCACCCTACCTTAGGCTTTCTCATCTGTGGCCTAAGAAATTTAAATTCATGAAAAACAACAAAGTTAATTTTTTTAAAGTTATGTTAGATTTTTAGAGCCGGCATTGCAGTAAAATAGGCTTATAACGTAGTATGGAAGGAAAATTTGGCAATTAATTTCATAGGACATAGTACCGTACTAACTTATATAGCCTAGGGCCTAGGTACTGTAAATTGAGTTTCATAGAATGGCTGTAGAAATGCAAAGTCAGTGAAATTTATAATAATCATATTAAATCAAGACTAAATAACAACAAGAGATGTAAACTTACCCCAAAACTTGTAGGATTCCATTGTTTTTTAATAAAATCCTTGCCGAACTTAAAAATTTCGGACCAAGGTTAAGTGCAGCCGCCATGGTTAAAAAAATATAAATAGATTAAAAAAAAGAAATACTACATTAGAAAATGAAACAAAACCACAAAAAAAGAGTTGGTAGACTTTTAGACCAGCTGATAGGTAACATTGCCAACCACTAATATTGATAAAATGAGACAGCCAGCGTTTTATTATACGATCCTTGATCATTATAATATCGTGGAAAATAAAATCACAACAGAAGCATTAACTATAAATACTATCAGAATGGTCAAGAAACAAAGCCATACTCAATGGTATAACTAATACCTTTTCTTTGCCTCCAAAGTCTGTCTCGTGGGCCATTGGCCATTGTGGGCTTATAGTAGTTATAATTTCAATAATTTCAAGGAGAGCACAATTTCACTCGCCTCGGGGTAGTGATGGCAAAATAAAATCGATTTTTCGGAAAAATCGATTTTTACCATTCGATACATCGATTTTTTGACATCGATTTTTTGTTCACGATTTTTTATCGAAATCGATTTTACTCTTTCGATACATCAATATATCGAAAAATCGATTTTTCAAGAAATTTTGCCATTATATTGATGGCAAAATAAAATCGATTTTTCGGAAAAATCGATTTTTAACATTCGATACATCGATTTTTTGACATCGATTTTTTGTTCACGATTTTTTATCGAAATCGATTTTACTCTTTCGATACATCGATATATCGAAAAATCGATTTTTCAAGAAATTTTGCCATCACTACCTCGGGGCGGGGCAGAATAATGACGTGACTATTACTAATGGCGTTTAATTAGTTCGATGGTTCCACCGATGCTATGTAAGGTTCGATACCGATCGGATTAATACCATGCCGACAAACGCTGGTTTGCTGACCAAGACCAATATTGCCGTTTTAAAAATATATAAATTTTTTGACTCCGCCATTGTGATTGTTTCACTCCGTGTAGTAACTTTATTTTATTTTAGTTTGATTCAAAGGAATCTAAAATAAATAAATAAATTAGATATTATTATTAGTAAATATTAGTTCAATGTGGTCTCCAAGCACGGCGAAAGCTAAAAGTGATGTGTTCAATTTCTTTGAATTAAAACTTTCTGCTGCATTTGATCCCAAATCTCACAGGCCTACTTAAAGACAATGAATAAAAACGTTTTTAAAGACTTGCTGTACAGCTTTTGTACCACAACCTAACTTTTTATTCTTTATTTATAACTTATTATTTTACAAATTGTTAGCAAAACTACTGTATTGTATGGGATTTAAAAATGGGTGGCTTGGGGGTACACTAGCAAAGGGCCTATTTATCGTAAGACAAGTTTGTAAATTTAACAACAATCACTTGGCAAGGACTGTTTATTTTCCCTCTTTGAAAATCACATAAATTATTCAATAATCCTTTGGGGCTCAACCAAATGAAATCTCAAAAAGGTTTTTCTTCTCCAAAGAAAGGCAATAAGGGCCATGGCCAAGTTGCCCCAGGCGCTCACTATCAGGACACTTATAGGCAGCTAAACATTTTAACTGTTCCAAACCTTTTTATTTTTGAAAGTATAATGTACATTAAAAAGGAAAATAAACTCCCAACCGAAAAAGATCACAAGTACAACACTCGTTTTAAATCGAATTTCTCAGAAGTTCACAAATGTCAATATACAAACCCAAACCGGAATACATTGGGAAAACTCGTTCAAGATCTGCCAAGTGAGCTTAAAACAATTTCAAAGATAATAGTTTTAAAAAAAGAAGCTAAAGTCATACCTTGTTCATCATAGCTTTTACAATATTGAAAGTTTTCTGGAGTTCGGAAAGTGAACTACCACTCCTACTGACATGGCCATCTGGTCCTTCACCTACCTAAACCAACAACCTTGTCAAGCCTTATCCAGATTGTCCTGACCCCGTCAGGCAAGAATGACAAGCTCAACGCCGCTTCGGTGGCCTACTGAGCGCCTAGGGATGTAAGATGTAAGGATTTTAAAAAGGAGATTGCGAAAATAACTACATGAAGATGGCCCGTAATGTTACACAGGACTAATAATATATATCTATGGCATTTATAGCCAGCCACCAACTGAGAGATATAAAACATTCTCTGCGGTGTATAGCACCTGCGTCAAAACATTGAAAACTAAACTAAAACAAAAGGTTATGATCTCTCTTTATAAAGCTAAATCCTGAACCTTTTAGGTAAATCCTGATGAACTAGGAGAAAAAGCTAATCCAGGGCGCTAAGCCATTGCAGCCCCGCTTCACTTGCACAATATGCAGCCCAATCAACCCTTCGGGGAAAGCACTCAAAGAGTGACCATGTGAGTCATAGTCTGGAACTACGCTCCATTGCCGCATGACTGGTCGTCTGTCATTCCCCATTTGTATTTCTAATAATTACATCTTCCCACTCCAGTGCGGAATCGATTGAGAACATAGTCCACTGCTTCCGAGAAAGATACCACTTATACTGCTAAGGTTGGATCAGCAATTAAAAAGTGATTCCGACCTTGGAAAGAGTCCCTGGAGGAAGTCCAGTCGGTATGGATGGAAAAGTTTGTGTCCGTCAATTGGGATGCTGTCCGCAGTGGTGGTCTTCGGGACCTCAATCTGCCCATCTCCTGGGGCAGGTAATCATGGATGGGTAGCTATGGAACAGATACGATCTTATTATATTCCCTAGTAAGTGCCTCCCTTCGTCTTATTTAAAGTGAAGCGATATTACACAGCACCGGGAGCCAGGGTACAGGGGTTGGCATGAGTGTACCACCCTTGACTAAGGATTTGTATCCTTGTGTCCTTAGTCAATGGCCTTAGTCAGTAACAAGACTTCAAGATCGCGCCACAATCATCCTACACTCCTACACTCATCTCTTATCCATACTTTTGGCTTTAAACTACCTATTGAGTTAGGTCGCCATGTCAGTAAAGGCGTGGGGTCTCATAATAGCTACGCTCATAGCAACTACAATTTGAATGTTGACATAGGTACTAAAATGGCAGTGTGAATTAGCGCCTACACTCGTAGGCGCTGGTAGAACATTTCAAATTTGTGTAGGCGTTAACGAGAATATGACCTATACTTTTTTAGAACATTGATTTTGACTGTTCAATTTGTAAAATATATTCAAATTGTAGCAACTAAAAGTGAAAAAAGCTTTTAGGTCCGACAAATTTCTGTATATCTCGATTAGCAACTACTCTACATAGCCACTAAAATTGAATTTGTAACATAGCGCCTACAGAGTCGTTCGAAGTGAACAGCTCTTTTACAGAGCAGCTCTTTTGAACGACTTCCCTGCCATGACATCTGCAGCCAGCAGGGTTGCCAAGAGATGGGTATTTTCCCTGCGTTTGGGGATTTTATTGGGCTTGCTGGGATAAGCGGGAATAATTATGATGTTTTATGAGATTTTTATGTAGGATGATGAAATTTCCAATTTGAGCTGTTGCTCTCTAGAAGGAATGTAAAGATAATGAACGAACCATTAAAGATTCGTTCTTTTACCTACTGCTCATTATTGTAGGCGCTATCGAGAAACTGAGATGTTCGGTGCTATCGGGAATTTAGGAAATCTAACAACAACTACGTAAAAACGAAATAGTCTACTAGCAACTACACTTTAGCGGCTGTGATATCGTAGGCACTAACGAGAAATTTTAATAATTGTGTAGGCGCTAATCGAATATTTAAATTTTCATTTTTCCCGCCTTTTCGTAGTTGCTATGAGAACATTCAGTTTTAGTTGCTACGTTTATTTTCACTTTGTAGTTGCTACGTGCGTAGCTACTATGATACCCCGTCAGTAAAGGCATTGACTATTGATATGCTTACTACGGACATTGAATATACATCTAAATAGAATAGCCAAGCAATGCTTTAATTTGAAGCCAAGCTTTTGAGAGCGCGACTAGCGAACCTGTTGGACTTTCAGCCAATCTCTGAGTTTTTTCCCAATGCAGTGCTGCTTCCGTGGTCGTCCCTGGAACTAACGGCGCGCCGTGGCATCGTCTGCTTCCCGGCCGAGATATTTTGGTTTGGCAATGCTCTCCTCACCCCACCTCACCGCTACCGATGAGCCGGCCGGCGCGGCGCGGCGCGGCGCAGCGAGCGGACTAGCACGAGTGCCACAACGGACCGGCTACGTAATAATGGTGTCTGTCTGCATGATGCGAAAAGGCCTTATGTTTCTCATTCACTTAGTTGCTGATCATTATTATTGTGCTATTAAACACAACTATCTTGATTTTACATAAAAAATTGCAACTATTAGTTGATATTTAAAATTGAAAATTTTTATTAATTATTTATGTTTGTATTCTCTGGTCCTTATGAGTAAATGAATATATTTTTTGCTTATTAATTTTGATGTAAACTGTATGTATATTTATAAGATGATTATAGCTTATCGTCTTAAAATCTAAATTACAAAGAATGATCTGCAAATAATTATTATTTTGCTTTTCTCCATAACAGACAAGAGTAGAATATATTAACATACTGTTTGACATTTCATTATTATTTGTCCTTTTTATCGATAGTTTGTCTGTCTCTCTCATGTTGCGCCAGCATTGTTGCGTCATTGTTGTGGCCCGTAAATTTGTATTATTAATTTAAGTACCTTTTTTCAAAATCGTAAATTATCCTTCTAAAATGTTATCCTAATGCACTCATAAAGCAGTGTAGTGTTTGCTTTTTTCTCTTACTACAGTATGTTATATTAAATATTATAGGATCTATTTTTCTGAATACTTATTTATTTTCCTTGTGACGTCCAATCAACTTATTCTTTTTATAAATATATGTGGAAATATACAGGGTGTTCGGAAAAAACATTTCAGGAATTCAGGAGGTTATTGCCCACATCAAAATAAGCAAAAAAGTTCCTGTAAACATATGTCCTAAAATGCTTCGTTAACCCGCTAGCCGCCATTTTGTTTTTTACACTAAATAATTTTTATTTCCGTAATGGATCATTGTATTAAATTAATAATTGGCATGCACCTTCATCATAGCAATACCCATTTTCAAGAAAAAAGTTATTTTTTTCCAATGTGTATTTTCAAAATGGCGGCCATTTTAAAATTTTAAACTAAAATATCTCAAAATCGGAAAATTATATTAAAATTTTATCAGACACAAAAAAGTTGAGGAATTTAATTATCTAACCAATGGTACCAAGTTTGTAAGGATCTGACAATAAATAACGGAGTTATTGAGATTTTTCTGCATAAAAACATTGATTTTGCATTGCAATTAATGCAAATTAAGGTAATTTTAAATGAAAAATCTTAATAACTCCGTTATTTGTTGTCAGATCCTAACAAACTTGGTACCATTGGTTAGATAATTAAATTTGTCAACTTTTTTGTGTCTGATAAAATTTTAATAAAATTTACCGATTTTGAGATATTTTAGTTTAAAATTTTAAAATGGCCGCCATTTTGAAAATACACATTGGAAAAAATAACTTTTTTCTTGAAAATGGGTATTGCCATGATGAAGGTGCATGCCAAATATTAATTTAATACAATGATCCATTACGGAAATAAAAATTATTTAGTGTAAAAAACAAAATGGCGGCTAGCGGGTTAACGAAGCATTTTAGGACATATGTTTACAGGAACTTTTTTGCTTATTTTGATGTGGGCAATAACCTCCTGAATTCCTGAAACGTTTTTTCCGAACACCCTGTATATGGGTGACCAATAGTGCAAATGCAAGTTTGTTGACTCTTCCTGACAAAACTTTGAATAACAAAGTTCTTCTTCACTTACCCAGATAGCACAAAAACGTTATTTTCACGTGAAAATAACGCTCATTTTGAACATTTTCACGTTAAAAAAAGGAGGAAATCAAGTTATTTTCGCAAATTACATAAAAATTGCACTGAATTTCGCGTCAAAAACCCGTGAAAATAAAACGTGAAATTCAAATTTTAATTTCACCAAAATTTCACTTTATCGCAAATTTATCACTGAATTTTCACCCTTTTTTACTCGATTTTCACATGAATTTCGCATTATTTTTACATTTTTTTTTTTGCTAATTTCAATTGAAAAAGACGTGAAATTCACGTTTTCAAATTACCAACATTTTACCTTTTCACTTTATTTTCACATTTTTTAGGCTACTTGCGAAATTCACATCACTTAAAAAATTTTCTGCTTTGTTTTACGTTACATTCACAAAATATTTTACATTTTCAAATATAAGATATAAGAAAATCAAGTAATTTACATTAAAAAAACCTGAATTTTATTTGAATTTTATTTTTACCTGAATTTTATGAACCTAATTTTATTTATTTTTTTTTTAACAGTTTACTAACTTCTTTTTTTAAAGTACTATATCTTGCCAATTTTTTTTGTTTTTGTTAAAAAAAATAAAATTATGACTGGCTTAAATGGATTTATGGATAATAGAAACTTTTAATTGCAAGAATGACATAATTTAATATAAACATTGCTTTAAGTTCTACCATATTTTGGTAAAGTTTTACAAAGCAATATTATTTGGTCTCTGGTCTACTAACCATTTTGTATGATTTTTTTTTTTTGTGTATCTAAATTTTTGTTATTTCAGTTACAATGGAACACATCTCTAAACCTGTAAATTTCATCAAATTTTACAAGACACAAACAGTTAAGAAATTTGATCCATATAAATTTGTACGGATTTGAAAACAAATAACGTAGTTATTGCCATTTTACTGCAGAAAACATTGATTTTGAATTATACTTCCTGAAAATTAAGGTGATTTTATTAGAAAAAAATCGCAATAATTTGTTGTCAGATTCTAAAAATTTTCAATTAGTTTCAGAAATAAAAATTACTGGGTGTAATAAAGAAAATGGTGGCTAGTGCTAATACTTACTTACTTGATACTTGAATCCTTCATCGATGACTGGAAACACCAGATAGATTGCGTCATAGTTAGCTTGTTGGCCTACTAGTTTTAAGTTCCCTTCGATGGCGCCGGTAACTAAAATAGTGGCTCTTTATCAATTTCACTAATCGAGTACATAGGCCTATTTATTAATCTTGAGTGGATAGTGCCCTTAAACTTAGTTTTGTCCAGGTGTCTAATTTCAACTGGTAGGTTGTTGTAAAATTTCACCGCTGTGACTGGGAAACAGTTTTGGGTTTTTGACAGCCTACATGATGGGATGTTGATGTCTCCTGCTCTCTTAGTATTGTACTGATGAACATCTTGTCGTTGTCCGAATGTGGAGTAATTTTCTCTCATGAATACTAGTGAGTTAAAAACATATTGGCTGCAAACTGTAAGAATACCCAAACGTTGGAATATTAGTGTAGTAAAATTAGTCGGGAAAAATGAAATAATTTTTGGAAAGCTAATTTCTTTTGAAATGTGTTCTATGGCATCCCCTGACCTTCCTCCGAAAAGTCCCCTGCGATCCCATGTGGGGATCATGCCCAAAAATGAGGGGTTGGCCTATAAGGAGTTAAAATATATTTTGATATTAAGCATACTAGATTTGAATAAGTTCCAGAAGGTTTATATATATCAAATTAAAGGTCTTAAAATGTAGAGCACAATGCCGTAAACCCGACCTAAATATAACGGTCGAGAGAAAAATGGCAGACGTTCAAAATTTAGAATAAAATAATACTATCAAAACTTTGAAATGCAATAACTTCCGACATATTTGACCTTTTGAGGTCTGGTTTTCGGCTATGTACTCTCCTCATTAAGGCCTTTAAAATTATGTATGGCATGGCTATGGACTAAGAAAAATTTTTCAAAACTCCCTCTTTGGGACGTCCATGTAGAGGGTGGTTCAAGGGTAATATGATGGGCATATGTCAAACTATCCTTATTTGCCAAGGTAATTGTACAAGCAAACGTTTGCCGCAAACCGGACCTCAAAAGGTCAAGTATTTCTAAAATTATTACATTTTTTTGCCTTTTGATTAAAATTTGATTTTTATTCTAAGTTTGACAGGCTGCCATTTTCGACTCGAGCAACCTTTTGAGATGGGGTTTGCGGCATTGAATTCTACTACTTTAGAGCTTTAATTTGATATACATAAACCTATTAGTCGGCGAAATACTTATTTCTGACTCCACGAGGGCCATCCCATCATTTTTAGGCATGTTGCCCACTGTAGTGCGTGGAACAAACGACATATTATGTAGAGATCTTTCACTTCCGGATACCAGCACCAAACTTTGGGAATTGATTAAACACATGTAAAAGAGTAAAAATCTGCCGGGAGGCAAACTTAAATATAATGACGTCACGAGCAGTGACGTCATCAATATGGCCGCTCAGCCAATTACAATAATGTCACATATCTCGGAAACCCCTTAACCGATTTTGACATTTGACATCTTATTTGAAAGGTCTAATCATGATCTATAATAAAGGTTATTACACTTTTAGCAGTAAAAACAATCGTTTTTGAGTATTTTGTAAAATATTAATTTTTATAAGTATTTGCAATTTTAGCGAATTTTCCACAGGGAAGAAGCTATTGCCGTATGTGTTATGGTAAGACATAAGACCGGGACCATGTTACCTTTTCATTTTGAGGTGCCCATTGACGAAAAATAATAGTCATTAAAATTTAATTATGCCTACATATGTATGTATGTATGAATGTATGTATGTATGTATCCCTAGACAAGAGAACTCTTGTTAAAACTCTTCGATCAAGTCCAAACTTATTAGAGATGTGTAATCGTACGTTTATTTGGATAAGTTCGTAAACCAGATATATTGACCTACCGGAAGGGGTAGTGTTAGGGGGTTTTTACCCCAAAAGTGGATTTTTTGCATTTTTCACATGTAATTAAAAAAATTTAAATTTGGATTTTCATAACTGGATTTAACTAAAAAAAAAACACACAATTAAGTATTTTGCAGCTTTGCTCTATCCCCATTGGTTGCAGAGATATTAAAAAGTCTAAAGACAGTACATTGTATTTTGGGGCTCTAATGTTAATCTTAAGGAGGAAAAAGAATGTGTTAATATTCCACTTATTAACCAATATATTTTGACGAAACTTGGTATTTAGCTTAATTTTGTTGAGATCGATCCATTTATGGTAAAACATCTTGGTTTTTTGTACTTATCATGGCAGCAACCTGCATACTCTTTTCCCATGTTAATCACATGGAGAATAGGCAAACTAATTTATTCATGGACAGATATTTATGAAACTTAGTATATGGCTTCATATGGTCGAAATAATTTTTTATGCTAAAATTACCTAATTTCAGTGTTCCCCATGGCAGCATACCTGCATACTCTTTCCTTATATTTATTGTAGGGATAATAGACATATTTTTTTCCTATGAGCACGTGATGAAATTTTGTTTACAGGTTCATCTGTTCAAAATTAATATTACTAATTTGAAAATTCGCTGAGTACGCATGTCTGCCACGGAGGGGTATTAAGTATATAAATTAAGTTTAATAATAATACAAGATAAAATTAGGGATAATATTATTGTTAACATATATTTCATGTAAATATATCTAGCTACCTATATGTTTATTCTTGAACGATGACCTTCACAAGTACATAATAGAGTTTACCGAAGTCCCATTTTCACACAGCGTCACTTATTACGTTCCTTACACTTAAATGTAAGAAAATCTAGACAGTGTACATTAAGGTCTGGAATTGTTGTCCAGAGAGGTGCAACCATCGGACCATCATCGGATTTCCAGCCCCACTGACAAGGATCGTTCACTGCTGGTCTTCAGGTTTAGCAGTTTCTCCAAACGTTACATTTGAAGCATTGCACGTTTTATGTGCTGCAATAGCGCACCCACAGTTGGAGAGATATGTTCTATGTTCCTATTCATTTGAGTAAAAAGTATTCTGCGTGCATGGTTTACATGAATATATGTTAACAATAATAATATCCTTAATTTTATCTTGTATTGTTATTAAACTTAATTTACATACATAATACCCCTATGAACCCCGACCCTATGAAGCCATATTCTAAGTTTCATCAATAGGCCTATCTGTCCATGAATAAATTAGTTTGCCTATTCTCCATGTGATTAACATGGGAAAAGAGTATGCAGGTTGCTGCCATGATAAGTACAAAAAACCAAGATTTTTTTTACCATAAATGGATGGATCTTAACCAAATGAAGCTAAATACCAAGTTTCGTCAAAATATATTGGTTAATAAGTGGAATATTAAAACATTCTCTTTCCTCCTTAAGATTAACATTAGAGCTCCAAAATACAATGTACTGTATTTAGACTTGTTAATATCTCGGTAACCAATGGGGATAGAGCAGAGCTGCAAAATACTTAATTGCGTGTTTTTTTTAGCTAATCCAGTAATGAAAATCAAAATTTAAATTTTTTTAATTAGATGTGAAAATTGCAAAAAATGTACTTTTGGGGTAAAAACCCCCTAACACTACCCCTTCCGGTAGGTAAATATATCTGGTTTACGAACTCATCCAAATAAAGGTACGATTACACATCTCTATTAAGTTTGGTCTTGATCGGACGGTTTTAACAAGAGTTCTCGTGTCTAGGGACACATACACATACATTCATACATACATATGTATGCATATATAAATTTTAATGACTATTATTTTTCGTCAATGGGCACCTCAAAATGAAAAAGTAACATGGTCCCGGGCTTATGTCTTACCATAACACATACGGCAATAGCTTCTTCCCTGTGGGAAATTCGCTAAAATTGCAAATACTTATAAAAATTAATATTTTACAAAATACTCAAAAACGGTTGTTTTTACCGCTAAAAGTGTAATAACCTTTATTATAGATCATGATTAGACCTTTCAAATAAGATGTCAAATGTCAAAATCGGTTAAGGGGTTTCCGAGATATGTGACATTATTGTAATTGGCTGAGCGGCCATATTGATGACGTCACTTCTCGTGACGTCATTATATTTAAGTTTGCCTCCCGGCAGATTTTTACTCTTTTACATGTGTTTAGTCAATTCCCAAAGTTTTGTGCTGGTATCCGGAAGTGAAAGATTTTTACACTTGTTCCACACACTACTGGGGATTTCAGGGGACTTTTCTGAGGGAGGTCAGGGGATGACATAGAACACATTTCAGCAAAAATTGGCTGTCCAAAAATTTTTCATTTTCCAGCCATATTTTGGCTTAATTTTACTACACTATATAGGCTTGCAGTGATCTAAGTAACCAGCTGAAGCAATGATGCGTAACGCCTTTTTCTGAAGCAGTAATATTTTGGCACATGCCGGGGAGTGGCCCCACAACAGTATCCCGTATGATAAATGGCTATGGAAAAGTGTATGGTATACCGTAACCAGATAACGCTCAGTGACCACATGCTTGAGCTTGTTGAGAAGAAATATTACTCTGGAGAGTTTAATACCTATCTAGGTTACATGATGGTCCCACTATATATACATGATGGTATTTGCACTATAAATGTTCACATGAACTTTTTAGTTCATTTAGTTAGATCAAAGGAATCTTGTTGCTTAGAGAAGGCAAGTTGGCTGCAAGTATACTGTCCATTACGTCTATTTTCCTAAATTAAGGAGAAAAGTACTTCTATAGACAAGGTTAGTTTGCAATAAGTGCAACAGGCAAGTACGTGCAGCCATCAACTTGCCTTCTCTACTTTCCCCGTCTCTAAGGAAAATTTCCTTTACGCCAGGTGAAATTTCATTACTAAAATAGTATTCAATAAAAACAAAAGAGTTTATAACTGTTGGCAAAAAATTTATTTCTAAATAACAGTAAAATAATCAACTTAAAAATATAATGCTATTAAATATTTATTTTTTTGTGAAAATCTTTGATTATTATAATTTTTTTATATATAAGAAATAAATAAATAACCAATGGAAATTGACGGAGTACTCAGGTCTGCTGCAACGCGTTTTTTTTTTTAATCAAACTAAATTCAAGGATACACTGGCATTTTCAAGTCTCAAGGAATTTTCAAGGCCAATTCAAATTAAAGGCGTTTTCAAGGTTTTTTCAAGGTTGTAGACACCCTGTTCCCAAGTTATCAAGAATTCTAGGTTTTAAGGACTCTACTTTATCATTCAATAAAATGAATGTTCAAAAATATTCTGAAAAAAAAAACGAGTGATCTAAAAAAACCTCAACTTACTCGAGTGCAATTAAGGAAAAGATGAAAAATATTCAACACATCACACTTTAATTTCATTTAAACTTTGAATAGGTAATATTTCCACATATTTGGTTATATATAAGGTTGAATTGTTCATTGTAGGAATAAAAACAATTTTACAAAAATGAATAAGATAATACAAACAAAAACACCAGCTTAATAATGTTGAAAATATGACACTAACACCGATTGAAACACAAATTTGCAATTCGAAGATTTACACATCATCAGCTTCTTCTTGTTCTTTTATCCTGGAAAAAAACAAGTATGATATAAATAGGCCAACGAAAAAAACACAAAATAAATATAGGCTAATTCACAAGTTCCGTTCTTGACCATTTTGATGCTATGGAGCTATATAGCCTACCATATCATTTATCGTGTTTTCCCATAAAATACTAATTATCGATACATTGTGACTTGCTTTTCATCCAAAAATTGCGATGGAACAATATATCGGATCGCCGATGTCAATAAGGCAGACTTAATCGGGAATATCGGTTGTCTCGATTGTTATTTTAAAACACCGATGATTTACTTAGATTCTGTATATGATTGAGATCCAAAATATCGCTCTCTAGCACTTTTTTGTCGACAATTTATTATTTATAAATTTTTATCTCATGCTCTTTCCTCCACCTGCTTGGAAAAAGTTTCACTTTCAGGAAGTTATATATGGATAATAATAACCCAGGACTTTTCAAATGTTGGGTGGTATTTTTCTAGCACTGAAATTTTAGAAAAGGTCCTTATATGAAAACGATATTCAATTTAGTATCAACACAAAGAAAAAAACATTCTTTCCCCATATTAATATTTTTCAAGAACATTATTTGAAGCCTAAAATGCAAAGCTTGATAGCAATTTGACTTGTAACAAATAGACACTTACGTGTTTAGCCAGTGGTGTCAAATTTAAATTCAAGTCAAATTAAATTTGACACCACTGGCTAAACACGTAAGTGTCTATTTGTTATATTAATAGGTGTCAAGGCTGTTAAAAAAATATACAATTTGACTTGGTTATTTAAATTAAGGTGGGTTTGTGGATCTAACTATGTCTTTACTAAGGCCAATGTACTATTGACATACTGGTAGCTATATGCTTAGGAATAAGAATCAAGACGTCATCAGTAAGCCGTTCCCTTAAAATGTGAAGTGATAAATTAAAACTTTCGACAAAATTGTTCAGCTTGGGCAATCATGATATAAAAAATAGTTTACAATAAATTAAGAAATACTGTTAACCCTCAAGCAGCCGCTTCACCAGTAAAACGGCAGAGAGTGCATGCGGAGTTTTACTCTGCAACAGTAAATTGCACAAATTAAATCCATTTTACGTGTTTTATGACGAAATATTGTATTTAAATGTTGACTAACTTCATCAGGAACCACATTTCATCATTAGAACCATTAATTGTTTAACTTAATAGGTTTAATATTTCAACCAAACATTGTAAGTAATTTTATAATATAAAATAGTTAAAATCACTGTGTTACATGAGAGGGATTATGAGGAATTTTTCTTTGCATTAATCTAAAAATATAAAAGAGAAAACCCTCAATTACTCACCCACTGACTCACTCATCACTAATTCTCCAACTTCCCGACTAGAGAGTGCTGAAATTTGGTATACTCATTCTTTAGGCTTAAAATAGGAAAGTCTAACTATTGTCATATTAATATTTACAATGGGCAACGCCCTAGATCTCCTCAAAGTTATCATGTTATTCTTATGGAAGCAACATTTTTGTATTGTAACATATGATTACTAATTTTTGGCGATCATTAATTTAATAAACAGCTCTTCTCATTTATATTATTGAGGGAAGATTGGCAATAAAAAACCAGACGATATTATAGACTTGCGGCGAGTGAGCGTAGCAAACGAACTAAGCCTGATGGGGAGTGAGCGCAGCGAACGACCTTACCTGAACGGCAACAAATTTCTCAAGTTGGCACTGCGAAGTATGCCGGGTAAGCTAGTATAATTAAAAATCAATGCAGACAAAATGTATTTGATAATAATTATAAATCAAATATACATAAACCATACTTATACACACATACTATAACCTATAACAAAGAAAGTTTCATGGGGAAATAAGCTCCGCACTGAGCATACTCGCGAGATAGGGCGCACACAGAGAAAATCTCCTCCCCCTCTCTTCCCCCTCCAAACCCATGCTGGGCCTCAAAGAACAGTCCCTTGCTTTCAAAGTACCCAAAAATCTAGTTCTTCACGTGGGTCTCGTAAAATTTGCAAAAATAGGAATTAAAATTCATTTTGTATAGCCCCAGAATAATAATTAGGAATGACGGATATTTCTAGGCCTGTAGCTAGAACTGTAGCTTAACATGGCTTCAGGATTATTCTTTTTTTTAACCGGAAGGATTTTGGAGATTTACACCCCGTAAACTTTTTTGGAAAAATTTTATTATCAATTATTAACTATTATCAACCTTCAAACACAGGGCCAACAAGAGGTGACACCTTCTGGTTTTCCACCTCACATACAGTTTATAAGTGATTCTGGGGAAAATATGGGGGTTGCGAATTTGGAAAATAATCAGTTTGTTAAACATTGGTACAACAATACGGCCTATAGGGCAAACCATTAATCCGATTAACATACTTTAGGCCCAACAGTTATTTGTTATGAATTATGCTTACAAAGAACTACATTATATTTTTATTTTTACTAACTACCTGCATTATTAATAAATTAGCCTATTTGTCTCTTTCAACAAAAATAAAATATAGGCCTACCCCCAAATATAAGTACCCTTCTTAACAACCTCAAAACTAAAAAGTAACTTGGTGCCGGGCTTAGGTCTTACCACGACTACTACCATAATAGCATAGGCCTATTCCCTATCGGAAAATTCACTAAATAAAACTTAAACAATCGTTTTTACAACGAAATACAACTCCAAAATCCTCCTGTATAGAAAATTAGTGTGAAATGAAAAGAGAATGAAACTTTGCTTTACTGACCTTTTGCCACAAGAGAACTTCATGATATGTCTCAGCTAATTCTTTGCTTCTGAGCATCCTTTGTTGGTCTCTTTAAAGGTAGGCTCCCTGCCGCTGAAAAAATAAGTAAAGCTGTAATTCATATAAGAACCAATAAATCATTATTGTAGTTTCATTGTGTGTTGTTTATTCTGAATCACGTTGACTTATATTGCTAAAAGGTTAAAATACCTGATACAGCCAGTGATCCTCTTACTCCAAGACTGGACTACGCGTTTCGATTTTAAATTACATCATCTTCTGGTCACACAAAAACTTGGTTTCAACACATCGTTATGATGGTCACGTCACAGTTTAAAAGATACACATAACACTAACACAGACAACTAACACGGACGAATAAAAACTGTAGGCCTACTTTTATTAAAACGTGAGCGCTCATGACGGGTGCCGAGTCTCGACTGCCAGTAAGCTATCAGGCGGGTTTACATGGGATGGGAATAAACTAGTTCTGCCTGTTTTCTAATTTGCGTTCTCGGTAGGCCTACTTCTTGTAACTGTGTAACGCCATTTTTCAAATTGAATTTATCTACCACATTGACAATATAGCCCAATCAAGAAAGAGCATATCTTTACAGTGTTGTTTTACACCGTTTGACAACAAATTTTATAATTTTCCAAAAGACAAAATAATTAGAAAAGGCTCCAATAAAAACTTAATAAACAACGGCATGTAAATTCCTTCCATATGTAGGCCTATCTTTCACAAGAATTGCAAAATAAAATGCATTTGGTCTACTACACAGAAGTCAGAGATATTGGCATTAAATCAGGAAAGTCAGGGGAATCCATATAGGCTAAATAGGATCGTTTTATAAAATAGTATAGGCCTAAAAGTGTTCGACTAAACGTTATCCTTCAAATTCTTGTTTTTCTCGTTACAAAATTAACAATCTTTACAGAACGGTACCGTACCAAGCCTTTCAAAATTTTTCCTCGCAAATGATCATAGATTATCTGTTTGTATTTAATTTGTCACATAGAATTTTTTCATGATCTCATGTCCAGTCTCATTCTTTAATCAATTCAACCGCATCACATAGCCTATCTAGTCGTTTGTACATTCGTAATCATTATTGTTATCAATTCAGGTAGCCTACAGTTTCATATATCTTAGCGCCTACACAACTGTCGAATAAAAGTATGTATCGATATTTCGATTGAATGGGATAAAAAATTACTGTGAAATACAAAATTTAGCTTAACAACATTTATTCTATTTGCAACAACTCATTTGTTTATATTTTAAATTTTCAATAAGTAATATACATTAGCCATAGATATAGCCTGAACAAAAATAATTTATACCCACCATTCATCATAAAATAAATAGACCTAATATATGCCATTTTAATTTTAAGTAAATCAACATAGCCTAAATGAATAATTAATATAGCCTACATACCATAATGTAATAAAATTGCTTCATATTTAATAAAATCCATAATTATTTAATCATTCTAAATTAATCTCTATGACAATAATTTAATATAGTATAATAGTGAAGTGACACCAAGATTAACAGTGATACAGTGTGCATTAACATATGTGATAAAATCAAGCAACAATGAACAATCCTTCTTCTCAATTTGAATGGCCTAGTGATTAGATGCATTTTTAAGGGTCTCATCCCAAGTTAATATAATAACCCCATAAAATAGTTATTGAACACCAAAAGTTCAATTTTTTTATATAGAAGAAGAGCTACAGGTAGTAGACACCCATTTTGAAGGCCAAGAAGATATTAAAACCTGTAGTGAAGAAATTTAAAATTGGTAATATCCCTCCATTTTATTCATCACCTACTGGATTACATTGAACTACAAATCAAAGGACTAAACAGATTTTATAGCCAAGAAATTTATTAATAGTAATTGAATCTTAGAGAAATCAACTTAGATTACTTTTTGAAGAACCTTTTTGAACTTATTTAAACATTATAATTATATTCATTCAAGAAGAAACTTTGAGCCTAGATTGAACTTACAGCAAGCATTGTTGAGGCAGTGAACCTACCTTTTGATTCAATAATACTTAATGTCATAGAGAATTTATCCAATTCCATCTAGAAATTATCTCTATATTGAATTCATATTTTATGATTTTATTTTCCAATATAATAATATTAATTCAACAAGAATTTATTCGACCCCGCACGACCACCCCAACCCTGAGAAAAGTTCCATGTTTGAGCAATAGCCAATATTAAACAGAGACATTTATTTATGAAGACAGTAATTAATTAAATAAAATCCCCATAATTTGTAATATCCATTGTTAGTCCCTTTTCATATACCAGATAACTTATTGTTTAATTTAAAATAAACTCAGTTTTGTTAATTGTATTTAAGTGTTTTAATATATCCAAAGACGCCATTAAATCTAGATTAGTTCATCATCCTTCATAGAGGTATCAGCTGTTAGGATAAGGAAGTAAAGTAAAAGGCCACAAGTGTAAGTGTACATACATACAAACATAGAGGTGTGTGTGGCATATTCTAAAAAAACTACCGTACAGGGGTGCAGAAAATGTATTGACTCCTAAAATTTCACTTAATCCTACTGTTACGGATCACAGATTTCCCCCAAGATTCATCAGCATTCATATAGGCTACTACAGACACATAAATTAATCCCTCTAGCTTACACGATTTAAAGCTCTTTTAACCTCAAGCTCCTAGTTAAACTAGCTCAAAATCCTTGCAATCTAAATAAACCCAAAATGGAATTAAAATTTTATTTAGGCCTATTACTTGAAGCTTTTGGCAGCTTCCATCCTATTTGCGAACCAGGAGGCCTAACCTCACCAAACAAGTAGGAATCAAACCACATCAAATAACTTAACCGTATTAAAACCAATCAGCATGACTTTTGTTTAAATCGGCCTACCACTTTGTGTGCTACTTTATCCCAAGACAACCACCGCACTAGTAAGCAATATTTATTGTCGTGAAGTATTACATTCATGCACTGGACATTGTCATCATCCAACTAGGCTATAGGATTAGAATTAAAAATCCACTATTGAATGGGCTGGAAAACTACAATTTTTAGTAATGGTCTTAAGCCGCTGAATTTGTTGTTAATCTAGGTGAGGCAGGATGTACTATGTACCGGTGTGTAGCCTATATGAAACTTAAGTTCCGTAAGTTTAGGCCCTACTATCCTACACACAACATTATCGTATTCTAAAGTAAATAGTGTTATAGTAATAGGCTAGTGTTCAATAAGAGGTAATACAAGCTATAAAATAATGTATAAGACTTTCACAATAGAAAGTAAGGACTATCAATGGACTATCAACTCACCTTGAAGTTTGTTGCATCTTGGATCAGGCTCTGCCATAGCACAGCTATTGAACGTTTCCTTCCAGGCAGAAATTTACAACAAATATTTTTTCCTGCTTGAGTCACCACAACATATTTTATTAATTAGCCTGAAAGCTAAGCTGTTACAGGTTTGCTCCAAAACTCAATCTTAAGCCTATGCCTTGATTAAATTATAAAAGAGTAATTAGTGATTGAAGTTCATTTCAATAATATATCTGAAGTAAATAAATTGTAATGTGGGATTATATAAAGACAAAAGTAATTCAAGGGGGTGAAAAGTAAAATTATAACTTATGTCTTGTATGCTGCTGTACAATAATAATAATATGTTCAATTATTAAATGACTAAATGAGGTTAGCTCTAATATGGCGGCGATCAAGTACAAATGTAAACAAACCAGCGCCAGCGCTCTCTAGCGTGACGAACATGAACTAAAGCCGGGTTTACACGTTGCCAGTAGGTAAGACAATTGTCTTTGGACAATTGTCATCACGTGGGAGACAATTGTCGGAGGCCAGTCAAGTTGAACGTGAAGCTGTTTACACAGGGCCAACTATTGCCACGGCAGTGGTAACAAAAACAACACACCTGTATGTCTCAACTGACACAAGGGAACTAGTGAACTGGCATAAAACAAGACAGCGCTACTGGCCTATCCGTTCACACGGCGCCAATTGTCGCGACAACTGAAATTCCGAGTGGTGGGGGGTCTCGCTGGGCCCAGCTCGTTGGCATCAGTCTACTCCCGGAGACAACTGAATTTCGGGGCAATTGGGAGGGCAGTTGGCAAGGCAATTGGCCTGAAGTGTTTACACGAAGGCAATAATTTCATGCCAATCAGTTGTCCAAAGACAATTGTCTCACCTACTGGCATCGTGTAAACCCGGCTTAATTTCACGAACAGGCACAAATTCGTCATAAGCTTGGTTCGTCTATTTGTATCCTTAGTCAATGCTACGGACTATTGATATAGTATCTAAAGTCAATGGTAAAGGTGTTAGTATTTTCATGTAATAAATATTGTAGGGTCAGAGGGAATTTACGTGGGTGTAATCCAAGAATCTAGATACATTGGCTATAATCTTAGATTTTAGAGGATAAAATCGGGGATTTCCATCGAGGTTGGCGGTGTAAATCATTAGACCGGGTTGGCAGTGGCAACACTGGGAAGGGAAACACAGAAGTGAAAAGCGAAAGCAAAACCGACGATTGCGACGAAGAGGAAGAATGAAGTGGAAGTGAAGAATGAAGATGGCACTGATGGCAGTAATGTTTAACTGACAACTACATGCGTAGATATGTTTATACCGTACATTCTTTTAGTTAAGAAAACATGTTTTGAGTTCTAAGTTGATTAAAATATTGGTAAGATGAATGAAACAATCGAGTCAGTTGTCATAGATGATGACGACGATGATGTAGAGATCATAGATGTTAGATGTGGATCCGGTAAGACTAATAATAATTTTTCACATTTCTAACATCCTTGTTAAGTATTCCATCTTTTATCCCTTTTGCTGTACATATTGGGACATAAATATAGCCCAGCCAAGTAAGCTGGGCTAAGTATGTAGGCCTAGGTACCCAGCATTAAATCTAACTTGGGGACTTCACCATGTGAATAAGTTAGGACTTGGCCTACTGGGAATGTAAAGGTTCACAATCAGGCCCAGGTCTATCTAAGATAATCTCTGTTTAAAAGTGAAGATTAAAGTTTCTGCGCTTTGGTAGCACTTTTGCAGCGGAGCTAAACTACGGAAACTATGGACTGCAAATTTGGACAGTCCCCAGTCACCACTAGCGCCCCAAGGTTGCATACAGTAGGCCCAGGCCTACTGTGAAAAATCAATAACTTACCTCATTCCCCTATACAACATTGCATCAATGTGCGCTCAATGAACTTGGATGAATCTGAATGTTGTGATTGATTGTCAAGTGTTGTGCAAGGTTAGTCCTATCCTTTGGCCCATTTCATATTTGGATCAGCCAGTTACTATGCTTTGATTGTTTTCATTTTTCCGGTATTATACGTTTATAGACAGTACTTATGATTTTGGCCTAGAAATATTCATTCTTCAGTTAATTATTGGCCTCTATAATTTATGTGTAGGCCCTAAGAGGTTTTTATCTAATTTATACAAAGTTAGGCTTAAGTTCATTGAATATGTGGTTGAAGATTAAACATTTTATGTGACTTATTGAAAAATTACGATGTGAGGGGTTCTAGACCTCAACATCTTATGGTAGGCTACTTACAGTGTTTAACCTAGTAAAAATAAATATTTTCATAGGCCTAGCTGACTTTTTACGTGGATACTTGAATGATTTGGGGTAAAGTGGAAAGAAGGTGATTGACTGTACCGTATTAGAAATGAGGTCAAGAAATACTAACAACTAGGATGTCTGTCAGTCTTCAACTCTTTGTTTTACACTTACCTTACCGTACGGTATCTAGATGCTGCTTTTTGTTGAGTGATATCTTTATTTTTACTTGCATTGTGGAATTTACCATACTAACGATTTCCCGCAGTGAATTTATTAAGGACAGTCGGTCCTACCCTGTAACCAAATTACACTTACTGATGTTCAGAACTGTTGGCAAGGCTAGGTACTGTATGTAACGTGAACTTATCTGCACACTATTATCCTACTTATTTTTGTGCAATTAATACAAGGGGATCTGACAAACACGCATATCACGTCAGATGGTTTATTAGGGCAACATGTCCCGGAGGATTTTTAGTAATGGCAAACCTTAACGTAGGCTACTGACTTTAATGGCCATAGCTGGCATATTAAACCCTGCACCCAAGGAAAAGCACCGCGAAGGTCTAGTAGGCCTGATGAACAACTTACAAATCAATCTTGATGCTTATTAACTTGGTTTTTTCCACACTAGCCTAATATTGGAAGAAAGTTATATCGCCCCAGGGTGTTTTCTTGGGAAGTCGCTTATGATCAACTAATTTATGCTAGGTACCAATTCAAACCTTGTAAATACTGAAACCTATAATGGACTCAATTCAGGAAACTTAAGCAAGTTCTGTACATCCTAGCAAAGATTAAATTTTCTACAGTAAAGCAGTTATATTAGTGATATGTGTAGTGGTTTGTCGTGGTCATACTTTCTTGGTCACCAATGTAAATAATACCGGTAATTCTAATTGTATGAGCTACCTCTTAAAAACCTAAAATTAATTAAATAAGAAAATAAATTCTTAATTGAAATGTCATTTAAGGCTTTATAAACATACACACAATTTAAAACTGTGCTCTGTATCATAATACATTTATTGCTTTTTAAAATATCTGCAATGATGAAACTATTAGAGTTTAAATTGTTTCAGCTATTCCATGTCAAGATGTGGAAGAAATAAAAACAGACTGCAAAAATTAGTAAACGAAACTGTTAAAATATCTTCATGCCATATTTTACCGTATGTGATAAAAACGTGTCATGGAGATGGAAAAGAGCCATCTGATGAACCACTCATCACAGTTGTATTTTTCCTCCATGGAAAACAACAGACCACCGTATTCTTACAGAGAACTGATAATCAAAGCCTTTGAGCTAGTAAAATCAAAACCTTTAGAACTACGAGATATTTACTTTCTCATATCAGGTATTTTTCCTTACTACAAGCCTGGAGGAGCATGGCAAATGGCTGTAAGACATGTACTTTGCTCAGATCCGATGTTTTCAACAGATCCGAGAACAAACCTTTGGCATATAGCTTTAAACTCTGAGACAAAAACTCCTCAGCACTTATTTAACCAATCTACAATCTTAAATGATACCAGAAACCCATATAGAGGTTATACATCATTGGCAAGCGACTCAACTTTACCAATGCTTGAAACACAGCTAGATTTTTATAAAAACTCTGAAAATAGACAACTAATGCCTTTTACATACAATAATAGTGTAAACACAGTATCATCTTACACAACTAGTGAGCCAAGGATGTCATCTTATGAAACTTCCAACAGGTGGATTGATAGTTATTCAGGGGCTAGTTTACAGGAAGCTGTTAGCTGGCCATCAATCACAAACCTCAGGTCTAATCTATCAAGTAGCTTGGCAACAGAACAAACTTTACCTGGGGAAATCTGTAGGGGTTATACATTTTTCAAAGGACACAACTCTGGGAACGTGGTGAAACCCAATGTCATAAGAGCATCTTCAGGCTATAACTATGATCCACTTAGAACATTTACACCAATGCCATCCAGTCCAGTAGATACAAACATTAAAAGGTTTCCAGAAAGAATACTTTATGGAGACAATTTTATGGAAATCAATCCCATCACAAATCAACAAAATAACGGTGCTTTTAACTTTTATAAAACCCAAAACTTTTCTCCTGATTGCAAGTATTCCCAAGTGCTCAATGAGCAATCACAAACTAATGTATCAAAAAACTACAACCCACAATTAGATTGTGACTCTCCATCATCACTGAACATGGCATTTAGTTCTAGTTCAAAGAGTAACCACCTAAATAGTTTTCCAGAAAGTTTTTGCCCTTTACGCTACAAACACATTTCGAACCAGTTGATCAGTGTCAACATACATGCTACGCCATGTTCCTACCAAACCAACCATAAAAACAGTTTAGATTGCTCCTCAGAAATTAATAACTCTTTACATAATTCAAACAGTTTAGGGAATGCCCCTATGGCAGGAAACAATTCAGACAGACATTTGGAATCGAGTTTTAATTCTTTCAGTACCGGTACTGAACGTTCTTCATATAGAAATCCATTTGTTTCCCAAAAAAGTGTCATTCCTCAATGTTATGACATGTGCAACACCTATCCTTCTTTTGATTCTCCAAATCTCAATTCTGTCAATGATTTCATCAGCAGTTTATCTTCTTTGTCAGCAAACATCAGCACAGCCCAGAATTCTCTCGAATTAGCAGCCCCAACAGATCAAAAAAGAAAAACAAACTGGGAAACATCCCTGATAAACATCAATATTCACTTATCAGCTTTGGAGAAAGGCAATAAATTGAGTACTAAGGGTTCTTGTGAGAAACCAGTTCCTGATTGTCTTAACATAGCTTCTAATATTAATGCTGAGCCTTATGATTGTGAAGTTAGTAATCAAGAAGTGAGCACAGCATTGCATTCATTCTCTCCTGCACTCTCTTCTTCAACAACGAAAGCATCTTCAGAAGGTCATGACATGACTATGAATGAAGTGAATTCTTTGAACACAACTATTCTTGCTGAGGAATCAGATTCAAATGAATCAGAAGGTAAAATAACCCTAATTAAACCAAATCCTACGGATGTTTGTACCTCTCTAAAAGCATTTAGTTCTGGAAATACAAATATTGAGGCTAAGAACACTAGTTCAGCATTAACAACTCCTGAAGCTTCCAATCAAAGTGCTGAATTTACTCATTGCGCAGTTAGCAGTGTTGATACGGATGATTTAAATTTAATGAAAAATAAAACCATAATGGCGCTTGCATCACATAAAGCCCCTGATGAAAAAACAGAACTTTCTGGTAATGTGAAAGCAACCGTGAATACATGCAAAGCATTAACTGCATCAGAAGAATCTGGCAAAAGCACACAACTTCCTGTCTGTAAGGTTTTTAATATTAATGATGATTTTAATGCCAAATCAGGATCAGTTCCAACATCACCTGAAGCTTATGATAGAAATCCAGATGTTATTGAGTGTCCCAATGATAAAAATACTGTTATTACTCCCTCTGTAAAAGCTGATACAACCTCTTCTGAAGAAAGAGTTGTAGAGTCAAATAAGCATTCAAACAAATTATTTTCCACTGAAATTTCTAATGACTCGTGTACTAGAGTTTCTCCAAACCAATCACCGCAATCTAATGTAAATGATCTATGCAACAGTTTGGAAATTCAGAATAATTGTTACCAATCTGTCTGTTATGAATCAAACATATCATCTGAATCACTGTTGACCATTAAGTCAAACCAAAAGTGTTTATCTACTGATTCTATTTCAAGTGCATCAACAGTAGATTCTGTTTGTGTTTCTTCATCAATAGAAAGTGATTCTCTTCCATTTGGTTGTAACAAAATCTATGAAAAAATCTCCTCACCAGATGGCAATTCCCTTTCACCAACACTAAATGGTGACAAAAATTGTGATAAAGATTCATCATCTCCAGCTTCTGACTCCATTGAACAAATTAAACATTTAGAATCATCATTTCATCAGGAATCAAAATTAAAAAATGAAATTAAGCCTTGCCATGTTGTTTTGGAAAGAATAAAATTACCAGTTCCAAACTTGAACTTTACTTCTGAGACAATAAATACAAGTACAATTATTAACAAAGCCACTTCTTCAAACAATGAAGAAGAGAGAGAAGATTTTTCCAACACATCCATAGTGACAGGTAAATTTTGTCCGCGTCATTTATTTCCCACTTTGAAGTCATAGTAATTATGAAATACCTAAATTCTCAAATTATATGCATGTTCCTGTCATAAATTAAGGATAAGAATAGGTCTGCTTTCATAGATTTATGGCGGTTTCAACAAAAATTTTCTGTAATCTGAAATAAAATTCCTACTACAGTGCCCAACAGACGCCCTCATATCTGGCCACCTCGGGACTAGACCACCAGCCGGTTTGAAAATGGCCGGATCAACCAACGGTTTATTAAACAAGTTACAGTTATAAGGAAGACTATTAAATGTGTGTTCTGAAGGTATATACGCAGAATAGCATAACACTTAAAGTTTTGCTATCGACTTTACACTAAAAGGCATAATTTACTCACTCAGGCGTTCGTAATAGGGCCGAAATTTGATCGGACAAGAGGTCGCAAGTTATAAAACTCTGTTAAATGAACAAATAACGAGCAAATGTTTTATCCGCTATCAATATATTTCGTAACATAGAAATGAGACCACAATAGTGATGGAATCCTTCTGCTGACGGTAACGTCTGTGTAAATTTTAGGATCGGGGTGCAAAAATGCCGTTAATGAAGGTCACGCTAAAAAATTGTACAAGAGCACAATATTTTAGAAGCGTCTGAAACTGATCTCAGTAAATCGGCAATTAAAATAAGATATTTGAGTTATTATTGTATATGAAAACCAGTTACCCGTGTCCATCTCCACTGTGGGAGATGCCCGCGGCTGAATGTTTTTTTTCTGGAGGACCTCGGCCGGATTATCTGGTGGCCGAACCATCCGAGGCCGGACTTGAAAGATTTTACTGTATTTGTCAGTTTATTTGTGCAAGGCCATTTACCAGTTTAAAAAGTACCCTGCAAAAAAATTTGTAACCTACATTTACTAGGTAGGGGGTAACTTATATTTAGGTACTTGGAGCACTCGTATCTACTCACCCCCATGAGGTTTACCTGGGGAAAATTAAAAAATACACCAGAATTTGATGCAATTTATTTACGTGCACTGAGAAGAGATTTTTCTATATCTACTTACAATACCCACACTCGGACTAAGTATAACTGGACCGATCCTTGCAATGCAAAACTGAACAAAAAAACGTGGAAGTCTGGAGCCCGACGGGTGGCAAAAGGATCCGATGTCGCGGGACCCGAGCGAAGAACATCCAAACAGTGCTTCATGTAACCTGACATTTAAGCCATTCGGAATGAAAATAAAAAGGTTAAATTTATATTTAAATTTTCATCATGAAATTGTGAATCTAATGGTACATATTTCAACTTTAAATGGTCTGTTATTAATTTTTATTATTAGTTAAACTAAAATTCTTTTTAGTTTGTCTTAATTAATGACACGACAAAAAGAGTATGCCAGAAAGTTTTTTATTTTTGGGTCAGGTAAAAAGTGTAAGCGGAGAAGTTGTAGACGACATTCAAAATATTTATCTCAAGCAATGTTTTCTAATATTAGCCGTTTCCACTACATATAATATTTTATTTCAGTGGATTCAGCGCGAACGCTGATTCTTGGATACCCGCGAGCTCGACGCAAGAGCGCGAACCACACAACAGACACAATACCGTGCTATAAATAAATCCTATCGGTTGGTAAAAATATTTAAAAAATCAGTCTGTATTTGGGACACCGTGAAGAGAGGATGTAGTTAAGTTGCTGTTATGTTTGTGATCAGTTTTTAGTTATGGCTATACAAGGTGTTTCAGAACTCCCTACCAATATTTTAGGGCATTGTTCCTGGGTTAAAAACATATCTAAATATCATATTTAAATTGTCCGGAAGTCTTAAGTTACTCACACAGCCGCCATTTTGTTTTTTACACATAATAATTTTTATTTCCGTAACGGATGGTTGTATTCAGATCATATTTGGTATAAATCTTTATCATACCAATGTACATTCCCAAGAAGAAAATTAATTTTTTCCATCTTATATTTTCAAAATGGCGGCCATTTTAAATTTTCAAACTCAAATATCTCAAAATCGGTAAATTTTATAAAAATTTTACAAGACACAAAAAAGTTGCCAAATTAAATTACCTAACCAATGGTGTCAAGTTTGTAAGGATCTGACAACAAATAACGGAGTTATTGAGATTTTTCTTCATAAAAACATTGATTTTGCTGTTAAAATGGCCTTATTTACATTAAATTCAATGCAAAATCCACGTTTTTATGAAGTTAAATCGCAATAACTCCGTTATTTGTTGTCAGATCCTTACAAACTTGGCACTATTGGTTAGGTAATTTAATTTGGCAACTTTTTTGTGTATTGTAAAATTTTTATAAAATTTTCCGATTTTGAGATATTTGAGTTTGAAAATTTAAAATGGCAGCCATTTTGAAAATATACAATGGCAAAAATTTTTTTCTTGGGAATGTACATTGGTATAATAAAGATTTATACCAAATGTGATCTGAATACAACCATCCGTTACGGAAATAAAAATTATTATGTGTAAAAAACAAAATGGCGGCTGTGTGAGTAACTTAAGACTTCCGGACAATTTAAATATGATATTTGGATATATTTTTAACCCAGGAACAATGCCCTAAAATATTGGTAGGGAGTTCTGAAACACCCTGTATAGTTTTTAGTTTAGTTTTTTAGCTATGGTAAAATCTTGTGCATTTAATTGCTCTAACCGAGCTGACGGACAGAACAAAACCTGTCATTTTCCGGTGGGCTATTATATAATTTTAGTTCCAACTATATGTTGGTAATATTTTTTAATATATTTTAAAGAAAATTATTTATATTAGGTATTTTATTGCCAGGAAATTACAATCGAGATTGTCATGTCAACGTTTTATAGATGTAATTTTGTTAAGAGATTACAGTAAAAATGAAAGGTACGTTGACTTTATAAATGTGGTTACTCTTGTATTGCTCATTGTCAAGCTTTAGACTTAATTGTTAACAATTGTAACCAGAAATCAGAATCAGAAATCAGAAATCTTTATTCATTATTGATCATTTTACAATGAAATAGGCTTAGTCAAGGTACAACAGGTTAACAGGTTAAACAGGTGAAAAATCGATATTAACTCTAGAGCATAAACATTTATTAATATTACAAAAAGGGTTTTCTAATAGCCAGCTGTACAATCTAGATTTAAAAATAGAAACAGGTGCAGTTCTAGCAGTCAGTGGGAGCTTGTTATAAAATACAGGGTGTTTCAGAACTCCCTACCAATATTTTAAGGCACTGTTCCTTGGTTAGAAACATATCTAAATATCATATTTAAATTGTCCGGAGGTCTTTAGTTACTCACACAGCCACCATTTTGGTTTTTTTCCACATAATAATTTTTATTTCCTTAATGGATAGTTGTATTAAATTCATATTTTGCATGAATCTTTATCATACCAATGTACATTTCCAGGAAAAAAATTAATTTTTTCTTATGTATATTTTCAAAATAACGGCTATTTTAAATTTTCAAACGCAAATATCTCAAAATCGGAAAATTTTATAAAAATTTTACAAGACACAAAAAAGTTCAAAAATTAAATTATCTAACCAATGGTACCAAGTTTGTAAGGATCTGACAACAAGTAACGGCGTTATTGCGATTTTTCACCATGAAAACATTGATTTTGAATTAAAATCAATGCAAATTAAAGCCATTTAACAGCAAAATCTATGTTTTCATCATAATTTTCTTAATGTTGGTTGAATTGTGGTTGAATTATGAGAGCTCTCAAATCCTATTGGTCTATAACAACAAATTAGATATACCCGTACCCAGGACCGTATTTCTAAATAGGCTGAAAAAGATGGACCCTATAGTGACAAAATTTTAGGGAAGGCACTTAGTCAATTTACTAAAAATTGAAAATAATTTTACTACTTTAATAACAGAAACTTCTTTAGGCCCATCTTTCTGATTAAAGTGTATTTAGGCTAATTTGTGGAAATGGAAATATATGTTTATTCTTTTCATACAAATTTACTCCACATAATTTTGTAACACATTTTTCATGTAGGTTGTAACGACACTCACAGTTTGTACAAGGCCCAGAAAGACGAAACTGCACTAGCGCTCCAAGTGTTTAGATTTGTAACTAGTTATTTCCTTTTTAAATCATGTTAATGGTTTTACAAATAGATTGGCCAAAAAATAATGACAACAAACATATTGTTTTGATTTTATAATAACCTTGCCTATGAAAAATATAATTTTTTCAGAACAAAAAATTTACCATACTACTTTGCAGCCACCAACATTAGAATCAGTAAAAAATAGTAGCCCTAGTTGTGATGTAAGTTTACACACCAGGGACACTAGCATCTTCATCCCCAGACTTTTCATGTTAGAGTGTCTCAACTGTATCATGATTGTAGACTGTGATGCTATCACAAGAAACCTTTCAACTTCTCTTGTTTTTGTTTCGTTGAAATAAAAGAATATTGTCTTGATGAAAATATTGGATGTGGGGTGCGTTGATAGTACATACACGGGGAATAGCGGAAGGACTCTTTGACTCAGTACGAATTGACTTAGGACAGAGATAAGATAAGAATTGATCGCATTGGCAACCTGCTAAGGCAATAAACTTCACTTCACAATAGGTTGGCAATATTATTGCTAAAACCTAGTGACATAATTTGTTTGAATGAACATTGGCAACGCCAAGAATAAATATCGCTATATGTTCCGGAGGGTATGTTATTGCTGATTCATACTGCAGGGACACCCCCCTATGGCGGATCTTCAATCATGGTTAAGAAATGTGTGGGCTACAGACCTACCTATTGTCAGGTATCTGTCTTTGAAGTCGCTGCCATTTTTTTGTGTAACATTGATGTTATTCTTTTATGTACTCCAGACTCCAAATTCAATCAATTTTTGCAAAGCTTGGAAAATGTTTTTTATTTTTAACTTGTAACCCACATGACTCAAAGTACTTTATCCTTGCAGGCGATCATAATGTAAACATCTTAAAAACCAATGAATCTGAGGTTCAAGAATACTTAAACATATTGAGGTCTTTTGACATTTATTGTTTAAACTTAACTCCTACTAGGCTCCAGGCTTGTCTATATAACATTACCAATAACCTAATACCAATACCAATATAACCTAAGATTCTTTTGATGTTTCTCTATTGGAACAAAATGTGATATCTGATTATGCAGGTGTTTGGGTTAAATGGAAAATTGATGTTAATTCATTTGTAGTTGTAACTAGTTCTGTGAACCAAGCTCCTATGAAACATTTGATCTCAGAAGAGAGGTTATAAAACCTTAAGGAATGTTTGGCTGTGAATGATTAGGGTTGACCGGGGTAATTGTGAACGGGTTTTCGTGTTTTGACAAAAAACCCTTTTTTTAAGTACTTTTCATTACAAATATCATATTATAGTATATATATTTTTAATTCTACATTATTCAGGATACATTATACAAATTTTCAGGAAATTCCTCTGATAAACAAAATTGTTACAAGCCATTCACAATTCCCCGGCACGGTATTGCAAATCTTATCAATTCTGGGGTAAATGTGAATGCCATCAGAAAAATTATTTAGAACACACCAAAAGTGAAATGGGGCAAATCAAAATAAAGCCCAACTAATTCTCTTCACATTTACCCCACTTTCAAAATCATAGTCACACAAAAGCATTCACAAATCCCCATAGTTTAATGCAGGTTCGAGATTTCTTAAAATTGTGAAAAAATGCAAGGTAAAAAAACATTAACCAAAACTGTAGTAATAACATAAAAAAGATATATTGCCATAACAACTTATGAAAAATATAAAAAGTGTCAAAATTTAGTTCATTTTCACTAAAAAAATTCAAGAGAGAACTTTGTAAATTAACGAAATGAAACCTAGCCTAACCTAGCGAAGTGAAACAGTATTACTGCTCACTGTCTCCCACAGCTCCATTGAATAAATAAGTAATTTTGCGGTTTTTGTAAGTTGTTACGGGATAGGGGAGTACAGCAACAATGTCAAAAATAGTAACAGTAAACAAATTGTTTTCCTTGCACACAAATTCAGTTTTTGCGTTATTGGCACAACGGAAACCTTGCACTGTTATGTCACCATCATCAGAGTCAGTTACTCTTTACAATTAACAAAATTTAACTCAGTTCCTGCAAAAAAGTGCACTGCTTGTATTTTGTATTGAATTGGGGCAATTGTGAACAGCATTCACAATTACCCCTTTTTGTAATTCACAATTACCCCACAATTTAAAAATTATGGGGTAATTGTGAATTGGCAATAAATCCTGGAATTTTTATTGCAGTTGATAAAGAAACCTCTCAGGCTTTAGAGCACTTCTCTAGAAGTGCTTTAAAAAATGTCTAAAAAAAAAAATAAATAATAAATTTATTTTTTTTTATTAATTATTTTTGTTGAGTGGCCGAGGTGATACACCAAAAAAAATCTAAGGGTTTTTTCATGCTAATGGAAAAAAGACTAATTCTTTGAAAATTAATAACAACTTTTAATCGTGTATTAAGAAAAGACCAAAAAACATGTTTTAAGTTAGTTTTTAATAATATTAATGTTAGTTTCTAAGTTATAAGCGGCATTCACAATTGCCCCAATTCACAATTACCCCGGTCAACCCTAGTATAAATTGTAACGCTCCTTTCACACATCACGTTTTTAGCCGTGCGGGAAAAAACCGCATGATTTAAAAACCGTCCAAAACACCGTACAAGTAATTGTCAGCTGGTTAAAAACCGTAAACGTGCCGGTGTGAAAGGTCTCATAAGATGCTATTGGAATGTCAGCCGTGCGATTTTTAATCGTACGATGTATGAAAAATAAACAGAAAAAGAAAAATGTAGGTTAAAGCTGGTTTACTCCTGAATTAGGTAGTATTATGAGATATCAACTTTTTTTTATATGATATTTGGAAATACACGCTAAATCCACATGACAAAGAAAATTTTAAATTTCTTAAGAGGCAATACAATCAGGCTATTGTTCAAGCAAAGAAAACAGCTAATGGTAAATACACTGCAAACTCGAATAACCACTGTAAAGCTGCATGGGCAGTTTGCAAAGAAGGAGTATAATCTGGGTGTAGATAAACCACAGGTACCTATTACTCCTGATGAACAAAACAATTTATTTGTTAATGTTTCTACTAATGTTAACATATTTCATCTTAGTAGACCTAGTGTTGATAGTACAAACTACTCTAAGCTCTTGGAAAATTGTGCACTAAACAAGCAATTAACAGTACTTTTAAATGGAAACCTGTTGATGAAAAATCGGTAGAATCCATTCTTTGTAAAATGTCTAATTCCCGTAGTGAAGATATGTATGGTTTATCTAATTGTGTTTTAAAAAAAATTAGTAAGTGTTGTTTTACAGCCCTTAACCTATCTTGTAAATCTGATTTTTACCCAAGGTTGTTTTCCTGACTGTCTTAAGGCATCTAGAGTTATCCCTATCTTTAAAATGGGGGATAAAAATGTACCTGATAATTATCGACCGATTACAATTGTACCTGTTGTAAGTAAAATAATAGAGTCTTGTCTTGTTATCCAGCTTTATGAATATTTATGTGTAATAATTTGTTATATAAATAACAGTTTGGATTTAGACCAAACCACTTAACTGAGGGTGCGATTGAGGCCATTTTCAATTATATACTGAACTGTTTCGAAGACAAGCAAATAGTATGTTCTAGCTTATTGGATTTAATTAAAGCATTCGACACAGTGTCAAGTGCTATTCTCTGTGATAAACTTGGGTTTTATGGAGTTACGAAATGTGAGCTTAAACTTATTTCCAGTAACCTTAGGAACAGAAAACAGGTAGTATGTGTAGGTTAAATAATTATTTTTCAGATTATGCCTGTACTTATGCTGGAGTGCCTCAGGGCTCTGTACTTGGCCCTTTTCTTTTTCTGGTCTTTGTTAATGATTTCAGTTGTAATTTTTCTGCCATGTCTGTATTTTATGCGGACGACACAACACTTGTACATTCTGATGTGAATTTGGTTAATGTTCTGATAAAACGTAATTTAGATTTAGATCAAGCTCAAGAATGATACTCTGCCAATAACTTAGTTTTAAATAATGAAAAAACTGTTCATTTATTATTTTCCTGGAAGAAAAACTTAGACTGAGACTTAGATGAAGATCTGTTTAAACCTGTTAAGTTGCATATATTTAGATACTAAGCTCTCATGGGAAGAGCATGTCAAAAATTTGTGTAAAAAATTGTCTCGTGTTGTTTGTTTTTTAAGAAAGCTCAAAACTTGTGTCAACTTAGAAGTACTGATGTTAGTGTACTATGATCTTTTTCACTCCCATTTGACTGATGGAGTTAAATTCTGGGGTAACTCAGCTTCAAAAGTTAAATATTTTGCATGGCAAAAGAAAGCTGTTAGGGTCATAGCTGGGTTAAAATCAACAGAATTGTTGTAGACTTGTTTTTCCTTATTACAGTATAATGACACTTGCTTGCACATATATTTATAGTAATCTTATTTTTGTTAAAGATAATTTAAAGGATTTTAGTAATCAAAGATTTGTTCATAGTCATAATACAAGATATAGAGAAGACCTGGTTAGACCGAATATTAGACTTGATAATTTAATAACAGAAACTTCTTTAGCCCCATCTTCCTGGTTTAAAGTGTAAGCCCTATTAATTTAAGGAATGGAAATATGTTTATTATTTTCATTCTAATGTAGCCTACTCCACATAATCTTGTAACACATTTTTCATGTAGAGTAATCGTTGTAACAACACTGACTGTTTGTTTAAGGCCCAGAAAGAGGGAACTACACTAGCGCTCCAAGTGTTTAGATTCAAAACTAGTTATTTCATTTTTAAATCATGTTAATGATCTTACGAATAGATTGGCCTCAAAATAATGACAACAAACGTATGGTTTTGATTTTATAATAACCTCCCCCATGAAAAATGTGATTTTTTATGAACGGAAAGAAAGGTTCTACTTGGCAGGCGGAGCTGTTCTGCCTTCTGCCAAACAACAAAACTTCCGCCAACATCAGAAACCATTCAAAAATAGGAGTTTTGTTGTGAGTCTACACACCAGGCACCACTAGCATCTTCATCCCCAGACTTTTCACCTTAGAGCGTCGCAACTGAATGATGATGTTAAACCTTTCAAACTTCTCTTGTTTTTGTTTTGGTAAAAAAATTGTCAATCAGTGATGACAGGGTGGCTGTATGATGAAAATATTGGATAGGTATCTGGGGTGTCAATTTATTTTGAATCAAGTTTTAATTTAGGACTTATAAGTCGTTATGTTGGACCCGCGCTTTTGTTATTTCTATAGCTCTAACGCTGCCAAATGGTGATTCGTAGTTGCTATGATTATGGTCCTATATTGTTTATTTTCTCAAAAGTTTTACGTTTACTTACCTATAAAGGTACTTGTCTATGAAAATCTATAAACTTTTCAAATTTATTTGCTTCAATTCAAATTTCATTTTTAATTTAAAGTACCGTAGTTTGAAGAATGTTTTGTGGCTTGTGACATACATATCAACATTATTATTGGGCTGGCAGTTGCATCTACATACTGCCTTGCCTATTTGCTGTTGTAGCTGCTCCTGTGAAGTCAGCAATTGATACTTTGATATTGAGACATAAAATTAATCTGGTGCGTATTTTAAGGTTAAAACGCCCCTATATACGTTACAATAACAACTATTTATGAGACAGACTCATACATAAGTGGGGGGGAGGGCAGAAAATGGATAGCCTATAGGCGGCATATTCCTAAATCCGGTCCTGATCTTAATGTTGTTTTTTTAAGATCTGACGATGCCTATTGCATCTTTGTATATTTAACGGCAAATAAAAATCTTGATTCTTGATTCTAGACATTATTTTTTTTTTTTTATGCTTCGAAATATAATGAAAACTTAAGCCTAGCAATGGTTGGTAAGACGACCAATGTAAAAAATTACACTTTTGAAATAATTTATTCGAGGATGGCGAACGAAAATGTGATCAATGGTAGACTTTATTATTTTAGTAATTATTCGTGTTGGGCTATTTATGAGAGAAGTAAAATGATTATTACTTAATAATGGTGTCCCATTTTTGGATACTCTTACTACTGTTAACTGGATTCAAATTAATATTTATATCGTTACATAGATAGTATTTTTTTTTATATTCTGCAAGACATTTGGCAATACGATAATAAAACTGATTTCTGAGAAGCTTTGTAGTCTATAAAGAGGTTAAAATATGAATGTTCAAAAGTTATGAGTTATGTTTAGTTGCAAAAAATCAGCAGTTTCCATATCAATATCAGAACGTGAGCCATTTATACTTTCGCACACATAACACAAAACCTCGCCAGCTCTATAGTTATTGTTGCAATTAGCAAAAATATTATCGCCAGGCAATTTGTATAGGTAAAGCTCATCCTCATATATTCAAATTTTGCTCAGTATTATAAACTGAATCTTTGTAGCTAAGTCCTAAGTCTCTACACTTTGATCTGAGCTTTGCCAGAAATTGCTTGTTTTCTGGAGATAGGTGATCGTTGACATAAACCCTACCAGAGGACCTTGTTGATGTAGTCCGCAGTTAGATGGGCCCTCTTGGTCCTTTCCTCTCGGTACTTTGAAAGAAGGGTTTCCTTTAAATCGTGCGGGAAGACGATCTTTGTTGTATGATGGAATCAAATTCAAATTCTTTATTTCCCATAGACAATATAAATACAAAGTAATTGATTGCTTAGGTCACGTCATTAAGGTACATGTTACTTAGATCTAAAAACATTAAAACATATAAAATTCCAAAACAATAGTTTGTAAAACATCACTTATAATATAGATGCCAATAGTCACAAATGGGCACATACATAAAAATAAATATACAGTTGATTATGTAAGAAATACAAGGTTAATCTTACTGGTTTTAGACAGTACTAAAATTTATAGTTGAAATACTCATTCAAATCATAAAAACAGGCAAAAGTAAGAGTTTTTTTTTTTAAACTTCTACTTTAAATTTAGCCAGATTTAATTCTCTAATAGAAAAAGGAAAATTATTAAAAATATTAATGGCAGTTCAGTGGAAACTTCAAGGTTTTAGAATAAGTACGGTGAGACTTACTAAGATCATTCCTATATCTACTGTTATAGTGGTAATTATCTGAGTTTAACCTAAAATTATTTATATTCTTTTTTAACAAACAAGAGACACTGATTTATATACAGGGTGACTCAGAACTACACACACACACAGTAATTTTATTTACAGTATTTATTGACAGTATTTTTGGGCATTGTTCCTAGGTTAGAAACACATCTAAATATCATATTCAAATTGTCCGGAAGTTTTTAGTTCCTCACACAGCCGCCATTTCGTTTTTCCCCCATGATAATTTTTATTTCCGTAACAGATGGCTGTATTCAGTTCATATTTGGTATGAATCTTTATCCATATAAATGTACATTTCGAGGAAAAAATTTATTTTTTCCACTGTATATTTTCAAAATGGTGGCCATTTTAAATTTGCAAACTAAAATATCAAATTAAATCATCCCTAATTAATGATACCAAATTTGTAAGGATCTGACTATAAATATACAGTTGGAGTTTTTCTCCATAAAAACATTGATTTTGCTGTTAAAATGACTGTATTTGCATTAATTTCAATGCAAAATCAATGTTTTTATGAAGAAAAATCGCTAAATTCCGTTATTTGTTGTTTGATCCTTATAAACTTAAAACCATTTGTTAGATAATTTAATTTGTCAACTTTCTTGTGCTTTGTAAAATTTTTATAAAATTTACCGATTTTGAGATATTTTAGTTCGAAAATTTAAAATGGCCGCCATTTTGAAAACATTCAGTGGAAAAAATAAATTTTTTTCCTCGAAATGTACATTGGTATGATAAAGATTCATACCAAATATGAACTGAATACAAAAATCCCTTACTGAAATAAAAATTATTATGTGAAAAAAAAATGGCGGCTGTGTGAGTAACTAAAGACTTCCGGACAATTTAAATATGATATTTAGATATGTTTCTAACCCAGGAACAATGCCCAAAAATATTGTCAGAGAGTTCTGAAACACCCTGTATATACATGAAAGTGACATTATTTTGGAATCAATAAAATATTGCTTACAATGACTTTGAGGAGGAAACAAAGCCCTAAGCGCTCTTTTCTGTGATGAAAATAAACAATTGGCATATGAGCTGTTTCCCCATAAAACAGTACCATACGTTAGATGCGAATGTACATAACCATAGTAAACATTAAGTAACACCACATATGAAATAATATTACTAAGTTTTCTTATTAGAAATACCTATTCACCTTAGGTGTAACATATTCAATATGAGAACGCCAATCCAAATCACTCTGAATGACTATACCTAAAAATATAACTGGCTCAACATTTGCAGTCCTATAGGCGGCCGCAATGTGACTGAGTCCACCTCCAGCCCCAGCTCTGCTCCTAAATCCTTGACAACGAGCTTGATGTACTGCTCCCGGGGTAGTCGGAATACCACTTATCTCTAAATTATTTTTTCTGCTGTACTGCTCAATATTTCTCATACATACGTTCACGCAGATCACACACAATTTTACTTAGTGATTCTTTTTTTTCTAAGCTCTGCATTTTCTTTCTTTGTTGTATCGAATTCAAGCTTGATTTCATTCATTAATGCATTTTTTGCATCTACTATTTCCGACAAAATCTGTATCGAATTTGACATTCCTCCCATTTTGGATCTTATTTTTTTGAACTCGTCAAACATTTATTTTTTTTAATTTTTCAAACATTTGAACCAAAAACTCCTTGGTAAGAGCAGTACATACAGAAGACTTGCTACTTGCAGAGGATTGGCGACAGACTACACTTCCAGTTTTTTTGTCGTCGATACACCTTCACCTTCGGTCTTGAGGCTGGGAGCATGGAACACTTTGCCACATACTCCAGTACACTTCACCTCGTTGCCATCACCAATGGCTTTATTATAGACACCACAGGTGGACATGTTTAAAATGGTTTCTAATGGTTAAATTGTGTATTTAATGAATAAAGTATAACCTAAAAAACACCTAAAATACTGCATTTAACGTCGAATCAAGCGTTGTACACGGAACAATAAGCGAGACGTCATATCTGTTTGGCTGTCTGAGCTGGACTGAATGTCCTTTAGAGGAATAATGAATACACGTCAGCGTCAGGAAAAGTTTGAAAGAGACAGCTGAGGCTGGCAGTCGCCCTCACTGGAAGTGAAGCACACCCACACTCACTCGCAGTAATAGTAGACAATCTAAGGTCCCTTTAAAACAGTTATTCCAATCACACAAATCCAGATGTATTTATATGTTATATGATGTCTTTTGTAGTTTTTATGTTTTAGATGAATAAAGTTGACCTTAAATTGTTAAAAAATATAATTTTTAATAAAAAATTGTAGAAATATTAGTGTATAAATCTTGCTTGAAATCAAGAAACCTAGTGTGGGATTTGTAAAAAAATAATGCTTTTTACCATTACGCTCTTTAAATACAGTTTGTTAGTCAGTGTATTCTCCATGGTGTAACATAACCTTTTTGGTATGAATTGATAGATGCTCTTGATGGTAGATAAGGAAATTAGTTTATTTTTTGAGTTCAACAGAACTGTTCTGTTGAACTCAGAAATAAACATTTAATCTTGAATCCTAACACTATAAATTTAACTAACCTAATAAATACTTGCTAATGTTTCAGGAGGTACAGAATCATCGTCCAGTAAAGGTTCAGTCAGTAATGCACAGACAGACCCGATTAAGACACAAACTGGGGCACCCAAGAAAGTCCCTCACTCTAGAAGTAGTCTCCCTCATGAAATAAATGGATTCGTTAAACCATCATACAATTACAGCCGATTGATCACACAAGTGCTTGTAACTATGCCGCAACGGAGCGCCACTGCTCTTCAGATATGTGATCTGATAGCCAACAAGTATCCTTACTTCGCACACCTCAATCCAGATACCAATTGGAAAGGCTCCATTTACAGTGCTTTGAGAACGCGCAAGAAGTTTTTCACAATCGTTGGCATGGATGAGAAAAATGAATATGTTTGGAGTTTCAACCCAAAGTTTGAACAATTCATGCTGGATAAATGGGTTCCCAAGTTCGTACGAAACACAACATTGTCATCATCAACTAATTCAAGTTTACCTTGGCTTCCCAAAGGCCACCCTCAAAACCAGTTGAGGCCTACGCTGTCAAATCAAAGTTGTGTAGAACCAACTTACATTAATACAAGTCCGCCATCAACTAGTTCAAACTCCCAGACTCCTGTGATTGAGTATGCTGGTACTCTGATATCTGCTAAACCGTCCTTTCCATCTACGGATGACTGCAGCCGCTCTTCTAATGGAAATGAGACATCGAATAAAGATCCTTTAGGTCCAGAGGTCACTCTACTTGACCCTACTCCAAAAATTCAAAGTGTTTCAAGTGGTGGAAAATTATTTGAACCTTGGGAGCCTGAAGTCACTGTTTGTGGTAAGTTTGGTTATACATGTACATTTTTCAACACACAGAAAACAATATCAAACTCACTTTTATTATAAAATAGGATGCACTCAAAATCAAGTTGAAAACTTTGAAGTTTAATATGTTTTCCACAACTTAAAATGTTTGCATTAAAAGGTTTAAATTACCTGAGCCCGTTAAAGATCCTGATCTGATTTTTTAGCGACCAAGGTTTCAAACCTCAAAGGTTCATTTTCAAGTTAAGAGTATCAACTATCCACTTCATGCATGATGGAAGAAGCTTCGTCACTACCTTCACATACAAAATTAAAATTTTTTAAACACGCACCACAACACAAAACTGGCCAGTATTAATAAAGCAATTTCCCCCACGTTTTGGATTTTTTTATGACCTGCAAGTTGCATTGCTCAGTTTGCCTTCTGGTCGGGAAGTCAGGAATTTTGGTAGGTCAGGAAAAAATAATGAAAGAGTCAGGGATTAGAGTTTTTTACAGTATTTGCAATTTAGTAGAATTGTGCAAAAATACGGGATGTGAAGCTCCTCTTTTAGCCGGAAATGTTCAGAAAAGTGGCCTGTAAAAGTCAGGAATTTCATTTGTGAAATTTAGTAATCAACTAGCTGGATGAGAGACTAGCGGAGAAGAGGTGCAGCCACAGCGAGTGGCTGTGACACAGGTGTTATTGGTCACAGGGTTCCCTGAAAATCCTGACAGTGTAACTGTTGGTTACACTTGATATTTTTTAAGTTTTATATATTTTTTTACATTATCAATTAAAACTTTTCTAGAATTTTTATATTTTAAAATATCACAAATATCTTTTCCTTTAAACCATAAATTATTTTGTTTATTAAATACAATTAATTTATTATTAAATATAAAATTATTAATTAAATCAATTGTTGTTTTTATTATTTATGTAGACAAATTTTATATTACAAAGTTTGTTTTAATCTTAAATATACAATACTTTTAATATTTTTATTATTTATTAGATTTCCATCACTATCTTGAATAGATATTACAATATTTTGAATTTTATTCATATTTTTTAAAGGAATATAATCAATTTCATTTGGTTTTTCACTAATTTTTTATCCATCTTCAACATTTGGATAAAATGAATATAGAATTTCTGATTCTTTATGTAAATGTGAAAGATCTTTATGATTTTCAAAACTAGGTTAAACTAAATTACAATGAATTTCAATAACATCAAAAGGTCTAATTTTTTGTAGTTTTATTCCTTTTGTTAATACATTTGGTTCAATTATTTTATCATTTAACCCTAATAAATCAATTATAATTGTTGTTACTATAATTTTAACAGGAGATTTTATTATAATATATGGTCCATCATTTTTCAATATAAAATCATTTTCATCAAATTTATTGAATTTATTTTTAAATTCTTTTAAACTATTTATAAAAATATTTTTTATTTCTTCAATTGTATAATTTCCTTTATTTATATCAAAATATTGATCTATAATTTTATCATCTTCATCTTTAATAGAATATCCATAACAGTTTTCATAATCATTTGGTATATTTGATATAAAATTATCTGAATAAAATCCACTTAAACCAATACTATATTCTCCATCTAAATGTATTGGATGTTCTAATCTTAATTCTAGTTTGGATGAATGACCAATTATTTTAAATAATTTCATCTTATTTAAATGGAGAAATTTTCAGAAAAAAAAGATAATATAAAATTAGAATTATATGATAAAAATAATAAAAATGATCAACCTATTAGATTATTAATTATAGGAACTAATGGATCTGGTAAAACTACATTATTATTAAATTTTATTTATAAAAGATTAATTCCATATTCAAATTTATATATTTTTAGTAAATCATTAGAACAACCATCTTATAAATTATTACAAAAAAGATTTAAAAATATAGAATCAAATATTAATAAACAAATTTCTTATTTTTCATGTGATGATATGATTCCACTAAATGAATGTAAACCAAATTCATTAGTAGTTTTTGATGATTGTATTTTAGAAAAACAAGATAAAATTAAAGAATATTTTATAATGGGTAGACATAAAAATATATCATGTATTTATTTATCACAATGTTATTCAAAAGTTGATATGCAATTAATTAGAAATAATTTAAATATGTTATGCATTTTTAAACAAAATGAACAGTATATGAAAAAAAATATAATAATTTTGTTGGATCAGATATGAAATTTGATAAATTTAAAACTATTTGTAATAATTGTTGGAAAGAAGGCTATGGATTTTTAACTATTAATTTATTGAAAAAAAAACAAATGATGGAAAATATATGAAAAATTTTTTTGATATTAAATAATGATAATGGCTTGTTGTATATTTGAGTCAATAATTGATAGAATATTTATTTTATTAGTATTATTTATTTCATTAGTATTTATATATTTAATGAGAATTACAGAAATAAAGTAAAATGAATTGTGTATAACATAATTAGTGTTTGTGTTAATATGATTTGTGTTTGTGTTAACATGATTTGTGTTTGTGTTAACATGATTTGTTTTTGTGTTAACATGATTTGTCTTTATGTTAATATGATTTATGTTTGTGTTAACATGATTTGTGTTGAACATAAATTTTTCTTTGTAATAAATGGATAAAATATCTGTTAATGAAGCTAAAAAATTAGATGATATTGAGAAAAAATTAATAAAAGAATTTAAAAATCAAATTAAAATTGAAGATAATTATGAAAAAATTAAACAAAAAGCATATGAACCTATAACATCAGCAATTGGTAAAGTTGAAAATAAAATTGTTGAAGTCTTAAATGAAAATAAAAACCTAATGGAATTGGTACCTGTTGTTAATAATTTTGCTAATATATCAATACCAGAATCTGAAGAATTAAATTTACCTTCAAGTACTCCATTTAGACCAATAAGACAACCAATAATTCAAGAAGAATCGACATTTATTGACCCAAATTTAATTTCACCTCAAACATTAGATAAAATTATTGGTCCATTAGCACAAAAATATTTACCAAGAACAAAAGATGATAAATTTATTTTATATTGGAATAAACATAAAAAATCATTTATGATTGGTGATAAAATAACTGTAATTGATAATGATGATTTAATAATTGATGATAAAAAATATAATGGAACACATGGATTATGGAGATTGTTAACTTATGAAAAGAAACCAGATGATAATTTATATACACAAGATGATTTAAATAATTATTCAAAGATTTTATGGGGAACTAATTCAATTTATAAAAATAATGATCCAAAAAATAAGAAACCAAAATCTAGTAAAGGAGATAAATATATGAATTTAATTAAACATATTTGGGATTCTAAAGGAAATATTGATGGATCTGGTATTAGAAAATATACTGAAAATGAAATTGAATATAAATTTATAGATGATTTAAATAAATTAGATAATATTATAAATTATATATATGCACAAGAAAAAGCTGGTAATAATAATTTTTTAAATGAAAAGAGAGCAATTAAAGACTTTATATCAAATAAATTAGATGAATTAATTGAAAAACCTGAAGGAATTAAATATTTAAAAAGAATTTTGGCAAATATTTCATCACCATTATTAAAAGATGTATCAGGTATTTTAAATGATGTTATAAATAATTTACCTTTTGAATTACATGTACCTGGTTATTAATATCTAGGGCCTGGAACTAAATTAAATAAAAGAATAAAAAGAAGTGATCCTGGAATAAATGATTTAGATAAAGCTGCTAAAGAACATGATTTATTTTATAGGGATCATAAAGATACAAAATCTAGAAATTAAATAGCTGATCAAATTTTACAAGATAAAGCATGGGATATAGTAACATCAAATGATTATGGAATTGGTGAAAGATTAATTGCATTACCAACATCAGGTGTTATGTGGATGAAAAGAAAATTTGGTATGGGTTTAGAAGTAGGATTAAAATTTTAATAATTTTTTTATTAATTATATTAATCTATATTATAAAAAACTTTAAATTTTTTTCTTAATAAATGGAAAAAACAAATATAAACTTGACAGATAATAAAAAATCAAAAATAATTTAGCATTTTAAAAATAAAAGATCAGTTATAATTCAATTTAATATTGATCAATTTAATGAAAATGGAAAAGATATTATATTATTATCTAAAAGACAAATTAATAAACTAAATAAACATAAAAAATTAAATAAAGGGTTAAGATTTGAATTTTCATATAATCAATTAAAAGAAATAAAAAATGGTGGATTACTTGAAGAAATTTTAGATTTTGCTGATAATATACCTATAGTTAAAAATTATACACCAAATGTTAGAAAAGGAGCAAAAGTAGTAAAAGAATCTATAATTCCTAAATTTAGAAATTTTGTTGATTGGTTAGATCATGAATTAAAAAATGTAGAAAGATCTGGTTTAGATAAAAAAACATTAAAATATATGAAACAAAATTATAAAAAAATTTTGAACCACTAACATTAGGTGAATTAGAAAAATTGTGTGAAAATATAAAATATTTTAGAGGTGTATTTATGAGAGATATATTACCTAATAAAGTTAATAAATTTGAATGTGGAATTATAAATTTAGATTCATTTGATGGAAATGGAACTCATTGGGTTTGTTATTATAAAAAAGATAAAATTAAATATTATTTTGATTCATATGGAAATATAGTTAATAAACCACCAATAGAATTAGTTAAATATTTAGGAAAAGAAAGTATATTTTATAATGATACTCAAATTCAAAATTATAATGATCCACCAATTTGTGGTCATTTATGCATTTTTATATTAAATGAATTAAATAAAAATAAAAAATTTGATAACATAATAAATAAATTAATCCTTAATAAATATGGATTCACAAAATATATTTGATCTGTTTGGAAGGCAGAAAAAACAGCCAATTAATATTAAAAAAGATTATATAAATTCTAAATTAAATATATTTTTTAATAATTTTAGTAAAAGTTTTTAGTAAATGCTATTGGTTTATAAAAAAATTAAGTATTAATGGTAAAAGAATTGTTAATGTAAAACCAAGTATTAATAAGTATGATGTTATAATTAAATCAGAATTAGATGAAGTTTTAGATTCAATTATTGAAATTGGTAATGATTATTCAGAAACCAAAAAAGATTTAAATAACATTATAGATTTTTTAATTAATATTGGAAAATATGTTGAAAATTTAGAAGAAAAATTAGAAAAAGAACTAAAATTTCTATTTGATGGAGTCAATAAATCAATAAAAGAATTAAATGCTGAAATAATACTAATTAAAGAAGATTTAGATAAATTACAATAATTTATTTTATATAAATGGAGTTGATTTATTGTCTTAAATGTAAACACAAAACTAATTCTAAAGATATTCAGATAATAAAATTGAAAAATATAATTAAAGCAAAATGTTGTATTTGTAATTCAAAGAAAAGGTGTTTTACAAAATTTTCTCCCTAATAAATGACTCTATACAGTTCATTTGATTTATTCATTATCAGAAACCAAAATCAATTAAACAAAGATGATTGGGATGATATTTCTGAAAAATATGAATTGAGTATTAATATGATGAGATTGTTTCAAAATAAATTAAATTGGCAAAAAATTGCTCAATATCAAAATTAAACTATAGATTTTATTACTGAATTCATAAATTATCAATTAAAAGATTATATTGATTTGATTTGTAAATATCAAGATTTAACTGAATATTTCATTCATGATTATGCATTTACATTAAATTGGGAATTAATTTTAGAACATCAAAAAATATCAGCAAAATTTATAATTGATCATGCTACAGAAATTGAGTATTTTAAAAGTAAAAATGAAATTGATACATAAAAATTATAAAATTTGACATCATAAAAATTAAATTATAAAAATTTTACTTGTTTTAAAAAATCTTTTTATTTAAAAAATTTATCCTTAATAAATGGCTGATTACAAAAAATATATAAATGATATTGAAAGAGCTGAATACAAAAATTTCTATCCATTGTCTAAATTACACTTAAATGAACCTAATAAAAAAACTGAATTTAATATAGATTTTGGAGATGGATTTTGTACTTCTAAATTTCAATTTTATATATCTGGTAAATTGACTAAATCTGATGGAAATGCATATGATAATGGTGCTAATATAAAATTAATTGATAATTTTGTTCCATTCTTATTTTCAAAAATTGAAGTTAGAAAACATAATAAATTGATTGATGAAATTGAATATCCTGGTCAATTAAGTACAATTAAAGGTACTATAACTTATTCAAAATCAGAAATAAATCAAATAAATAATGGTTTTGAATCAAATTTTAAAAATAAATTTGAAGCAATTGGTAATTTATCTCATTTTGGATTAGGATTTTTTGAAAATGTAAATATTCCAATATATAAAGGAGGTTTTAATATAACATTTATTACATCAGAAGATAAAGATGCAATTTTTAAATGGAAAACTAAAAAAGGTGATGGAACTTATGATAATGCTACATTACCAACTGAAGGTAAAATAACAATTGATGAATTTTTTATTAGAGTTCCTATTATTGAATACAAAACAACAAGTAAAATTCAATTAATTAATGAACTAAGTAAATCAGAAAAAAATAATATTTCATTTTAATCATTGGCAATGTATTGAACAAAAAAATATAACAGGAAAGAATTTAAGTTTTGATATAACAAATATCTATAGAAATATTTATAATCCAAAATTTATTATAATTGGATTTCAAAAAGGAAGAACAAATGATCAGTTATATGATACTTCTAAATTTGATAGTATGTATGTAAAAAATATAAGAGTAAAACTAAATGGTCATTATTACCCTGATGAATTGGAAAACTTTGATATATACAATGAAAAATTTAGAATTATGTATGAAATGTATCAAGATTATAAAAAAGTTTATTATAATAGTAGTAAAATGTATTATAATCCAACAGAATTTCTAGAAAATAGACCAATTTAAAAAAAAAATGAAATTGATACTACAAAAAATCCAACAAATATTTCAAGTTCAAAAAATGATATTATTAATGCAGATTTTGATTATGATATAATAGCTACTAGTAAAACAAATTGTTATATTATTGTTATATCTGAAAAATTACTTGAATATAATATAATCAAAAATGATATTACTGAAATAAAATAGTTATAGAATAATCATTTTAAAATTTAATTTAAAAATAAATACATTTGAAGCGTGCATGGCATGCACACTGAACTTAGTTTTTGTTATATTTATCCATTTTGAACATTGATTTTGTTTACATCTTTAAACAACTTTCATTTATCTTATACATTTGAAGCGTGCATACCATGCACACTGAACTTAGTTTTTGTTATATTTATCCATTTTGAACATTGATTTTGTTTACATTTTTCAACAACTTTATTTTATCATAAATCAGTAATATTCAAAGCGTGCATACCATGCACACTGAACTTAGTTTTTGTTATATTTATCCATTTTGAACATTGATTTTGTTCACATTTTTCAACAACTTCAATTTATCATAAATCAGTAATATTCAAAGTGTGCATACCATGCACACTGAACTTAGTTTTTGTTATATTTATCCATTTTGAACATTAATTTTGTTCACTGAAAATTCCATAAAACTATTCATTTTAGATACTATTTTAGCCAAATTTTACTTGTTTTTAAAAATTTTTATTTAGTAGGAAATTTTATGAAAATTTAGGCATATTTGTTGAAAATTTCATTAAATTTGCATATTTTTTATGACAATTTGACAAAAGCTAAAAATTGGCCAAAAAATGACAAAAATATTGCATAATTGTACAAAAAAACTATGAAATTTGTTTGATTGGCTCCAAAAGTGAGCCAGAAGTAACATGATACTATCTACTTATATATATATTTTTTTTTTTGTGTCTCTACGCCAGTGTCATTTTTTAACGTTTTGACTGAAACGTTCCAAACCCCAGTCTTGTCTATCTAACAGCTATCTGACATCGACCAGTTGTTAGAGACCATCATTAATTAATAGCGCAATGACAAATGGCAACTGGGATGGAAATCGGAACATTTAAAAAGCTTCTAACTTTTCTCAGGATCGAACCGGCAACATTTGGATTCAAAGGCGAGCATTATAACCACCCAGCCAGTTTATCTATAATATAGCCATTGTAGATTGTTAATCAGATATCTATAAGATATCCAAAAATGTCTAACGGGATATCCAGAAAAATCCATCAGATATCGACAGATATAATCTGGATATCCATGGGATAGATAGATGTCACAAACATATCCAAAATTTGGATATCCAGACGTTGGTTATGTTTGTAGTTCTAGTGATCTGATCCAACAGATATCTTTAGGATATCCAAAAATATTCCAAGGTTGGATAAAAGGACCTAGGTCAGATAACCTGAAATGTAAGTTCAAGGCCCCCCATACATGTAACGATCGGTCTCTCAGATCCGTCCGAACAGACCTCGTCAGGCGACCGATCGTTGCGTGTATGGGGACGCTTCCGACGGATTGACGACGATTTTGGTCAGACGACGACTGATGAGAATCCCATCAGTCATCGTCCGACCAGCCTCCGTTGTGCGACCGATTGTTGCGTGTGTGGGGACGCTTCAGATCGGTCGACGGCAGAAGGCCGAGTGGAGCCCGCATATGTAGCTAGCTCATTGTGAGTTTAATCGCGGTTATTATGGTTTAGTTTTCAGTTGGTTACACAACTCTATATACTGATAATTACCACTATCATATACACGTCCATTGATGCCGCAATTAAAGTAGGTATATCAATTCGTAATTAATTTGCGTTAGATACACCTAATAAAACCCAACTATGGTATCTCTCTATCTACTCTTGTTGAATATAAATTTTTATTATAGTATAAGAATAAAATATTTTATGTGTAAAATAAATTGTGTTGTGGCAACATTGACTCTTAAGCTGATTTGTACACATGAGGAATACAGTGCAACAATTTAAATTTATTATGGACTGAACATCTGTTTAAGTTCTTTTAAGATAAGTTGTACCAGTTAAAAAGCTCTGTTATAAAAATAAAATGCGTTTGTTGAATAATAATTATGAGTGTGTTTCTTTTAAAATACTATAAAATTCTTCAGGTTATGGGCCCAGGGACTACTCATTCCATAAAACAAGGGCTATTTAGGCCTACGCCATAAAACTACAGCATCAGTAAAACTTTATCTTTGATTAGCAGTGAGTGAATGTGACATAAAATAAAAATGGGCAGTGACAATGATTTTAGTAATATCCAAAAACTTCAAAACGCGGAAACGTTTGCAATGTGGGAATTTGAAGTAACTGTGCTGTTTAAAGCAAAGGAACTGATTGAAGTGGTTGACGGAACGGATACCCTAGAAGGCCAAGGTAATGATGCAACTAAAATAAAGAAATGGAAGACAAAGGACGCCAAAGCACAACATTATATTTTAATAACAATTGACAATCAAATAAAACCTCATATTCTGACATGTAAAAACTCTCATGAAATGTTTCAAACATTAAAAAGACTTTTCCAAAGGGAAACTGAAACACAGAAATGTGCATTACTTCAGGACTTTTATAACTTCAAGTTCAATAGTGAAATGGATATGATGAGTAACCTGTGCGTAATACAGAACCTAACTTATAAATTGAACCAACTCGACCAGAAGATAGATGACACAATGGTGATGACGAAAATCCTGACCATACTACCAGAAAGCTACAGACATTTCAACAGTGCTTGGGACTCAACCTCAATTACTGAACGGACACTGGAAAACCTAAAAGCTCGACTAGTTCAAGAGGAAAATAAAATAAAATCTCTGGACTGTACTAGTGGTAACCAAAGCTTAGTTTTTAAGGCTAGCTCTTCTCACATTAAAGGTATGTCTAAAATTAACAGTAATATAAAATGTTTTTCTTGTCAAAAGGTAGGCCATGTTCAAAAGAATTGCCCAAACAAAAGGTTTTGCTCTTTCTGTAAAAAGAATAACCATGATGAGTCAAACTGCTATCTTAAAAGTAAAAGTAGTAATCAGAGTAGGCCATTGTGCACTATTTGTAAGAAAAATAACCATAATGCTAAGAATTGTTTTTTCAGAGATAGGCCTAGTAAAAATAAAAGTAACAATGATCTTAATAATACCCATAAAACTGTTTTTCTGACCAAGGTCAAGGAGGAACAGGTAGGCCTGGTCCTTAAAACTAGTACCGGTAAGCCTAATGAAAATAGGCCTATTAATGATGCTAACAATGTTTTTATCATTGACAGTGGTTGTACACCCAACCATATGACCAATTCTAGTAATATCTTAAGTAATATAAAAGAGTTCAAGCAGGAAATATCAGTCGCTAAAAAGAATCAGTCGATATTCTCTTTAGGCGTTGGTAGCATTGAAACTGATAAATGTATTTTAAAGAATGTTTCTTACGTGCCCGAACTCAGCAACAACTTAATGTCCGTAAATGCCATCACAGAGAATGGTGGTACAGTTGTCTTCACTCAAGACAAAGTTGAAGTAATTAAGAATGATAATGTGGTACTGGAAGGTAGTAAAAACAAACAGGGTTTATATGTAGTAAATTTAGATTGTAGGCCTAATATTTGTATTGAAGATAGTATTAAGAATGGTAATACCAATATTTCAATTCAATCAGGTGAAATGGTAAAGTTAACAGAGGCAATTGATAAACATGCTTCGGAAAACCATGAGCGACTAAACAGTAGTCAACTTGTTGACTACCATAATGGAAATAATGAGTATAACAGTAATGACGATGTTAACGGAAATGTCACACTTACAAATAAAGTAAATTCTAGTGAATTAATGGAAACCTGGCATAAAAAATTAGGACATCTAAATAATGAAAGCATTAAGAAACTAGCTAAAATGTCAACTGGAATGCCATCTGACATAACAAAATGTGAAAACACATTCTGTACAGTTTGCATAGAAGCAAAGCAAACTAGATTTCCTTTTAATACTGTTAGGGAACGTGGAACAAAGCCTTTGCATATTATCCACTCAGATATATGTGGAAAAATAGAACCAATAACACATGATGGGAAAAGTTACTTCCTTTCGTGCATTGATGATTACACACATTTTTGTAAAGTGTATCTGCTGAAAACCAAAGATGAAGCTAACCAATACATCAAGGAATATATCAATGAAGCGGAAGCATACTTTAACCTTAAAGCTCATAAAATAAGATGTGATAATGGAGGCGAATACGTCTCAACAAACTTAAAAAATTGGTGCAAGGAAAAAGGAATTGTGCTAGATTACACTATTCCTTATACACCACAATTGAACGGGACTGCTGAAAGAATGAACAGAACTTTGTTAAATAAAGCAAGAGCAATGCTCTTTGATACAAGTCTTGAAAAAGAAATGTGGGGAGAGGCAGTATTAACAGCTACGTATCTGTTAAACAGAAGCCCATCTGCAGCTGTCGATAAAACGCCAGCAGAAAAATGGTATAATAAGAAACCAGATCTCTCAAAACTACAAGCGTTCGGAACAGTAGCTTACAGTAAGACGCTAGGTCATCTAAAGAAACTCGATAAAAGAAGTAAGAAAATGATATTTGTTGGGTATGCCTTAAACGGATTCCGAATGTGGGACGAAGAGAAAAGGAAAATTATCATTTCAAGGGATGTGATTTTTGAAAAGAAGAGTATTACCTCAGAATTTAAACCAAATGATCGACTAGATGTAAAATTACCAGATGCGTTAGATGAAAGAGAAGAACAAGAAGAAGACACAACTGTATTTGAAAATGAAGGAGAAAATGAACAAGAATCAGTGGATCTAAATCAAGAAGAAAATGAACAGAACGATGGAGAAGAACCAGAAATAAGAAACCAAAAGTATAATCTTCGACAAAGAAATAATATCAAAAGACCTATCAGATATGAAGACTACGATCTAAATGCACTTCTTACATACAATGAATGTATTAATGGAGAAGAAAAAGAAAAATGGATAACTGCGATAAACAAAGAAAAAGAATCTCTTAAGAAAAATGAAACGTGGGAACTTGTTGATAGGAAAAAAGTTTTAGGAAAAGAAATTTTAACAAGTCAATGGATTTTCAAAGTGAAAGATGATGGCACTTATAAGGCAAGACTTGTTGTAAAGGGATGCCAGCAAAAAGGAAAAATTGATTTCAAAGACACTTTCAGTCCTGTAGTAGATAGCACCTCACTAAGAGTACTTCTTGCCTTAGCCGCTCAAGAAAACATGCATATACAAACATTTGACATAAAAACTGCATTTCTTTATGGAATTATGGAAGAAGATGTATATATGATAATACCAGAAGGTTTTGAAGAACAAGGTCAAGTTTGTAAACTAAAGAAATCATTGTACGGTTTAAAACAATCTACATGCTTGTGGAATAAGACATTTACCTCATTTCTTAAAAGTGAAGGAATGACCCAACTAAAGTCAGATCAGTGCATCTTTAAGAACGACAAAAACGATCTATACTTAGCAATCCACGTAGATGACGGAATCATGATTGGCACAGATGAATCTAAAATTACAAACCTACTGAAACGACTTGAAGACAAATTCGAGATGACAATAAGCACAAATCCATCAGTTTATATAGGAATGGAAATAAAACGTCACAGAGAAGGAATTTTCATCACTCAAGAAAAGTACTCAAAACAAATTCTTGAAAGATTTAACATGACAGCGTGTAAAGAAGTAAAAACACCAATAAACTTGCAAGAAACATCTGAAACTTCACAAGAATATAATAAAGGACCTTTTCCTTATAGAGAAGCAGTAGGAAGCCTTCTCTACCTTACCAACAAAACAAGACCTGATATGACCTTTTCAGTCAGTTATGAAAGTAGACACCTAGAAAATCCAGATAAAAATGATGTTCAGAATGTAAAGAGGACTCTGAGATATCTAAAAGGAACACAAAACCAAGGAATTCACTTCTCTTCACTAAAACGTGACAACATTGAGCTGAATGCTTATTGTGATTCTGATTTTGCAGGAGACACACAAGACAGAAAAAGCACGAGTGGGTATGTAATCATGTTTGCAGGAGGACCTGTGGCTTGGTGCTCAAGAAAACAGCCTATCGTAGCACTTTCAACAGCAGAAGCAGAGTACATTGCAGCTGCTGAATGCTGCAAAGAACTGAAATATTTGAAAACACTGATTAGTGAATTAACTGACAAGCCGGTGAAAATAACACTAAACATCGATAATCAAAGTGCAATCAAAATGATTCAGTCAGGTCAAATGAACCGTAGAAGCAAACACATTGATGTGCGCTATTACTATATAAGTGAACAATTTCATGAAGGCCTGTTTGCACTCCAATACTGCAGGTCAGATGAACAGTTAGGTGACATATTCACTAAATCTCTTACTTACCCTAAATTTCAAAAGTTCAAAGAAATCCTTATTAAAAGAATAGTAACTTGAGTTAAAATTATGGTTATATTTTAGTAAGACAGAAATTATGTGACAATGATTCATGTAGTAAAATAAACAATCTTAAAAAAAATATTTCATTCTTAAGAGGGAGTGTTGAATATAAATTTTTATTATAGTATAAGAATAAAATATTTTATGTGTAAAATAAATTGTGTTGTGGCAACATTGACTCTTAAGCTGATTTGTACACATGAGGAATACAGTGCAACAATTTAAATTTATTATGGACTGAACATCTGTTTAAGTTCTTTTAAGATAAGTTGTACCAGTTAAAAAGCTCTGTTATAAAAATAAAATGCGTTTGTTGAATAATAATTATGAGTGTGTTTCTTTTATATGTAGCTAGCTCATTGTGAGTTTAATCGCGGTTATTATGGTTTAGTTTTCAGTTGGTTACACAACTCTATATACTGATAATTACCACTATCATATACACGTCCATTGATGCCGCAATTAAAGTAGGTATATCAATTCGTAATTAATTTGCGTTAGATACACCTAATAAAACCCAACGATGGTATCTCTCTATCTACTCTTACATAATCCAGTTTTTTAAATCTTCAGGCAGAAAAATCTAAAGTTCTAAGGACCGATTTCATTAATTATCGGTCGTTTGAAGGCTGTGTAGATGTGCAAAGAATTGTGAAAACCTCTTTTTTTTAAACATTTATGGTGCAAAATAAAAACACAGGTTTTCTATTTAAAAAAAAATATAAGAACGGCTTTATTTTAGAATTTTATTATATTTTTAGGCAAGGTTTGGCTGCCTTTTATCAGTATTTTATAAAAAAATTTATATTAGCAATTTGTGAAAAATGAATAGTTTTACTTGAAGACATCACAGTTAAAATCATCCCTAGGGAAGATCAAGGGAGGTGGTTAAAAAAGTCAGATAAAGTATTAACAAAGGATGTTGTTTAAAGAAAAATACTGTTAATAAATACATTACATTTGATTTTTTTTTAGCTTCGTTCCGATCGGTCGTGGTTCGCCGGCCATCGACCGATCGTTACGTGTGTGGGGAATCACGCTTCACAGACCAATCTGTTGCGATCGGTCGTGGTTCGCCGGTCGTCAACCGATCGTTAGGTGTATGGGGGGCCCAAGAAATAGTCTTCACTAGATTCCTACTTTTCATAGCAACCAGGCAATCTCGCCTTGTTCCAAAGACCATTTTCATTTGTTATATTTAAAAAAAGTAGCAATTAGATTGTTATCATGTTGTATGTAGATTAGTATTAACAGTTACAATTTTTATTTATTTTTTTGTATACTATGGAACTTTAATAGGAAGGACCTAACGGAATATTTGGGAATAAATTTTGTTCCATTCATTTTTCATGTAAAATAAATATAAATTAGATTCAAGATTCAAGATTTTTATTAGTCATAAGGCATACAAAGTTGATGCATTGGACATTGTCAGTAAATCACCCTTAATAAATATAAATGTCAATAAAAGTTTGCATGAAACCTAACTAAGTAAAAAACATCCAACTTAATTAACAAATGAAAGGTGAGCAGTGTGCAAAAATTCAGACGTCATCTGTTGAAACAGTAATTTGTCTTAAACACTAAAAAAATATATAGTATTAACAACTAAAGTTTTTTGAAAACACAATAAAAATAGTTACTTATTAGTTAGTTACTGAATTTCATTTATAAAACACAAATACAATGTCATTTAAAGAATAGGCTGTACACAAGCGTAAAAATCTTTAATAAGCAAGATTATAAGTAACTGGCAAGCCCTGAACAAGCATATAAGCTTCTAAAGTAAAACAAAAAAAAAAATTTAAATTAGTCAGCAAAAAACTGTTTTTTTGTGTGTATTTTTTATTGTTTAAGGCCAAAAATCCAGCTGTTAATTCAGTTTTATGCTAACATCCCAATATAAAAATGAATTCTGAATATAAAACCATCTCTATATAACAACCCAAGCAACATAGCCTTTTTTCTAGTATAATCGTTACACAACCTTTTTCCACTAAATCCGGAAATAAATCTCTCAAAATATAGTTTACACAACAATTGCATTATGAATGCCTTTAGGCCACACATTTCTTGAGTGACTTAGGCTGAATACAGTATATAAATTTTACACCAACTACCAACAATATCTCTTCATAGTTAACAGCTGTTTCATAAAGAATGCTTTAAAATAGTGTTTTTTTTTCTTTTTGTTAATCTTTTTTTTAATTTTATCATAAAAATAGCAACACATAAGACCAATGTTAAAAATTACAATTTTTGAACTTAACCCTTCCCGGGCTTTGACGAATATATATGTTAAACGTCATTTCTGGTCCGGGCTGAAAACGGATATATCCTTCTTCACAATTTTCTTTCCGGGATAAAAATGGATACATCCTTTAAAAAGTATGAAAAACATATGTCATATAGATATTACGATAATAAACATATATTGACTTATAGACGGGTAATTCAGTTTTTACAGTTGGCGAGATTATGTCCCGTGACTTTTTCAGCTGTTTGATGTCCAAACAACACATGTGTAGCACGAAACTGTCGGTTTGCGCTGGGACATTACAGTGAGTGTTTATTTACGTTTTTGTGATGAGGTACTATGAGTTTTCTTTCAAAATGATTATTCCTATAGACTAAAATTTTGCTGAATATTTCATGAAAATTCTATATAAAGAAGTGCATCTGAAGGGGATTTCATATTTGGCAGTGAAAATGATTTAATATGAAGATGATTCTGGCGAAGAAAGTGATGAACCAAACGCACGGCCTATTGTAGTCCTGCATTTTTTAGCCTTTGTTATTTTTACTGTTTTTAAGAAGAACTAAAAACTAGATTGTTGGGATTTTAATGGTGAATCTCAAACATTAAATTTGTTGTGCTTTTTTAACTATTGTGTTTAGAATATCATTCCATAAACAACGTGTGTGATAGTGTTATTGTAAAATTCATTTAAATTTGGGGTGTCACAAAAAACCATAACTTTGCATATTGTATTATAAACATAAAAATTAAATGTTGAGTAAAATTGTTTTTATTTCAGTTTCCTTTTAGCCACTATCCGCCATTTTGTTTTATACACTTCATACTGAACTGGGCAAAAAAATTCTGAAGTGCTCTTCTGCTCAGCAGAAAATATCCTCGCCTTTGTTGAATATATGCCTCCTTTTTCGAATTCACAAAATATCCATTCATCAGTTACAAAGTGTGATGAATCCGCCAGTCTGTAATGGTTGAAATTCCCTTCCCCAATTCAGTAGTGATTTGTTGAACAGACTCACATAGATCTAACCTCTGGAGTTCATTCTGTTTCTCGGCAACTGATAGCGTAACGTGCTTCTGTTTTTTTAACAAACATTATTCGACCACATTCTAATAAACAAATGAACTGAAAAAAAACTTTTCACTAACTTTAAGAAGTAAATAAATGTACCAGTAAAATTAAATGTGATCTCCTAATAATAACACCAAATGCAATGCTCCACTGACCGAAATACTCACTGACAACGAATAATGCATCATTGACAGGAGCCAACCTGAACGCAGTGATGCACCAGGAATGAAAACAGAAATCAATTTCTGATATCAATGTCTGACTAAGCGAGAGGGAAAACCCTCCAAGGTGTAGTGGGAGCCTATTGTGCCGATGACATATTCAAACTATACGAGGTTGGACTATTGGGATCTACTGTATCAAAACAGTCTGTTTGTAATTTAATGAAAAAAGTACCAGGTTAACCGAGCCTTGCTCACTTTAATTTACTTTTGTTAAAGTGTCATGGTAATAAAGCTATAAAATTTCCACCAACAGCCAACTATACCTTTTCATAGTTAACAGCTGTTTAAAAAAGACTGCTTAACATTAATTTTCCTTTATTTTTGTATACTTTTCGTCGTTATTTCATTTTAAAAAATAGCAACTAATAAGACCAATGTTAAAAATTATGATTTTTAAGTTTAAATTTAGACCAAATTTGATTTTTCCTGGGATTGAGGCTGTTTCTAAACTTATTTTTGGGCCAAAACACTCTTAAATGCAGAGTTTAAGCAAAATCTATCCGCTAGGTCTCTAGAGCGTGGAACACAGATCCCTTCAGACAGTGCTCGTATTATATAGTATAGGATTCTACTGTATTATGTATTCTGATCCCCCCCCCCATCTTATGTGTGTAGATTCTTTCAACCTTTTTTTTGCAAGGGTTTTAGTACAATACTCGTAACATAACTATATGTTTTTAGAGGGCAGCGAGAACGACAGTGCAAAGCCTCCTCCAAGTTCATCAACACCACAAGGTAATTCAATATCTGAAATTTTTTCCATTCTGTCAATAACTTTTTTTTATCATATTGGCCTTTGAATACCAATTTAAAATCATTTAAAAGTACCAAAACCATTTTATTTAGGGATTAGGAGTAGTTATTATATATTGCTAGAAGTAAGTGCATAGAGAATTCCTTAGCTGCCTATCACACGTAGGCCACTCACGTTTGTGCCTGCAGTGCTAGTTGTGATCCCTGGGGTCACATTAGGGCTAGAAGTGAGGCCAGACCTTAACTACTGGGTTGCCTAGTTCCAGCAGTGTATTACTACTTTCTGTTCACTATTGTTTTTTTTTTTTCATACTAATTGGACTGTCCCCTGTTGGAAAATCAACAAAACCCTGTACCTTGCTCATTTATTGACATAATTTAATCAAATTTGTTGTGTAGGTTATCTAGATAGGGTTTAACTTATAGCAGCTTACAAAACTCATATGGCGGCAAACCTACATACTCTGAGACAGTTATTTTCACTGGTAGAGCATTTTTTCAGGGAAAACCCATTTTAAGACTAGGCCTTTTTAGCTTTAGGCTATTCAAATGTTGAAGTTTTGATGGTTTCGTGTGGGGCAAATAAGAGTTAGGTTAGTTGATGGTCATAAAGGAAACTGATATTTTAAGAAAAACATCAATTTGATGTAAAATACATCTTAAACCTAACATGAAATAATGTGGACCTACCCTACCTAAATAAAAATGCACATCAATAATACAAAGTGATTTATAGTGTAAGTTAAGAGTTGTATAAAATCTTCTGATACATAGGCTGTAGATCTATCTAGGGTGTAATTAATTTCACCAAAATAAATGGAAAAGTACTCCCTCTCCCGCCCTTGCCTATCCCAGCTGTTTTTGGCCATTCGTCAAGTTATGTGGCAAGACTTATAATGATCATACCCCTCCTCTAAGCAAACTTCCCTTACAAACTGAGAAATTAGACCCTTCCTTCATCAAATATATATCGATTAATTCATTGATTTAAAATTTAAATTTTGACTACGATCTAATCAATTATTTGACAAGGCCCTGAAGATTTTTCATCTTTTACAACTCAACTCCATGGGGTTTATAGGGAAAATAAAAAAGTGCCAGATGTTTTACAATTATGTGTGTACCTTCATCAGTTGTTGATTAACCTACATTTTCTAACAGCACCCCATGGCAGCAAACCTACATACTTGTTCCTATGGTGTTTTTGTGGGGAAAGAAAAAAATCTGAAACTCCATTGGAAATTTGCTGAGTACGCAGATCTGCTGCGACGGGGGTATTACTGGACATGGTGTTACTGTTGCAATAAAGATCAAAACGCTTTTGTGATTGGTATACACACTCAATTGGTAAACTATTCGATTTCATGGTTTTTTACTATTTGGATGACTAAGTAAAAACTAGTTGTCCATTTTTAATTGAAAAAGTTAAAAAAAAGGAATGGGCATGAGTACCTTGAAAGAATAAGCCTCTAAAACACAAATTGATTTATCTTTTAGAAGATAAATACAAGGTACAATTATATAAAGGCAGAAAATACCCCCCGTCGCAGCAGACCTGCGTACTCAGCGAATTTCCAAATTAGTAATATGAATTTTGATCACATAAACCTGTAAACCAAATATCAGCACATGCTCATAAATAGGGAAATAAATGTCTATTCTCCTTATGATAAATGTGGGGAAAGAGTATGCAGGTATGCTGCCATGGGGAACACTAAAAGTAGGTTATTATTATAAAAAAAATATATATTTCGACTATATGAAGCCATGTACTAAGTTTTATCAATATCTGTCCATTGCTAAAGAAGTTTGCCTATTCTACATATGATTAACATGGGAAAAGAGTATACAGGTTTGCTGCCTTGATAAGCACAAAAACCAAGATTTTTTACCATAAATGGATGAATCTCAACCAAATGAAGCTGAATTCCAAGTTTCTTCCAAAAACATTGGTTAATAAGTAAAATATTAACACATCCTTATTCTCCATAAGATTAACATTGGAGCCTCAAAATACAACGTACTGTCTTTAGACTTTTTAATATCTCTGTAACCAATGGAGATAGAGCAAAGCTTTAAAATACTAAATTGTATGTTTTTTTGCGCTAAATCCAATGGTCAAAATAAAAATTAAAAATTTTTTTAAAATTACATATGAAAAATGCAAAAAACGCATTTTTGGGGTACAAAACCCCTTAAAACTACCCCTTCCGATTGGTCGATATGTCTGGTTTACGAACTCATCCGAATAAACGTAGGATTACACATCTCTACCAAATTTGGTGTCAATCGGACCATTTTTACGAGAGTTATCGTGTCTAGGGACACATACATATATATATATATATATATATATATATATATATATATATATATATATATATATATATATATATATATATATATATATACATATATATATAAATTTTAATGACTATTATTTTTGGTCTCTGGGCACCTAAAAACAAAAAAGTAACATGGTCCCGGGCTTAGGTCTTACCATGAGACCTACGGTAATAGCTTATTCCCTATGGGAAATTTGCTAAAAGGAAAATGAACTGATTCAACAAAGAAACTACCTTGTTGTACATACTATTGGACATATAAATTCAATTTGGTTGATTATAAGGTTTCATATAGTAAAAGTGTGAAAGTTGCTCTTTCATTTTGAAACACGATGTATAAATTTAATTTTTGCTCTATAGGAAGAGAGTCATTGAGCACCTCAACTGTACAAGATAAAATTCGTGGCCATGAAGATCTCTCCTTGGAAAATTTACATACTCGGCATGTCATTCTCAAAGATGAAATTAGTTACAGGGTTAACTTCAACAAAGGTGAGATTTATGTTGTCTTGATATTGATATAGCAGTGGTTCCAAAAACACATTTTCCCCTTCCATTATTTTTAACAGCAGCAGATAACGAACTCATCCGAATAAACGTAGGATTACACATCTCTACCAAATTTGGTGTCAATCGGACCATTTTTACGAGAGTTCAAAATCTTTTGAAAAAGTCTTGTGACCAACAGAGGAAACTTTTGAAGCAACAAAATTTTCAACCCCTCCCTCAAAATTGACCCCTTGGGGTTTTGGGAGATAAGCCAAAAACTTGAAAAATGGTTAGAGACCTCCCTTAGAGTCATATCTCCAGAAAGAGTACTTAAAAGAACAATAGAGGTGAAAGTTGGCGATCTGTGCAGAATAGCAGCAGATATATTTTTTCAATAGGGGAAATTAGTTTCACAATATGTAACTATTGTATGGGTTGAGATAAACTAAATTAGGTATAGCTCAATAGAAAGGGAAAAGGAACTGATTCTCCTGAAGCCTGCAAGTAAATTAACATGAAAAAAAATTATTAGTATGAAATATTTTTGTTTGCTATAATTTTTGCTATGATTATTTGGAGTTCGCAGCAACGTGCAACTGGACAACTAGTGTATTATTCTTATTTGATTTCACCCTACTTTTTACATTAGGTCATGTGCCAGTTAGGGGTGGGCGAGTATCACATTTTTGGAATGAATTGAGTTAAGTCGTAAGTAGAATACGCGAGTTTTGAGTCAATTAGTGAACATAAACAAATGAACATTAAAATATTGAAAATTGCCTCAAAATAACTACTAGGCCTACTAATAACCACTCAAAGTTTAATTTTCTAAAAAAAGAGTATGAAAGGAAAAATATTAGTTTATAAAATTCTTATTATGTTAAAAAACTATATTTTTCTATAAAAATGCCATTGATAAACCTGATTGTTCATCTTTTCATTCTTCTGACTGAATTAGTACTACGGTATTCTTACTGTGAATGTCAACACAGCTCTTTGTTTGTCTCAGTTATTTGAATTGGTTTTAAATAATCGCCTTGACGCAATTAAATGTCAAATTATGATGGATTATTAGTTTAAAAGTTTTCCCATTGTTTTGAAGATTTACCACACAAATGAATTATTTTATAAATCAGTAACTCACTGTTTGTAAATGTTGACTCACTACCACTAACATTCCGTGCACATACAGCTAGCCGTCTCCAGTCCAGCAGTCCAGTCCAAGTCCAGTCGCTGTTTGCTTCAAACTGTTAGAAGTAGTTCCATTAACTTGACATCTGTATTTTTTTTTAAGATATGCCATACTTACGATAAATACATTTTAGAAATCAAGGGAATTGATATTAAAAAGCATAAAATGAAAAACATAATAATATATTTTAATTTCATTTATTTGAAAGTCTACCGGAGACGTCTTTTATTTGAAAGAACGTCTATTGGTCGTTCATTCTCCTTGTTGTTTGCTGGAGTTAAAATCCAAAATGGATTACTCAAGTGATGTTCAGGTTGCCGAAAGGTTACTAACGTTCGTAAATTAACCAATTAATAAGGGATGGGAATAAATTAACCACAAACATTGCCATTTTCTAGACTTAATAAGTAAAATATCAATAAAACCAAAGAAATCCACGGTTTACCTTGCTGATTTCGTCAATAGATACAGAGCTGTCAACTACCCGACTCGTTTAGAAGAGTATCTTAAACTGCTCGACGTGATATCGAGTAGTACTATTTACTCCAGTAATGACTTGTTATTCAACTCGCCCACCCCTGGTGTCAGTATCATAAAACACATGTCATTTCTATAAACAACTTGTATTTCCCCAATTTGTGTACTAATTTCCCTCTTTTATCTACCGTTGATCAGTTTAAAACTAAGAGGAATTTAATGTGGAGGAAAAGTACAGTAACACTAAGTAATAATAAACTAGTTATCCGAAATGAAAGTTAACTTTTGTTCATAGTGTCACTTAATTTTAAGCCGCGTCCACACTGGGCAAACATTCGTGGCGAACTTGTTTGGCGAACACAAAAATCAACAAACATTCTTAACGAACAATTAACCGGCCGTATGATTTACATTCTAAATGGTTAGCAACGAACAAACTAATTTTCTGAAGAACTTTGTTCGGCAAACATGTTCGGCCAGTGCGGGATTTAAGTAGTTTACGTTATTATTTTATTTTAATTTCATATAGTAAAGTTCATATATGTTTATGAAACAGAGAAGGCTAGTTGATAAATTAATAACTAAGTTAAAAATAATACTTGTCGGTCTGACCAGATGTTGGTGGTCTGAGAATAAAAAATTTTGGCCCGACCTGAAGTGTAAATGCCGACCTCCAAACCCGTAGTACGGATACATAAAAATCTATTGTATACATTTGTGTATAAATAAAAAATACCCTGTATAAATTTGACTTAAATCACTTTTACTGTGCAAAATGTATTAGGCCTATTAATTCATCTTAGCCCATTAAACTGTGCAGTATTCTAAACAAAAATTGGACCATATTGCATTGAATCACATTGATTTAAACTAAATTGTTTGAGTCACCTCAGTGTATCAAATTAAAAAATATGCTACCAGCATTTTTACTAATCTGGCATTTTCACTATTCTCCTGGATTTGTTGGTTTAGTGAGGGTCTATTGTAGTATTAACTCTGCCTGAAATAACAAAATATTTTTGGTTTTGCGGCTGTGCAGAACACAGAAGCATTGAGAAGTTCCGTCTGCATTGCACGGTGTGTGACGAGCACATTGGCACATCTGGTGTTACATGCAGACTCAAGGCACGGCTTCACTCTGTCTTGGGCGTGCTGGTGTGTCTCGATTGTTACATGAAGACATACAATAACATTGCTAACACGTGCTTCTGGTGTGCCAAATTGCACTCGCCGGTCGTGGGTTGCCACACCTGTGACAAAAGGTTTTGTCAGGTAATATTTTGCAACTGTATTTTCCTTACTATTTAATTTTTCATCTGTAATCACTAATGATTTTTTTAAACCTCAAATTCCAGCTTTAAAGTAAAATGAATCAGTATTGATAAATTAACTAATTCTCACCCTGCAGTTAGTTTGATTGGTGGAAAATTCCAACTGAATATTCAATTAAAAAGACCAGGGTCGGGTCGGTTGTTAAAGTTGGTTGTTTGTTTTATCAGTTGTTTTCTTTTTTTCAATGATGATAAGGTAAACAGAAATAACTTAAAAAATTAAAGGAAGTGCAGTTCTAGGAAGGTAACAATTAGTGATGTGTCGAGACCGACACTCAAATCTCGAAACCACCGAAACTTTAGAAAAGTTTTGGTTTCAAATTTCGATCGCCGAGTTTCAAGAATCGAAACCCGAAACTGCTGGTACTTTTCACCTCATTATTGCATTTAACTTTACATTTACTTAACTTGCATTTATTAGGAACTTAAGTTAAATTTAATGCTCACAAGAATGAATTTTGTTTTATTGAAAAACTATGTTTATACAAAAGTAAGAAAATCAATAATTCTTAGGATATACAAGCCCACTTGTCATCGTCAGCGGTCGTATTTCTTCGTGGACGTCCGTGTGTAACAAAAGTACGTAATTCTTTTTAAATGTTTTATAAAATAATCAAACCTATTGACCGGTTGTGAGCAAGCCGCTTTGTGCAACTAGAATCAATACTTCGTTTCGTTATGTGATCACAAAACATATCGTCGGCTTGGTGTTATTGTAATGAAGCGAAGTAGCATTGTTATTCCGCATTTAAAGCAGAGAATTGAATCCGTTTTTCATTTTTCGATCTTGAAATCGCCATCAACGAACGGCTTGAATGAATCAACACTGGATCGGTTGTCTGTTTGAGTTGGGCAGTACACTTCATCTTCGCCGTGTTTCCAGCAGCACGATAATTAATTACTGTGCGATAGCTAACTTGATCTCTTGATTGTAATGTTCAAAGTTATGAAAAATGTTTTTCTCTTTTAAGAAAGTTTAAAATAAATATATATGTTTATAACTCTAGAACTTAATATGACAACGTGAACATGTGTCATTTTCACAGTAAAATTAGGATCGGTCTAATACGTTGATATGGTACGATACGATAGTCTGGTACCACAGGATGGGACTATGAGGCAAGGGCAACACTGCAAACCAATTGTTGACAAAGAGAAACTGACGGTGTCATCCTGTTTTTTTATTTATTTAGTTTAGTGATGTTTAGTTGATTTTGAAGTGATCGATGTGATGTTTTATTTAGTTTCCTCGTTTTGCTGGCCTACGAATGGCTATTCAAACTGATCGGACAGTGTAGGGCCTAGGTCGAGTACTAAAAAGTTAAAACAATGGGCACAACGTCTCATTGTATAAGTTAATTGTTAGGCCTAGTGGTTAGTCATTAGTAGTTTTTTATTAGTATTCCTCTGTTAAAGTGCCGAAAGTGCCGACCATAGTGGATGGATATTGTTATTTTTGTGTCGAATTATTTGGTGTCTGGGTAGACAGCAAAGACATAGTTGTGAACAGTTTTTCTATGTAGCCTATTGCTGATTGATTAACTTAGGCTTACTGGTGTATTACTGATTGAGTAGGCTAAACTGTGTATTTCGTAGTTTTCCATGTTAGGCTATGTCTGATTTTCTTGATAAATGTATTTTGACTGTTGGTTTATTGAGATCTTTTTTTACATTGTAGTGTATTAAAATTTAGAAAAAATGTTTTGGATTCTAGAGTATTTAGTTCTGGAAGAACTCTTAATAACAATTATTAGGCTACTAACAATAATTGATCCAACTGTGGTTTTGAAACTTATATTTTTATTTTAAGCTACTTGGAAAGTGACATGATATGTGATATGATATGTGAAATGATTTATTTATAGTTAAGTTACTGGATTCAATCAAACCCCTTATCAGGCAAGTAAGTAGGCTTAAAGAACGTTATAGCCTCCAAAATTACTACTGAACTATTAATGGTGAGTAATTTTTTTAATAGTTTCGCGAATTGACTTTCGAGATTCAATTTCGATTTTTGAAATTCCTGGTTTTGACCATCACTAGTAACAACACAAATTCAGATTCTTGATAGAATAAGGAAACATTACGAGAAGAGCTCTATTGCTTGGTATCCAGCCAGCGAGGGTCTGGTAACCTGATTAATGTGATTGTCAACTTGCTTGTTCAATATTTTTTTACTCAACCAGGTAAGTACACCAAAAGCTGCTTTTTGTCAGCTGCAACATTTTTAATCCAAATTTAAAATTGTAGAAATAAATTGAACAACAGACGTCGTCTCTAGAAGCCATTTCATGTAATGGTCTTGTATGTTTTCATGAGGAACGTGCGTATTTGTCTTGGAGTTTATAAGTTAAATTTAATGCTCACAAGAATGAATTTTGTTTTATTGAAAAACTATGTCAGTAGTTAAATTTATAGTTATATTATGGTTTTATTTATATTATATTATTTATTTATATTATAGTTATTTCAAAAGTTAAATTTACTGCCATTACCCTCTTTATTCATTTTCTAAAGTATTATGAATATCTTCAATAGTAATATTGATATTAAAGATTTAAATAATGATCATAAATTTAATACCAGACATAAATATATAACTTTCATTATCCAGCTCATCATTCAAATCTCTTTCAAAATCCTCCATTTTACATGAGTATAAAACTTTTTAATTCTTTACCCAACAAAATTAAACATATAAATGATGAAGAAAGATAAAAAAAGAAATTTTAAATTTTCTTCAAAGGGAATGCTTTTACTTAGTAAATGAATATCTAAATTTTGATAAATAAACAATGAAAATTGAGAAAATGCATTTTATTCATATTTTTTATGCTTTTAAAATGTTAGAAAATTAATAATGTGAAAAAAAAACTATAAATGCATATGACCTGAATTTGTTAACTCTAGTAGTATAAGTAGAAAGCTATCAAAAATTATTGTTTTTTAAAACATTGCCCAACGACAACATGTTGTGTTTATGCAATAAAGAATTTGTATTTGTATAATAAAATTAACAAAATTCATGTTTCTTTATTTTATTTTTGACTATGTCAATATTTGAATCAATTTTTGAAATTTTCTAATACCAAAGGGGCACTGTCGTCTTTACGTGCACTTGATATTTTTTAATAATATTACCAACACTTAAAATACCAACAACTTAATACCAAGAGGTAAAAGAGATCGTGTTATTTTATGTTATATGATTTAACAAATAAAATATGATTTAAAATAAAGATTTAATATGAATTTGTTGTTAATATGTTGTCAACTCAGTGAGCTCTCGTTTAGGTACTTGATTGTTATACATAAGCACTATCTTTTAGCGAATTTTACTATGGAATACACTATTTTGGTAGTGGTCACGGTAAGACCTAAGCCTGGGGACCATGATACTTTTTGTTTTGAGGTCCCTAGAAGCCAAAAACACAGTTTGTTAAAATTTATATATAATTGAGATATTTTATTATACATTGTGTCTTTAAAGTCCATCACCAAACTTCATAACATGGCTAATTGGGTCAAATAAACAAAAAAGTTCATATGAAGGTATGTTCTAATATGCATATTTTACCCACTTATCCGCCATTTTGATTTTAGTGAATTTCTCTATATTGGGAATAGTAATACACTAATAGGGTAGTATTCATGGTAAGACCTAAGCCCAGGACCATGTTTTTTTTTTTTTGTTTTTGTTTTGAGGTCCCTAGAAGCTAAAAACACGTTTAAAATTCATATATACATGGTGTTCCGGAACTCTGTGGAACCCTTTTGTATATTTGTTCCTTGCATCGAGACCAGAAAAAAAACATCTTACAAATAGGGGTCTAAAATCCATCGTTAAGCCGCTAGCCGCCATTTTCTTTTTGTCACATAATAATTTTTATTTCCGTAACGGATGGTTGTGTTCAATTCAAATTTGGTATGAATCTTTATCATACCAACATCATTTTCAGGAAAAAAATCTAATTTTTTCACTTTACATTTCAAAATGGCAGATATTTAAAAGTTTCAAACTCAATTACTGTATCTCAAAGTCGGTAAATTTCATAAAATTTTGTCAATGCACAAACATGTTGCCAAATTAAATTATCTAACCAACAGTACCAAGTTTATAAGGATCTGACAACAAAATACAGAGTTATTGTGATTTTTCTCCAAAAATACATTGATTTTACATTATAATTAATGCAAATTAAGGCCATTTTGATAGAAAAATCGCAATGACACCATTATTTGTTACCAGATCCTTACAAATTTGGTACCGTTGATTAGATAATTTAATTTGGCAACTTTTTTGTGCATTGTAAAATTTTTATGAAATTTACCGATTTTGTGATATTTTAGTTTCAAACTTATAAATGGTCGCCATTTTGAAAATACACAATGGAAAAAATTAATATTTTCCCTGAAAATGTACATTGGTATGATAAAGATTTATCTCAAATATGAACTGAATTCAACAATCCATTATGGAAATAAAAATTATTATGTGAAAAAAAAAACAAAATGGCGGCTAGCGGCTTAACAATGGATTTTAGACCCCTATTTGTATGATGTTTTTTTCTTGTCTCGATGCAAGGAACAAATATACAAAAGGGTTCCAGAGAGTTCTGGGACACCCTATATATCTTTATATCTATGTATGTACGTTCACACGATAAGTTTTGAAAGAAACCTTAGATTTTGATGAAATTTTACCTCACATTTTAACATGACAGCTCTTCAATCTTCCAAAGAATTAAAATATTATCATTAGTGAACTCCTTGTTAAAACTTATCAACTTCTTTACCATTGTATTGAGGGTTACATAGTCCACAAAGTCACAAACTTTATTAACCCTCCAACTGGTCATTATAACCTCCTTTACTGGTGAGGTTTTTTTGGCTGCCGCGCAAACATTTAGTACAAACAACATAAAACATATAAATTGGTATATAAAACATACAAATTATATATCAATTTTTTCAGAATGAAATAGGCTACCTATTCAAAACAATATTGTTTTTAGTGTACTTACAAAAATTTATTATGTTAATCCTCCTATTTTGTAACAATAAAGATTTTTTTTCTTATTATTTTCCTTTTAGAGTAGTATCATGGTAAGGTATGTTGTCCATACAACAAAACTAAGATAGCCAAAATAACCACAATTTTTTGGCTTTTTACTGATGTATAACACTTGATTGTTTATATTATAAATAAAATATTACAAAGCAAATATGTGAGGTAAGCACAAACCACATTTTCGCCGCCATATTTTTTTTAATTTTTTATTTTATTAATTTTTTATGATAAAATTTTTACTAGGCCTATTTATTATGTATATAAATAATTATATTTATTTATAATAAATTAATAAAGTTAGGCCTAGGCCTATTCACTCACCTAGGCCTAGGCCTAACTCACAAAATTCAAAAATTCAAAATTCAAAATTCACTTTATTCCGTTAGGTACAAATCAGTACAATAGGACAAGTCAAAGTTCAGTACATTTGCACCAAGTCACTAATATTAAAATGGGCTTAAAATAACAAATTTGAGCTGGAGATGCTGATTAATTGTACAAACAAGTAGGCTTAAAACAAATAAATAAACTATATAACATGGTCAAACAACAATAAAAATATAATATTTTTAACAAAACTATTAAATAACATATAATCACATGGAAAAGCACCAAAAAAGGCCAGACAGACAAACATAGATGACATAAATGAGATTTAACAACACATAGGCTAGTTAAAAATTTATCTCAGAACTCTTAAGTAACATAAATTCAGCTAACGAATAAAATGGGTTCAGCAGTAGCCAATCATAAAATTTGCTCAGATTTTTACGATAATCTGGAAAATTCAGTTTATGACAAACTTTATTGAAGATTCGAATACCGACAGAGAGATGACTTTTCAAAGATTTACTCAATCTACAATACTCATATTCCACATTATTCATATTCCTCGTATTATAGCTATGTACATGGTTTCTTAAAGTTAGGTTAGGAAGTTCATTCAATACATATTTAAGGATTTCAAAAATATACAAATTTATAATAGTGAGGACTTTCAATTTTATAAATAAGGGTTTACAATGCTCTAGCCTATTTGAATTTGTGATAACACGAATGGCTCTCTTTTGCAGCACAAGAATGTCTGTAACATTACTTGAGTTACCCCATAGAACCAGGCCATAGCTCAATACAGATTGAAAAAAAGAAAAATAAGCTGATCTTAAACAATTAATAGTGACAACATCTCTTAGCCTACGAAACAGAAATATCATTTTTGATAGCCTAGAGGAAATAAAATTAATATGAGGGGCCCATGAATTATAATGGGGGGCCCATGAATTATAATTATAAAATTAATATCACAACTTTCATGTTCACTGACAACTTCACTTTGTACTCTGAATCTTCATTTAGAAGGCCCTAATAGCACTATAATTACTCAATTCACTCATTATTACATTGCAAACTAACTATAATTCACTAAAATTTGCATTTCAAGTAATAACATAACCACAAAACAGCGCCGCCCCTACGATACGCGTAAACAAAAACAAACACCAGAAATTCAGTCTTACCAACATACTGATATTTCAACAAATACAGCTGAACATATGATGACTAGATTGCGCATCTTTTCCTCTTTCATACTATATAAAAAACATCGACATTGACTATAAAATAACGAAGTAAAATGCATTTTACATAGACCTTGCAAATGGATCGCGATCGCGATCCTACCAGTTTAGAAAGGCCTAAATGGGTAGCGATCGCGACGTTCACCAGTTGGAGGGTTAATTAACTTGTCGATCTTCCTAGAGCACAACGTGCAATACCACTCTACTTTTTCACTCAAAGCGTTAATACTGTCAAAGTCCTCATCTGAAATGCCGAAACATTTACAATGATGCCATTAATTACAAAAGCCTTCACATTCAATTGCTTTATCACTGTCAACCAAACAATTACAGCAAGGACATGCATTCTCACTTTCATCGCTCGCCATCTTGGAAACACGCCAGGATTAAGTCTCTGAATATTTAAATACAAAACTTGAAAATCTGAAATCCTATTATATTAAACGAGAAAGTTTTGTAGTGGGGTATGTGGTTGGAAATTATTTCGCAAAGTACAAGCGGAGAACCGTTCCGGAGGGCAAATAACCGTTCTTGGGTATAAAATAATGGCAGTTTAATTCATCAAAACACTCAGATTGTTTTGTAAAATCGTTAAAAAAAAGTTATTTTTTGCCATAAGAAAAACATTGAAGAGATCACCTGATTATAAAATTTTCTCTGAAATGTAAGTCCCGTGTTTTAACCATGTAGCCAGTTTGTGTACTGGAAACGAGAAAATTGCTTAGTTGTTTTGGTGGTTGGGCATAATCTCCAAAAGCAGGAGTGGAGACTCAACAGTATTGAGCCATAAATTCTTGGGTATAAAATAACGGTAGTTTAATTCATCAAAACGCGAAAAACCTTGGATTACATAGTAAGATCGTAAATAAACATTTTACCCTTAAGAAAAGCATAGGTACGCTAATCTTATGATTATACATATGTTAAAAAAAATTTAATTACCGTCAATGTATACAAAACCGAATAAGCAAGGGCATCCTTATGGGGAAGTAAGAACGCAACCCTTGAAACAAAGATAGCACCAAGACGTAATTTTTATTAACAAATTATGCTGATTGGGTGAATGGAAACAGATGGCCTAAATAATTTTCCAGAAGTTTTTTGTATTGATTTTTTGGAAACAAATATGCTCATTTTGACATTTAAGAGGGTAAAAGAGAATAAGCGCTTCCTTGACAATAAGAACTAAGGTTATAGGCCTATAATATCACCGTTTTATTTTCCTCCGTTTCGAGGGCCAAACTATTTTTTCAATGGGCTGTCCCAACAAAGGTTGAAATAGATATAGAGTGATAAACACATGTTAATTTGTTGTCCTCTGATCATTCTCGTCATTTTACCCTTGGTTTCCGCTGTTTCCTTGGTTACCACCCACACTTTACCCTCGTTTCCTCGCTTGCCCATTGTAGGTATTCTGATTGGTTGCAACAAGCTTCAAAAATCACAGATTATACTTTTAAAACATCTGATTAATCGCTGTTTGTCTTTAAAATTACTTTGATTTTATGGTCTGTGGTTAGGCTTTTGAGTTTTGTTACCATAGAATCTTCGTATTGTGTTTAAAATGTCAGATAGACACATGTAAAATATCAGATGGGCAAGAGTAAACCAAAGCCTGGTTACCAAAGAAATGTCAGGAATCTTTGTAAAATGGCACCAGTCAACAGCCAACAAAGTTCCTTATGATAAAGTACCACTGCACTGTATATATATATATATATATATATATATATATATATATATATATCAACTTCGTTGGGATGTCCCTACTTATTCAGTCCTGTATAAATTGGTATACATTGGTGTTTGGACAATGAAGGTAGTTCGTGCTTTAAAGTTATAGATATATTACTAGCTGACTTACCCGTGCTTTGCAACAGTAGTCAAATTGCAATGCCAGTGCCAACCCGAGAAATTTTATGCCTTTCAGTTGAGCTCGCTTGCCTCAAGTCTATAATATAGGTGTTGATAATATCCTTTAGTTTTTTTTAATACCAATCTTCCCTCTATAACTCAAATGAGAACAGCTGTTTATTAATAAATATTCCTAATTTTTTCAAGTGTTCATTACAACGAGGTTAAATAGATATAGAGTGCTCACCAGATAGGGAAAAGTGTCCCCTGTTGACTGGCCCCATGTTACCCACAATTCCCGCCGTTTCCTTGGTAACCAGTCTTTTGTTTACACTTCCCCAACAGTAATTTACCATTTTATCCACACCTATCCGACATTTCTATGGTAACCCACTTCAAAACCTGCTCACAGACCATCAAATCAAACTAATTACAAACAAACAACAAATAAACATATGTTTTAAAACTATCATCACTAATTTTTTAAGCTTGTAGCAACTAATCATAATAGCTAAAACTAGTAACCAAGGAAACGAGAGTTAAGTGTCGGATGGTTGCCAAGGAAACGGCGGGAATTATGGGTAAAATGGCGCAAATCAAAAAGGGACACAAAATTAACAATATGTAATGAGCACTCTATATCTATTTAACCTTGTTGGTTTATCATTAAAATGTTGCTTCGATAAGAGTAACATGGTAATTTTGAAGATGTTTGGGGCGGAGCCCTATGGGGGTTGGGAGGATATCGTCAAGAGCTTTCAATCAAATGTAAGGTTGTAGGGGTTTTGACTTCTGGGAATGCTTAAACAACTCTGGTTACAATTTAATATACTACGTTTTGTATAGTGTTTACACGTTTAACTGGATATAAATATTTACCAAAATAATCCAATGCCCTGAAGAGTCAATTTTATACAGCTGTTTATTTCAGTTATTAAATTATTGAATTAAAGATTAAAGAAATTTAAACACAACGAACTTAAAAGTTCCCAGTTACACGTTTAAATTTTGATGTACACTACATCTGCAAGGCCACTAGGGCAAAGCCTAGAAGCTTATGAATAACAGGAATAGGCCTATCTTAATCTTTCACCTAGATAAATAAAATATAGTTGTACAAAATTTCAGGTGAATCGGCCCAGTAGTCTTTGAGCCTATTCAAGACACACAAAGCTTTCGTTTTAAAGATGCGTACTTTCGTTTTTATATATAGAGATTAAAAACGTTATTTAAGGAAAACTGCTACTCCAAAAAGTCTATCGCAAGTTTAAATTCACTGTTTACAGTTTAAATACGTTTCCCACCCCAATATTCTTTAGGAGGATCTAGTTTAAAAACGACCTATAGAAAAGGAAAGACTGGCATGCTCTGACGTCTCACCCTCACATAATTAACTTCAATGTAACTTTAAACGTTTTGTAGCATTTTGCAACATTTTTATAGAGCGAAGCTCGGCTCCCCGGTACTAGTGCTGATTGTGATTTGACCTAAAAGAGGAGTTTGTGACTAAAAGTAGAGCTATAGACATATCATCTTTGTCGTGAAGAACTAATTTAAATTCAACACTAAGGAAAAAGAGTCAATATCACTTTCACTGGATTTTCCATGAATATTGATCCACTAGCTCTCAGTTGGCCAGTTAAACCACCTAACAACCGAAAAATCTACTAAATCTTTTACCTTTAGCTTCCTAAATACTTAAACAATTCCTACCGTTGGGCTATACTCACCTTTGTAATTTTGCTGTACCAGACAGAGTCCAATAATCCCTCGGGAATTCAATGTCGTGATGTTACATTAAACACATACACTGTATATACACCCGATATTTCACGGAACCACATAAATGATGTCTTCGGGGAAGTAATCCCTTGCTCGCTGTACATGTAATCGGTCGGAGCGCCTGACCACGACTGATAACTCATTCTGCTGTTACGGGTGGAGTAATTACTCCCCTGAAGACGCAGAACATTTTATGTGGTCCTGCAAAATATCGGGAGTGTATAGACAGTGTATGTGTATAATATAACATGACGACGTCTGGTACAGCAATTTTTTTTTTAAGAGGTTGGCTGACCTCTTTTTGCCTTACTTTGCCCCATTCACATAGACTATTGATCTGTGTGTGGATCGTATTAGACAAAGTAAGGGGGTGAGCCAAAACAGTACAAGGTAGGCCTACTGGTAAAAGTCACTGGCAGAATGCGGATTCAAACCCACAACATCGTAGCCATGGTTCCGAAGTTCGGCGTGCTAACCACTACACCACCGACTCACCCACTTACAAAAGTTGATTGTTAAAAAGGTGATTGTAGCCCGAAGAGAGGAATTGTTTATATAATTATTACCTCACCTACAACAACAATAATGTCTTTCTAAAATAAACTTCCTGGATACCTTTTGGGCATTCCTTTAAAAAATGTTAATAAGATTGATGATTTTTTCACTGGAATGATAAAATATAAAATTAATTGTGCAGGTGTGCATTGAGCGCAATTTTGGTCAGTTATGGTGTGCAAACATTATGAAAAAGACTGACTGGAGATGTTTCGGATGTGATACAAAGCAGATCTGGCCCCACCGAGCTATCGCCTATTTCCTGTTCCGACACTATCGTGAATTAAAGAGGTTGGTATTATAATGAATATCATCCCATTTACATTAACCCTTCCAGAATGATTTATTCTTTTTTATCTATATACAATTTAAATTTTTACAACAGCATTTACAATTTAATTGTTTACAACAGAGTATTACTATTCTAGTAATACTATTACAGTAGACAGTAATAATAATATGCATACAAATAAGCAATTTTGTGTTTGTCCTGTCCCATAAATAAGTTTTTTGTTGAAAGTACATGGGTATTAATCAAATAAACCTAAATTGAAATTGTAAATTTCCCCCAAAAGAAATGCATTGGAAGCACTACAGTATTAGTGGTCTGTTCTTTGTTTACATTTTTAGCACCGTCTCATTATTATTGAGATTGGGACTTTTGGTTGGTCTGTTGACCAGCTCAGTTTAGTCCAATAATGATTGAATTCGAATGGAGCACGAAAGCAGTAAAAAATTGACCAAATATTAGATTGAAGGTGCATAAACAAACAAAAATTCTGGTTATGTTTATTTGTGTGTAACAGCCAGTCAATTAACTGAATATAGATTTCCTGAATGATTACCACATAAAAACTGAACAGCAAGTAAATTATTTTAATTGTTGGACGTCATTAACTTTTGGTAGTCAACAATTTCAGGCTGGAATATGTCATGCGTGTTGTGTATGTATAGATTGTAAAATGAATTAAGTTTTATCATGCATAAACAATGCAAATCATGTGAAACATTTGCTCAGAAAAGCAGTTTGTGTAAAGTTATTGGTTTACTTTGTATGTGGACTTTCTTGTTATTTACTCTCTTGTGCAATCATAAAATCAACACAGAGTTCAATATGTCTTTTGGTTATTCAGGTGTCAATTCCATACTCTAATCAATTATTTTACTTATTGATCAACTGAACATTGCCACCAACTACAGATGCTCTGGTAATTACTCACTTAATTTGGTAACCATGGAATTCAGAACATAAACCATGGTATGAGTTCTTCCTTTACACAACACTCATGACTTCATTGATTTATATTTAAAACTGAATGTAAAAATCTTAATTTAGTCTGACCTTAAACTAGGCTTTATTCCCTTTAAATGGAGTTGACAAATGAGATCTGGCCACATCTAGTCACGTAATAAAAATTTATTCAGGCCCGTTAGTCTTTTATGCTCTGGCGTAACACTGTGTGTTGAGGGTTACTTACACATTACTTGAAAAAACTAAAAAAATAGTTTTTAGTAAAACAACTGTGTAGGTCAACCATTTACATTTAATTCTAAGAACTAAAGATACAAAATAGAATTTTACTTTTTGACAAAATCATACTTTCTACAGTCTGTATACTTACCTGACGTCTGAGAAAGTTTAATTCCTGGTATATAACAACATAACTTACAGTCTAAGTTTAGTTGAAAAATATTCCTTTGCTTATTGTTTTTGGTTTTTATTACAGGAGAAGAAGTGAGTTAATGAAGAATAAACACACAAGTCCGTCTGAACTCAAATTTTACTCCCTAGATCTTTCCACATGCTGCCGAAATTTAGAAGCTCTTAGCAGAGCACAACAAACAAATAGAATAATTGCTCCATCTCTAAAAACCACGGTTGCTACCACGACTTCAACCCTCCCTCAGAAAACTGTTACTCCTGTGATAACCAATAACCCACCAGTAGCTGGCTCTACTGCCCCGACCGTCACCTCCCTTCCAAGTCCCCAACCCTTGTTTGTCATTGGGGAACAGCCACCCAGTTACATATATGTCCAGACACCCAGCACTGCCTCTTCTGTCACACTCAATACTGGCACTCAGTACATTCACAATGTTTATTCCTCCCCTACTACCAGCACAGCCCAACTCACCACACTGCCTACCTTGGCTGTGAATTTTCCCGGACTAATACCAGTACCCCAGCAAGTTCCAGAAATTAACCTTTCCAAACCTCCAGAAGAAAGACCACCCCCTTATTCTTTATCTAAAAGCCCTCCACCTCCGTATTCTACAATTAATGTTGAAGTTACAACAAATTCAACTTCTTTTGACAAAGGAAAGAAAGTTTTGGCCAATACTATTAACAAAACAAATATTCCATCTTCAACAAAAGTTTTTGAAATCGTTACCTCAGCGAGTGAAGACCCAATAATAATTCCTGATGCTGATACTCCAGAGGAATTCAAAGTACGTGAAGAAGAAGTAATAGCTGTACCCATTCTGTCTGCTAGGGAAAGAATTGAAAGAAAGCCCATGCCAAAATCCAAGAAGAAATCCCTTTTAAGAACGGTGCTCATGAATGAGAGTATTGAATCAATGAAAAAACATTTGCAACTCCAAAATGAACCTATTATTTCTTCGGACATAAAGGAAAGCTCTGTAAAAAGTGCCTCTTCAAAGGGAAATCAGAACATGGAAGAACCAATACTTAAATCTATAATCGAAACAGCAACTGAGCGCCTCTTAAGTCTACAGAAAGGTCAAACTGTTTCTTCAAAATCTGGCTATAGCAGTGATAAAACTAAAGAAGTTGAAATTGTCACTGCTGCCTCTGACGCTAGTATTGATTTAGCTACCGATCCTCTAGCTAATGTTCCTAAAATAAAGATAAAAACTTTAAAGGAATTGCAGGACCCTGGTATATGTAATGATGATCAAAAGGGTCAAGACATTTTTTCACAGCCAAATGAAGCTTTCATTAATGAGAACCTTGATGTGAAGAACAAAGACGTTACTGCTGAAACTAGTGTAAATATAACCAATTTGAAGCAAGGAATTATTGAAGCATCAAGAACATTAATAAATACACAGAAGAAATTTAAAGAATTGGCTAAAATTATATCGAGTAACCTCGAGTATAAACCTGATAAAGCGGCCGAGTTGATCACAAAATTTCATGATATTTTAAAGTCATGCCATCAGGAATTAAATGAGATTGACAGCAATGTGAAGGAACAATTTGAATATTTGACACCAACTACAGATGTTGATTCAACATTACAGTTGCTAAATAAACAAGTAACTGACTCTAATACGGAAAAGAAAAGGAAGAAGCAAAGGAAATCCCAGATTCACCAAAAGAAACGGTTGAAAACTACAACTCTGAATAATTTACAAAATTCTGAGTCTGGTGCCTTAGAATCAAACAAATCAGAGTATTCTATGAATAATATAAGTACTGGAGAGAACAAAATTCGATTCCCTATAAAAAAGAAGCGTGATTTACTTGATTTTAACCCTCTTGGTAGGAAAGTTATCTTAGGATCTCCTGAGATAACAGAAGAAGATCTCAGACAAATACCAAAAACATGGGATTCATCATCACAAGGAGGCTGGAATCAGAATAATACCTCATCATCCCATAATGAAGTATATTTAGAGGAACTAAGAAGACGGCAATATTTAGCCAGTAAAGCAGCATGGAAAAAGAAAAATATCTGGTTAACTTCTAGGCGTAAAAAGAGGAAGTATACTAAAAGCTCTTTGCAGTACAATACAAACAGTCCACTGATGTATAGCGAAGATGGAACATTAATTAAGAAGAGGCATTACAGGAAAAGAAGAAGATTTTCTGATAGTGATGATGAAGCTGTTGACAAAACTTACAGACCCACAAATCCTTCACTCTACCCTCTAAGGCAACGCAGAAAGGTGTCCACTGAGCTATCAAGACCATTGAGGTTGTCAGGGAGAATGCATCCTTCCACAGCTGCCCATGTTGCCCGCCTCTCTTCTGATGAAGATCAAAGAGATTTCTGCGACTTGATAAAGCCTTGCTCAGTCGTATTGGAAAGGTTAGATCCTAAGGTTGTAGAGATTTTAGAGAAACGAATTACATACTTAAGTGATTCGGACGGGTCGGACTGGGAGGGATTTTGAGATATCACAAAATCCTAAACAATTGGTTATTTTTTTATATTTAGGAATAAAATTTAGTATTCTCAACACTTGGGAGGCAGTGGTAACGACCAAAAATTATTGATAGCCAAGACTGTTTAGCTTTATAGCTTTAAGCTCTTGAGGAACTTTATAGGAAGTAAAATTTAAAGTAGAAGAAGCATGGGTCTAAATATGCTTTTTTAAGTAACTTGAAGAGGATTAAGAAAATTCCATTTACAGAAATGATTTTGAAATCTTAGTTTTAAATTGGATGATGCATACATTTTTTACAACCTTTTTGTTCATTATAAATAAGTTTTTGATATTTGGTTTTATATTATATTTTATATTTTAAAGCTCTGTTATTAGACATTTAATACGGTTTACCTGCTCAGTAAATTTTTTTTTGGAAAACCAACTCTAGTGAATTTAGTACTTTTCAATTGAATGGCTCCGCCGAAAAACGTTCTATGTGACAAAAACCTACTTTTGAGAAAAAGCAGAAAGAAGATTGATTTCAAAAATTTTACGTAATTTTTTGGTTGGAACTATTTTTTGCCAATAATCTTTTCAAACTACATATATAACCTCGTATAGTATTATTATACAACACTTTTACTCACCACAATCAGATTTTTAACTATTTTTATGCATTTTTAGGGGGTAAAACGTTCTAATCGCCTATCATTTGAAACGTTTTTTCCCGGACGTAGTCTCTGCCGCTAAAAATCATCGTGGAATGTAGGAGTACCAACATGAATTCAATAATAAATTAAATATAAAACACTTTTACTAGAATAATATTATAAAAAGATAGCATTAAAGTCTTACACAAAATGTTAATACTTCTTAAAACCTTTTCTTAACGTACGATATTATTGTTCAACATGTTATATATAATAATAAAAATAGTTAAGTCCAAAAAATATTTTTGTTAGAGAAAAAAATTCATTTTCAAAATTATTAGAAAACAATGTTATGAAAAGATGACAATTTTAAACTTATACAGGTATCAAAAGGCATCAGGCCTTAGCACTTAGAACGTTATTCCACTTATCTCTCCCGGTGGCAGTTTTCCTGGTACAGGCTTTTTGATTTTAGATATATATGGCAATCCGTCGTTTCTCCTTTCTTTTCTATTCTTATCTTTCCATTTCTCGACATTTAACTTCCTTTTTTTCCCAAAATTAAGACGATTTATGTCGCCGGGTGATAGCGGGTCAGCCGGCGGAGCGTCCATATCGCGGCTGATAGAACCTTATTCGCCAACAACTCCACGAACTCCCGAAATCGGCGCCGGAATGGACAGCTAAAATCATTGATGCCAACATAAATATTTCCAACGCAAAATATCCCACGATGTTGGGGAGGTCTGTTAGAACCTTTTTCACTAAAAATCTCAAAATTTGTATTTTTGTCGCATAGAACGTTTTTCGGCGGAGCCATTCAATTATTTTTTATTGTTTATTTTTACATGATTGAAAAACTGTAAATAATTTCCTTATACATACAGTGCACTCTCGTTCATCAGAGCCCGTCTTTAGTCATCGTTTTTCACCATTTCAGTTACGGTTACATTCACTATTGTTGGTGAGATAACATAACACAATAGATTTTCTGAAAATAAGGCACTTAAACTTCCAAAATAGTGACAATGAACAAATAGGAATAAAATTCAACACAGGAAATAAAAATCCAAATTCTTTACTAAAATGAATCAAACACAATAGCACAAGTGCACTTGCAAGACTGACTGACTGACAGTTTAGGAAGGGGTATGTGAGTGAAGCAATTCACAATTATTTTACATTCACAAAAGGTGTTGTGGTGACCAAAGTCACTTAACTTTTATGCTGATGGATATGGTTTTTTTCATTTATTAGATACTAGCTTTTACCCACGGCTTTGTTTGCGATGATGCGCATAATTATATAATTGTCTACGACACCCTAGGATGAGCTCATTTGCTTCCCTCACTTAACTCAGTGTATAGTTCAATTCCAATATAAAAAATAAAGTCTGTTTAAGTCATTTAAGTAATCATCAATCCTTTGAAATCTGTGTACCATAGACTCCCTCTTAACCAGCCACCTCGGGACCAGAATGCGGCCGGATAATGAACTGTCCGGTTAAACCAATGTTCATTTAAGAATGCCAACTTACAATTTTATATGGCCTAAATATAATTATCACTTGAAAAACAACTTTAAATACATTACTTTTTTATGATTTAAAGCTAACGGCCAACATCCATGAAATCTACAACAAACCTAAACTAATAATAATTTGTTTCTTTATTGTGGTCTACTGAACAGTAGGTCCAAACGCATTTTGACTACCATCCAGGACGTTACATTTTAATTGGTTTGAGAACGTCAATATGAAATAACGTTAAATTGAATGATACAGTAGATAAGAAAACTACGTTTTTGGCGAAACACTGCCGGTTAAAGCGATGTTGAGATAAAAAATGGCCGGTTAAAAAGATGTCCTTTTTGTATTAAGGTAGGCCGGTTAAAGCGGAGACCGGTTAAAAGGTGGCCGGTTAAGAGGGAGTCTTCTGTATAAGAATATCAAAGAAATTTGCAAAGCCAGTGGGGTGAAGCCCAGATGTATTTTCTTAAAAAATTTTAATATAAGCCCATAGCAATCTCTGATGTTTTTATTTATTAAAAAACACAGCCTATAATATTTCAGTGGAGTCCCAACAATTCTTAATTATCGGGAGTGGACCTACTTAGGATTGAAGAATATTTTGGATTAAAGCAAACTATTTCCAATATGAACATATTTCTAAATATAATGTCATTACAGTAGCATAATATTTTACTCCAATAGTTGACAGTTAACAGTCCAAAACGCTCGCCCAGTGTTGGATATCGAATGTAATGCAGTGTGAGTCATCAGTCTATGGACGTTAATGCGGTGTAATTTTCTTCTCCCGTTAATAAGGATCAAATCTTATTTTTACATATAGCTCATGAAAAGAATATCACACAGCTGAATTTGGGATGATGTTTTATTAAATTATTGAAAATCAGATGAAAAAGTGAGCATCATTTGTAACAATCATTCATGCTGTAATAAGGGTCGGGTTATACTACCTCTATAATAAATTATTGTAACCCTTTACCAAGTGTCAAATAATAGGTACCGTAGCCAAACAATATACCATCTCATTCAAGAATTTTTGTCGTGTAAATAAATCAGCGGTGTTCAGAAAGTTAAAAATTCTTAAATTTAATAGAATAAAAATAACTATTTGTAATTTTTTCTAATTTATTTTTGGTGTGCACATCATCTCTTCCCAAAACAAGTTACAAATGTGTCAATAAGATTTATAACTCGGTTTTTCCTAGTTTTTTGTTTTGAAAAATCCTAATTTGGGTTTTAGGAATATCGGGACTCCACTGTTGTAGAATTTTGACAGCTTGATGTGTGAGGCAGTAAAAAGGATCTCGAGTCGGCAAAGTAAATTTTTCATTAAAACCGATTAAAGTTATCTGGATCAAAAATATCTATTTTCAATTATTTGCACATTGTTATATTTTATATATTTCATAAGACACAATTGATTGTGAAATAGTTTCATCCGGTTGAAGTTCTCAAAAATAGTAAAGTAGTTCAGGAAAGTACCTCATATTGCTTCAGGAAGTGCTAACTTGTTTGCACAAAATTGTTAGAATATAAATGTGACAGGAAACTCATTATTAACTCAAAATTGGTAGTTGTTGACAAGAGGCCTTATTTGATTTTTACCTCTAGTTAGTTTAGTTTGGCTTTTCTAAAATTTGGTTTAAAATAGAGGTAATATTATAGATCAAATTTATGACTGATTAGGTGAATATAAAATTTATTTGAACAGTAGTAACAATTAACTAATGTTTTATATCATAATTTATGTTTTTTATGGTCCTATATTATGTGTTTTGTTTCAATGTTGTTTAATACTTCTTGCACTCTGTAAATACTGTGTACTTCTGTAAATTTTGCCATTCATGCAGATATCGCTGCATAATGTTTGTTTACTCTCTTATATTTACACTAGCTTTCATTGTTATAACTTTTTATCAAACACAGTTTGTTCACACATTTTTTTCACCAACACATACGGATTTGAAGTGAACACTCAAATCCAGTGGAATCCTTCTATGTGAGAAACCTCAGGGGAAAAAGGCGAAAAAGCACTGCTGTAGCCCTGCAACACGGATACTGAAAACAAACATTATTTTAGTGGTATAAGGAAAATTGTTTATTTTTAGATAAAAGCAATATAATATAGATAAACGATATCCTTCACTGAACTTTAAAATTTTCATTTTTCATTACTAAGTTCAACAATGTCACATAATGTTATGCCCTCGTCAATCCTTTATCGTTTTCCGTAGATAATTAGTTTCAGGACTGCTCTCCCATTGTCAAATCTGCAGAAACTTAAAAACAATATAAAACTTTGCAAGTTCAGTGACTAATGACTTGGCTGGCCACACTCAAATTAACATGTTAAGTGTAGCACACGTGTGTGTTTGTGTATGTATCATGTGATTAACTGTACAATTTTAAATTTTCTATTCACTGGCATACAAAGACAAACAAAAAATAGCCATTCTATACTTACAGTTTTTTAGAAGTACTGCTGAAAACTGTCACTTTGATATAAGTTATATCACTGTTTAAAGAATCATTTGTGTAAATAATTATGTGATGGCGTTTGTTTATTGTTAGTTAGATTCATTATACTTACACTGCACATGTACAATGATAACTCTTGTTAGTTGTCGTTAGTAGTATACACATTATAATGAGTAGATTCAGAAGCCTACATACTTAAAACATCGATCAAACTTAATAATAATCAACATTTGTAGGCTACTAATATAAAATAAAATAAAAATAGTGTACAAATTTTGATAATATTTTTTGGGATAATGAGTTAGAAACACTACATTATTTGTTTAATAGTGAAAATTCGAAAATTCAGTATCCAGCACATCCAATATTACCTGTCTAATGTCTTACTTCCGCCAGGTAGTTTCTAGTGTAGCTTAAAATGTTAAGGTTTTTATCAAATGTTTAAATATTGTATCCAAGGAAGAATAATGTTAATCAATGCATTTTATGAAGAATCTATTCTTATTTAATACGCTAAGGGTTTATTGTGTCTAGAACTCCTAAAATTTTCAACCTATATTCAAGTTTTTGGTGTCGTTGGATACAAATACAAATACAAATCCTTTATTGCGTAAACACAACATTTAGTCGTTTGGCAATGTTTCAAATACAATAATTTTTCTGAATTTTTTAAGCTTTCTAATACTACACTAGTTAACAATTTCAGGCTGTATAGCTTTTTTTACATTTTTAATTTTCTTATATTCAATAAAAAATACAAAAAATATGAAAAATGCATTTTCACAATTGTCATGGATTATTTTTCATAATTTAGATATTCATTTACTGAGTAAAAGCATTCCCTTTGAAGAAAATGTCCAATTTCTTTTTTGATCTTTCTTTCATCATTTATACTTTTAATTTTGTTGGGTAAATAATTAAAAAGTTTTATACTCATGTAAAAAATAGGATAGGGCTTGGTCTGTAGTTGTTTCCGCCAAACATTGATGAAAATTGGATATAAAATAAGGGCGCTATAACTAAACTAAAAATTTAAAATTTTCATTAGAGTAACATTACGTATGGGTTAAACATTTTAAACATCTGTTAATGTACAGCTGTAAATACGTGTAATTTTTGTGATTACTGATATTTACAATATTGGATTAGTCGGATGTCATTGATTTAGAAATAAATGTTATTTTTGTATTGTATCAAATAAGCTGCTCGATTTTGATCAATAAGTGGACTAGTTATACTATAATACGAGGAATGTCTGTAGCAATCTAGCTTCTTATTTCTATAAGGGTTTCGTCTGTTATGTACCTTTTTCTCTCGACCTACTGAACCGAATTTTAAGACTGAGGTGTCATTTTAAAGCTTAGGATATAGCGCGTGGACAAATTGTAATTAAATAGGTCATATCATTTCGGGCTTTGTCCGCCTGGCCATTGATTTATTTCTAGAGGGCGCTTTAAAATGTTGACCAACTTTTATTACAAGATTTTTAATGTGGATTGTAATTTAACAGCTGATTAAACTTACCTTCAGATGAATTTAAAGCCAGATAGTAAACATAAATAGATCTCTGTCACTTTATAACCAACATACATGTACTTTAGGGATGTATGATCCATATCGACTATGTAAGTTCAAGCCCAGTAAACAATACCGTCAATATTTATCACGGGCCAGATCATGATCCCTATTGATCGTGTAAGATCTGCCACTAACGCGAATAAACTCCTCATTCAACGCATTTTGCTTGATACTAAAATTTGGAAGGTTCGTGTTTGCCGCTCCAGAGGTGTTGCAATCAATGTTGTAATTTTCAGCTGGATTTACAGTGCTGCAAAAATATTTTATCGAAACATTAACACAACTCTCAGTTGTGCCAAAACACTCTTAAATGCAAAGTTTAAACAAAATCTACCCACTAGATTTCAAGACTGGAACACACTTCCCTTCAGACAGTGCTCGTATTATAGTATAGGATATCACTGATTGCAATTTGGTCCATGTCAAACACTCTTCTCCACACTTCTGAGGTATTTCAGCCACATTGACGGTTGAGTCATCAGAAGATGAACAGGGCCGATTTTGTAAATGGGCCCGGTGGCGCAAGGGCCAAGGGGTTCAAGGGCCAAGGGGCGCAAGAGCCCAAAGGCTTCCTTAGGTTTGTTGGGAGCGCGACAAAGAAAATATTGTACAATTTATCAAAGCAGATTTTGATGTTGACGCCATAACCACGGGGCTTCGTACTCCTAACAATAATAATGATAAATGTTTTGCGATCAGTAGAGGTCGTAGTATACAGCACGTACTGTACTGTGTAGCACACAAGTGCTGAAAGGCGACGTGGCAGGAACACCCGTCTCCAGCCGCGCCAACGCCTAATCCCCACCACGGGTCCATCTTCCCCTGCCTCGCCGCCCCGCCCTCTTCCCCCCCCCCCCACAGCCCCTACGTGCGCGAGCACAGTTTACTTTTACAATGCGCAACCGCATTATTAGCGGTCGAAAATGAACACCAAAAAAACAGTTCTGTCATTGTTTCATTTTCTTGTTATGTTGCGAAAGCGCGTCTCAAATCGTCAAATACCTATGGCATTGGGTTTGTTTATTTGGTGATTCATATCCTCGGGAGTGGGGGGGCAGGGGTGGAAGGGGGGCGCGCAAACATCTCCCGGGCCCATAGCGCGTCACATACAAACCGCGGGCCTGAAGATGAACAAATGTTGGTGTGTAATGTACCGTGGATCAAAAAATTGGCATAAAAGTCAAAATGCTGAATCTACTGCTGGTTTTGTTGTACATTTTGTTCAAACAAAACTTGTCTAATATACTTATTATTTTATTTTTAATTTCCATAATATAGGATTCCATAAAAACACTCATATTAAAAGCCTACATGTAAAAACACGTTGTTGAAGTAAAAAATAGCCTAAAAGGCACTTTAAAATAACATATGTAGCTGAGGGTATAAAGTATTTAGGCCTACAGCATATGGTTTCATTATTCAAGTTAGTCCTACAGACATTGTACAATTTTTACTTTTTAATTCACGCTATATAGGTTAATAGTGTATATAGTCAATGGTGCTATTCTAGGCGCTACGAAATTGCCAGCTTCAAAATGAAACAGCTGGAAGCTGATTTACATTAGTTTTACCTAGTGATGTTGTCGGGTTGGTTTTGTTTTCTTGTTTTCCTAATTTTGTAGCAATTAATAACATATCCTACAGCTGGATGAGTCAGCACGAATGGGCAACTCTATTTTAAATTTAGGCTTGCATTTTCGTTACGCCTACTATAGTGTCTGATGAGTTGTATGTACCTACACACAATGTGTCAGTGTAGATTGTAAAACAAACATTTTAAAAGGAATACTTTACAAGATTATACAATTAATTGTTCTGTTATTTATTTTAATAAATCAATAAATTTTTAAGTTCTACCTTTTTTAAAAGGCACTATTTTAATTTTTATAAAAATATCTCTTCAACATTAAGACATACATTTTAAGTAATTGTTATCAGTTCATTTTCACAATATTTGACTATTACTGGCATGTATATCTAGCACCTTCAAACTTGATGTGTACTAGTATTTTTATTTTATTTTTTATGTTTAAGATAATTGTTAAATGTCTCAAACCAATAATGTAGATATTTTTATATTTTTAAAATTCTGTTAAGTTTGTAAATATTTTATCCACCTACAAACATTTTCTTTCAGTTGAATAAAATAATGTATACCAATTTGTGTAGTAGATCTTTATTTATGCCCTTACTAAAATGAAATCTTAAAGTATTCTTGAAATCTCTCAGACATATGCATATGGTTCCAATTTAAAATTATTCTAATTAAACTGGGACAATTATAAAAATCCCAACCTCAAGACCAAAACTAAGGGTAGTCTTTTTAACCGTTAAAAAACCCATGGAAACCAAGTGTCTTTTTAGACTACATTTTTTTGTTTTGGGGGGATGAGTAGGTTTCAATACCGCTGGAAAACGGTAGGTTAACCCGACGGGGTGGTTGATCCATGGTCGGTTAAAAAGAGCTTCCACTACTTAAATCATTAGGAAGCCTTTTGGAAAGGTCACAGGAAGTACACAATGAGTACCACATGGTAGTATAAGTATCATGGGTATTTTATATCATAATCGGGCTTATAAAGTCAATACAGCATCTCCAAACAAAATATCTATCTAGAAAATATAGTTTATGCCCCCTTTATCTCTAACCACTTAAAAGTACTAATTATTTTTATTTATTTTTTTTTTGCAGTAGTCAACCCCAATATGTTATAAACATAAGATATACAAATAGTTTACAAGGAGTAAAAAGTCAATTATGGTACACAAACTAATACATTGCCGGTACTCCTGCCCCATCTTCTCTTAGGGTCCTCCACCTCTTTCTTGTTCTTCTTAAACACATGGTACTGGCCCTTAATGTCGCACAAGTGGTTTTTACTCTTATCCAGTTTATTACCACACTGTAAGGTTTCTTCCACTTCTCTGTCAGTCTTTCTGCCACTGCTCTGAGCAAGGTCTGGAACTTCTTACCTAGCATTCCGTCTACTAAAGTGACTAACGGGGTGAAAGAAGCATTTGTGGACTCTTGTCAGCATCAGCGTTAAGTATTTTCTTTTTTTCTCCTTTTCAGCATTTTCTAATACTTTTTCGTATAGGAGGCTGGAGTATGATGGAGCATCAATGTCAACATGTACATCAAATAATGCTTCCATCTGAGCCTCCCATACACCCCTGCAAGCCAAATCTGCTTTCAGTGCTGTAGCATCAATCGACCCTTGCTCAGAGATCAGTGGTTCTCACAGTTTTCCCAGGCCAACTCAATCAAACTTTCAAGGGTGTCCCTTACTTCATTGTGTATTTTTATAATCAACCCTAATGTGCGACAATTAAGGGCATGTGCCATGCTGAAGTCTTTACCACAGCCATCCCATGAAGGAGGAAGGTTTACAGGAGGTTTACCATATGGCGAGAGTGTCTCTGAATTCCAGGTGAGAAAGTTCTAGGTTAAGTTTTTTTAGTGGTATGCATGATGACCATCCACTGTGTTTTTCTTTAGGATTCGCTCCAAGATGATTTTTTGTTGTTTTGGAGGAAAATTTTGAAAAGTTGACCGTAAAATGTTTTCTTCTTTTAATCTTCTCTCGTCTTTTTTTCTTTTTCTTTTTTTATCACAACTAGGAGTTCTTCATGTTCTGCAATTTTTATTAGTTTTTAGGGGTTTTATAATGAATTTACAAGTTCTCTTTGAAGCTTGGAACAATGCATTTCCCTGAGAAGTAGGGTCATCTATACCAATTCCTCAATTTTACTTGAAGATGAAATATTTTTTGTTTATTTTGATTTAAATGACATCCAAATAAAGCTAGAAATAGGTTAATTTCAATTTAATTTTTTATTAGACGAAAATGAAAGTCTTCACTTTCAACAACTCTTTGAAAAAAATCCATTCAGTTTGAATTGATGTAGTGGCCACAGCATGTGCCGATTGTGGATAAGCATTCAAGCAACCGGGCTGTATGATGCTGAAGGTCTAATCACAATTTGTAGGCAAAGTAAACATTGCAATATTAAATATAATATATTTAAAATGTATATAAAAATTACAATAAACTTGTACAATAAATTACAAATAATAAATTTCTTCATACATCAAACCAAACTTTTATGGTAAAATCATAAAAACTTCACACTCTGGCGTCCTTGTATATTTTGTTTCCGGTATCCACTTGAGAGGTCCAACTTAAGACATTTTTGAAGAGCAAAAGAATGACGTGGAAGGAGACGTGGAAGGACTGGAAGAAGACATGGAAGGAAGGAAGAGTTAAAATGAAAAACGTATAGAGCAGTAGACCATTAATAAATTAAACATAAATTAAAAATAACAAATATAGTAATGAAGAACAAAGAAAGAAGAAATAAGTAGGAAGAAAAAGAAATAAGAAAAATTTCAACTAAGTTTAAAATGAAGAAAGAGTTTTGAGAAAATGAGTAGATAAAATTGTAATTAAATGAAAATTTGTAAAATTGTCAATAAGTGCAAAAACTTGAAATTTGTTTTGTAAATTCCCATACACTGTAAAACATTGTCAGAGAAATAAATTTATTATATTTTTAATTTATATTGGCCAGATTTTTCACAAGATAGAGTCCATTTTTTACCTTTTTTTTCTATGAAAACATTTTTTTCTGATGTATCACATCCATTAAATCCTCCTATAAAACTACTTTCACCTAACAAACTCTAATGTTAGGTGAAAATTCTCTGGTTCAGATCCAATTACTAACCGGGTTTTATGAGCTTGGGGATAGTATCCATATTTAGGCCCAATTTCTTACAATTTTTACCACCACTTCATCACATTAGACGATTAGTTTCCCTTGGCACGACGAATCATCTGCGTACCATACCTGATTTGTCTCTGGGATCGTTTATAATTCATAAATTAAAGGCAAAGTGGCTAATCCCTATATCATAGATAGTGGGTCACCCTGTGTAACACCTTCCCAGCTATATAATTAATTGTTTATTACTTCCTGTCATAATTAGTGCAGCTTTATTCTGATATGTGTTAAAAATGAATCTTGCAGCCCTTGGCCATCTAATTCGTGCCTGCTATAAAGCATGGACTCTGTTGATCCTATTTGAAGGCATTGTCCGCGTCAACCATTACCATGCATCTGTCATCTTCAGTTTGACATTTTTTTCATACTGGTTTCTCAAGAAATGTATTGCACCTTCTATTCCTGCTTTTAATCCGACACAGAGTTGATCAGTACCACATATCCCAATGACTTCATCACCAGCTGCAAGAGATATGCATTTTGATAAGATGTGGTCAATTTCAACTAACCGATTAGCCATAAGAGCCTGTATTTTTTGCCAAGGTATGATGTCTTCATTTAACTTCATCGTTAATTCAGCAATTGAAGCTCTTATAACAAAGCACTTTTTTACCATATCTTGGTAAAAAATCTGTCCACTGTTCATAAGTACTCCCACTTGGCCCTCCATAACCACCATGAAGTTTTCTCGCAACTTTTTCTACATGTTTAGCTGTAATCTCAACCGATTCCAGTTTAGGAATTTCTTTCATGTTTGCTGAGTAACTTCATCAATTCAGGGTTAGGCATATTGTTCTATTTGGGTGTTTTTCTTCCAGTATATCTTATCGTGTGCGTCCATCACCGTCCAGAATAGTGTCTGGACTTAACACGCCTCATTTATTTATTGCTTGATTGATACTCCGTTATTCTTCTTTTATTTTTACTCTTTGAACTAATCTATTGAACTGAGTTTTAACAAACTCTTCATTTTCATTATGTTCTGTTTTATTCTTTGATCTTAGCGACCTATCACATCAAATTGCTTCATTTATTAATTTAGCATTTATTAGTCCACTTTACAAGTCTTATCTCAATTAATTTTCTAATATCTTTCGCCTGTCTTACCATCTTTTCTCTTTGTAATGTAACAGCGATGGAACATTTAGAATCGCTCAGAACATTCTTGACCGCGTGGGCTAAAAGTGCTAAAAGAAGAATTTCTTCTGCTAATTTTTGTACAAACCCATCACTTATAGAGCCACACAGGGTAAGGTCATATTGTAATCTGTAAAGATATATGATTTTTTTCCAACGAGACGTCCAGGCTGAGCTAAATTGTTCCTCCATCAAATAGTTTATATTGAAAGATTGAAATGAAAGAACGGTGTTTTTGGCTTCTAGGGACCTCAAAAAATATCATGGTCCCGGGCTTACGTCTTACCGTGACTACTACCGCAATAGCGTGTTCCCTATAGGGAAATTCGCTAAAAACATGAATTGAGATGAACATTTTATTTTGAAGCTATACAAATATAACTGTGATTATTAAGTAACAATAGTATTATCAGGCCTACATATTATGATTTCCTCTTTGAAACTAAAAATTGCTAGCTGCAGGCCTTATAAACAAAGTTTCATAGGGCCTACAACTTAAACAATTAAAACAAATTGTTTCAAATACACTACAGCAAAAAAAGGTAATTTTGCATTTCTACGAAAGTAGGTAACTAAATTACCAAACTAATAAATAATATTAGGCTTAACAGGAAAAGAGGTTGTTGATGGCAACTTCGCTGTTATTTCTTGATCAGGAAATAATCAATTTCAGAGGACTGGTGCGTTTTTGTGCTTAGGTGGTCTGTGTAAATAAGGACTAGTTTTACACATGCACAAATAACGGTCACGTCACAAACTACTTTGACTTGGCTAGATTTTGGCTTAACCGAACGAATACACCAACTGCCAACTAGTTTGGTTTAACCTCGTTCTCGTTGGAATAAACAGAATGTGTTCCAGGGTTACCAAGTGATAAACTTCACTATGACAAAATTAATTTTTCCTCGTGTTTCATTGTTTCTGCGGAGTATGTCTTGTAACTTAAAATAGTACAAGGTAAATTCCGTACAGAACTTATAATAGGCCTAAAATTGAAGGGTTCAGACGGGTACCGGACACAAAATCATTATTTATTAGTAAAAATATGCTCGGAAAAGGGAGTCTTAACTTAAAATAATTTAATTGGTTAAGTTGGTACCTTTACCTTTACCTCCTATATGTCCGTCCCGTAGACCACGAAGGCATGGGACCCGTCCTTGATTTCCTTGTAGTAAGGCTAAAACTTGGCCGTCAACTCCTGACGCTGTCCAATCAGGTTGTAGTAAGGTTGGGGAGTGGGTGTAATAATGAATGACCGGGAGAAAAATCAGGATTATTGAAAAGGTGGTAAATCATAGTAGCACTTATCGATGAGGTACTGCCTGAGTTTCTTCTTAAATCTGTTAAAACTTCCAATATTCTTGATTGTTGACGGCAGTTGAGAAAAATATTTAACACCATCAAGATAACTGGGGTTTGTTTCAAAAAGTTTTAAGTTATGCTGAACAGATGGATTGACATTACGGTTTCTAGTGAAGTAAGATTGACTATGAGCCTCTATCAAATTATTTTCTTTTACATAATTGATAACTTCAAACAGGTAAAGTGAAGGGAGTGTCATGATCTGAAGCTCTTTAAATTTCTCTTTGCAAGAGTCCATAGGCCGTAGCCTACAGATAGCTCTGATTGCTTTCTTTTGAATGACGAATAACTTATCCTGTTCAAATTGATTTTACTCGAAGAACCCCAAAGCACCACCGAATATCGCAAGTAGCTTTCTATGAGACTAAAATAAATTAACTTGCAAAGGGAGATATTATTGAAAATGGCCAAACTCCTAATGACAAAAACATTTGAAGTCAAAGTTGAAGCTAATTTGTCGATGTACGGAAGCCCTGAACATTGAGTAAAAACGGACGTTATTAACATAACGTATAGAGTGGACAACAGATAGGGAAGAAGGGAACGCTCCCCACGGTACCCGGGAACTCTACCGTCTCGAGGCAAGTATCGATTGTGCTTTCGGTCTATTGAGTCGACTACATATCGCATCAACTCGATAGTCATCATTAGCATTGAAAACTCAGAAGAGAATTCGAATCGAATCGAGCTTTCGATTGTTGAAAGATTTCGATTAAATCGCATCGGTAGCCAGTTAGTAGCGCCCCTAGCGGACGATCTTGTCATTTAGCGTTTCCAAATTTTAACATTGCTTGTCCACTCCACAGTATCTAGAATATATATAGGCAAATACGTTATGTTAATAACGTCCTTACTCAATGCCCTGAAGGGCCAAAGAGTAAGCATACATTTTTTACACCGCCGTGTTTGAAACACGGCGAGCCGTGTTTATAAGTCGGCGAGCCGTGTTTGAAAGTTGGCGATCGCCGTGTTACGAAATCGGCGAGCCGTGTTTGAAAGTCGGCGAGAAGTATCTGAAATCTGGCGAGCATTTTGATAAATTAATTAAGACTAATAATTAAAAGATTTTTTATTGACTCTTAAACGGATTTTCATTCCCTTATAAAATTGAAAATAACCGAAACAATCAAATCTCTGGAGCAAAAATAGTCTGTGTATGTGTTATAATGACCATAAACAAACAGTTTTCTTTGTTGGGACCTCTGATTTCATAGAAATCTGGCATGAAAGTTGTAATATTTTTTAATTAGTCTGCAAATGAGATTATATCTAATCATATACCTAATCTAATATCAGATATCTAATTATTACTCTTAATTACTCTATCAAAATACTCTCCGAATGTCATATACATCTCGCCGACTTTCAAACACGGCTCGCCGACTTTTTAAACGCGGCTCGCCGTCTTTGAAACACGGCGGTGTAAAAAATGTATGCTTTCTCTTTGGCCCTTCAGGGCTTCCGTATGAACGAATACCCCAATTTATGTTTCAGATCTATGTGTGTAACTACCCACCCTACCTAAAGACAAACCACAGAAGAACTCAGTGAAAAGAAAGATAAAAGAGTTATAACGGCTGCGTGGAAGTATTCCGAAGCCAAGCCTTTTTGGCAAAAAAAGAATAAATAAAAATGAATACCCCAACGCCCGCGCCCGCCGTGTCGTGCGTGAGCGTGATGTGAATGATGTCGTGATCGCCTTACACGTTTTTTTTGTTTTTTGTTTTTTGTTTTTGGTTATTTGGTTTTGGTTGATGGTTTGTTATAGTTCATCAATTATTGTTTACTTTTCACATTTTATATTTCGATAATAATTTTAACACTGCCAATTAAAGCCAAGATTTGTTGACACACCAATTAAATATTGTATAAGATAAATCAGTAAAATAGATGTATCCTCATTTATGTGCAAATTCTATGTTGAATTATTCTATTGAAATTTGGGGTTATGGTTTTCTCAAGGTAAGTTTTTTTGTGTATTGAAATTTATATTTCTTATGACAACTAACATTAGTCATTATTTTTACAGATAGTGTAGGCCTATCAAGATTCAAGATTTTATTAACCATTATCAACCACTTACATGCAAGTCATGTTTAAGTTAAGACTAGGGATTAGCATCGATGGCGATGTTTTCAAAACATCAATGTTTTCCTTTTGTTGTTCGATGTTTTTGCCATCGATGGTGAGTTACCGATGTTTATCGTACATCGATGTTTTACATCAATGTTTTCTTTATTTTGCAATACAGGCCACGATGGTTTTTCTGTTTGATATTTCTAGTCGTAAAAAATTAATAAAATTGTTAGTTTTATTTTTACCAAGTTTGAAAAAATAAACCCCCTACTCTAAAAAAACTATATAATTTTGTTATTACACTACTAGAGTGGAGATTCTCCTAGGACACGACTGTACTGGACACGATGCTTGGCGAGCGAGTGAGGGGTGAGTCATAGGACTAACAAACAGTTAGTTACAAAGCCTGTAGCAGATTAGAGCGTAAAATTATTTTAAAAGTGGTATTTCTTCACTCAATTGACGATACCCTGTGGAGCTGGGAGTGAGATTAGGCAGCAATAATCCCTGTATTTTAATTTTTAACTATTAAAACTGACGAAATAAATATAGGAGTAATTTTAAAAGTTTGATTTAAATTTGTTGTGTGCATTGTGGTTTACCCATCCTTTTATACGAAACTACGGAATTGTCATTAAAATATTGATGTTTTTGTCTGGTGGCCTTTTTTTACTAAATTCTGGATTTTCATTAAAACATCAATGTTCACGTAATAATAAAATAAGGTTACCACTGTACCTTGTGCCGTGTCGTCAATCCGTCATTTTGTCATATCATTAACTTATGACAAAATGATGGATTGATAACGGCACAAGGTACTGTAACCTTATTTTATTATTACGTCTGAATTCAATCCAGGAGGCAACATCATGAATAAGCATCAATGTTTATCGATGTTCATTGATGTTTAGAGGTTGATGTTTTCCACACATCGATGTTTTTCTATCGATGCTCATCCCTAGTTAAGACATGTAGCCTAACGTAATAAGAAAGATACAAAAGCATTTTAATTTACTCCAATCATGATTAATCCAAAGGATTAATAATCACATAGGTCTGACAGGGTTACCAAACGTCCTGGATTTCAAGGGACAATCTCTTATTTAAAATCAGGGTTCTGAAACATGTACTGGATTTTAAGGGGGTCAGTCCCTTATTTAGTAAATTTGTCCCGCATCTAGGAGGGAGGTCACCCGGGACGGTAAATATCCCGTATGTGACAGGAATCAGAAATTCACTCTGTACAAACTGCGCTTAGTACGCAGGTCTGCTGTGACGGGGGTGTATATATATATATATATATATATATATATATAGTTTAACAAACATTTTAAAGAAACAAAGTACCCTTTTTTCATTTTTATTTTCATTAGATGACTAGTTTCGGCACTAGGCCATTATCAAATCTATGTAAAAAAAAGTAATCTTATAAACTAAATATAACAAACAGGCCCCTAATATCTTATCATATGATAACATTTATGGCTTGGTTTCTTTTCTAATTTTCTTGATTTATTTCTTCTTTTAAGTTATTTTTTATTTTGTAGCTTACTTTCATAGGGGTGTTTTTGAAGGATTGCCTTACCGCTTTATTTAAAGTTGTGTTGTGTGGCAGACATGTATTCAACTTCTTCTTTGATCGTTCTTGTCATGATCTAATTTTCTAGTTTGTTCTGTTTTCTTTTTATAATTTTCTCGATCATTTGTGGTTTGTATCCGTTTTTATATCTAGGCCTATATATTTTATGGTTTCTTTTTCTTTCTTGAAATTTATATCTTTCATAGGGACCTTCAATAGCCTGTATATCATCGAGTGAAAGCTGGCCAATTTTTGGGACCACGGATGATTTGAATCTGATGGTATCGTGACTTCTGTAGTTGTTGGTTTACGATAGGCCTATATTTGAAATAGGCTATATATTTTCCATTTTCTTTGGATATTTTCAAATCCAGGTAATTAATTTCATCTTTTTGCGTTTCGGGTGTAAATTTTATGGTTTCTCATAGTGAATCTTCTATGGTTTTTAGAATCTTCATTATTTCCGTCGAAAAGACAAATTACATTGTCAACGTACCTAAACCAATAAATAATTTTCTTTCTTAATGGGTTGTCTTCATTCATGATTTTCTTTACTTCTATGTAAAAATATTTCAGCTAAGAGTCCCGAAAGCATCTTGTTTTAATCAGAATGAGGAGATATATTTGAAATAGTTTTGGTTTAACCATGTTCTTGTTAAATTAATTATATCTTCGATCTCATTTTTCTTTAATGTTTACTTTCATTAAGGTCAGTTTTTAGAATAGTTAAGGTTTCTTTAATAGGGACGGTTCTATACATATTAGTGATGTCAAAGGATAGAAATAATGCATTTTGCGGTACCTCAATATCTTTGATTTTGCTAATAAGGTCATACGTGTTAGATATATCATACCTATTTTGCCAAACAATGCTATTCTTGATTCTATTCTGTAAATACTTACAGAGTTTATAACTGGGTGCTGTTTGAAAATTGACCACTGGTCTAATAGGGATGCTACTCTTATCAGTTTTCGGTAGACCTCGCAGCAATGGTGCTCTTGGTTTGTCCATTTTTAAAACAGCTTTTTATTTTAGTGATAATGTTTTGCATTTCGTTATGATAGCATTAGTTGATTTCGAGTAGTCTTCAGCTGGGTCAGTGGTGAGTGTTTCAAAAGTATCATCTTTGAAAAAAATCCTCTGCTTTAGAATCATAATCATCTCTGTTTATGATTACCACTGCATTGCCTTTATCTGCTTTTGTAATTAGAGTTATTTTCATTTAATTTGGATGAAATTGAATTGAGTATAGGCTTAGTTCTTCTTTAGCTCTTTTCTTTATATTTTGTTTTAGTGTCATTGTTTTTGATTTTTCAATTTCATGAATCAAGTTATAACGGACATTATATAAAGTACAAAATTATTGCTAGTCTTATTTTATCTGGTAAATCTTTTTAGAAATAGCATTTCTTGATTTATATGCATTGAATTAAATTTTTGTCTGGCCATTTATTATTATGGATGTAAATAAAAAGATCTTTGACATTCAGCCTTTCTTTGTTCTTTTCATGATCGAGGATTTTTAGATTGTCTTGAATATTAGTGAAGCTGTGTTTAGATTTTATAAGGTGGTCTGCGTAGTTGGACTTGATTGATGTCATTTTCTTGGAATTAACTGCTTGAGTGCGCTCTTTGAATCTAATTTGGAAGCTTCTCTTAGTTTGTCCAATGTATATTTTATCGCAGTCACCACACTGAATCTGATAAATCCCAGCTTTGTTGTGGTCATTCCCGTTGCTTTTATTTTCATTCTTCGTCCGGATGTTCAGGATCATTTTTAGCGAGTTATTTTTTGTTTTGTAGCTAACTTTCATTGGAGTGTTTTTGAAGGTTTGCCTTACTGCTTTATTTAAAGTTGTGTTGTGTGGTAGACATATGTATTCAACTTCTTCTTTGATTGTTATTGTCATGTTCTGATTTTCTAGTTTGTTCTGTTTTCTTTTTATAATTTTCTCGATCATTTGCGGTTTGTATACGTTTTTATAGCTATATATTTTATGGTTTCTTTTTCTTTCTTGAAATGTATATCTTTCATAGGGACCTTCAATAGCCTGTATATCATCGAGTGAAAGCTGGCCAATTTTTGGGACCACGGATGATTCGAATCTGATGGTATCGTGACTTCTGTAGTTGTTGGTTTACGTTATATATACATACATACATATATATATATATATATATATATATATATATATATATATGTATGTGTCCATAGCACTGACAACTTTTGAAAGGGACTTCCGATTTTGATGAAATTTGGTATGAAGGTGTAGGACGAAGTCTGTTTTAATGAGTTCGCGAAACAGCATTATCGGGTAATGGGAACGGGGTTTTATGGGGTTTCAAAGAAGTCAAAAATGGAGTTTTGGCATTTTTGGACATGTTTTTAAAATTCAAAAATTTTAACTAAAACCATTTAAAAGAGCTTAAAAAACAAACAATTTAGTATTTTGAATTTTTAACAATGGTTATGGAGAAAATTTAAAAAAATAGATTTTCCATGTTATTCTTATGGGGAATTAACAAAATCCTGTATGTCACATATTGATTGACATAACTTGATCAAATTTGGTATGTACATTCATTAAGTAGGGCTTAACTTATATTTACTTACAGCACCCATATGGCGGCAAACCTACCTACTCAACCCCAAGACCCCTATGGGGTTTATGGGAAAAATGAAAAATATCAGAATTTGATGTCCAATTAAGTTACATGCACTGGGAATGGATTTTCCTATATCTACTTGCAATACCCCCAAGGCAGCAAATCTACATCCTTGTTCCCATTGTGTTTATGGATTAGCATATGTTAAAAGAAAATTGAATTCTGTTGGAAATTCGCTGAATACGCAGGTACTGCCACGGGGGTATTTGTAATTATCATGACAGCAAACCGGCACACTCTTTCCCCATGTTAATCATTTGGAGAAAGTTCTAACTCCTTTATTTATGAACAGATATAAATGAAACTTAGTACATGGCTTCAGATGGTTGAAATAATTTTTTTTAATGCTAAAAATACCTACTTTCAGTATTTTTTATGGCAGCCATACCTGCATACTCTTTTTGCTTGAATTATCATTTATTTTTCAGCAAACCTTCATCCTCATTTTCACAGTGTAGCCTATATGGGGAAAAAATACCAATTTCTATCAGAATTTCGCTGAGTACGCAGATATGCTGCGATGGGGTATTGCTTTATTGTTCACAATTTAAAGAAAAAAAAAAAAACTAGTCGAAATTGTGATTGCAGGAAAAAAATTTTCCAAAAGTGCTATTACACAAAATATCAAACATTAATAATAAAAAAACCAGAAAAGGCCTTGAAATGCCATGAATTATTATGAATAATTGCAATTATTATTATTTAGCATAGGCCACTTTCATTCTGAATAAGTTAAGGCCGTAAGCACCCAAATCAATGTGATAGATGGAGCACAATTAATAATTTAGTATTTTTAATAAGTTAAAAAGTTTGTAACGTTGTACCGAGCGAAGCAAGTGAGGGAAATGAGGGAACTTTCAGAAAATAGTTATCTTAGCATATACTATCACCACACAAAAAATCAGCTTGTTACTAATTTGTTAGATTTTTGAACCCAAAGTTATTGGGCTAATAAGATAATGAATGCATTGTTTTTGGATGTCTTAAGAGTATGGCTCAGTTATTTAAGCAGTTGTTTTTTTTTTCAGGTTGTGAGATTTCACTCCAAGTAAGCAGTTTTCTCCAGTCACTTTTGAATTCAGTCGTGAATTGTAGAGAGGTACCTCTTTAACTATGGGTTAGTTGATATAAATTTACATTAGAATTGCTTACAAACCTGTTTAAAACCCTACAACTTTAAATTCTTTAGAACAGTATCTTTATACAACCAAAACAATCTTAATAGTTTTATTTATAAGTATGGAAGCTTTTTTAGAAAAGTGTTTCTTACAAAATATTAAAGTTGAGGCTGAAACATATGTCGATCAACTGCCTTTTGAGACAGTATTAATACCAGATGGGGAGTTTAAAATAATCGACCCACAATCATTCAATGAAATGGACTTTATTAACAATTCTGACACACCTAAGACTAATTTTAATGAGAGTTTATGTGATGGCAGTGATAGTTACCTGGCCTCAAAGACAAGCAACCTCCATGATATTACACAAGATAGTTCTAAAAAGAACACGCCAACTTCACAGTCTGAAAATGAATTTATGGACATGGTTTCAGATGCCCCTCTAAGCAAAAGCCATTTATTAATGTTCAAGAAGAAAATTAAAGCTTCCATGCTTCTGCAAAAAGAACAGGGTTTAAAAGATAGTCGACACAGGATAAATGATGTTACAAAAAACAAGACTGATGTTGCTCCTGCAATTAATACAAAACTAAAGGAATTTGTGGATAAAACTGTCCATAGAACCACACAAATGAAATCTCAGTATATTAATAAAACAGAACCAGTAAGGGATGTGATCAAAATTAATTCAGCTCCAAGCCAACAAATAAATGAGGATTTAAAAGAATGTAATATTGATGGTTTGAAAGAAAGCATAATAGAAGCATCAAGAACATTAATAAAAACAGAGAAATCCCTGAGAATTCTAGGAAAACTTATTCATCAGGAAACTATGATCAAGAAACAGGAAGCAATCAAACATTTAAGAGATTTTCATCGTACTGTCAACACCTTTCGAAAAACAGTTACTGGTATTGATCAGAGACTCGTAACTCGTTACAGTAAATTGATGCTGCCTTTAGATATGGACCTATTGTGTGATTCTAAAGAGAACCAGAATTTTCGGGAGCCTGAAAAAAACATTGTTGGCTTTGAGAGTTTGTCACATGAAAATAAGCAATTTGAGATCTTATCACCAGCAGTCCCTACTAAAAAAGTAAGAAAAGGATCAAATAAGATAAAATCTGCTGTAGGTACTAAAGGTATGAGAAAAACATCAAATGATGTTACGCCTGCCTTAACCACTGAAGAAGATAGAAAAATATCAGACAGTACAAATAGATTACAGAACAATGATGTTAATGATCAAGGAATCGAGGCAAGGAAAAGAAAAATCAGGAGCGATATTCGTAACAAAATCAAAACACGCATATTAAATTACAATCGGAACAGTGATCTGTATAGACCTACCAATAATGGAGACAACAAGAATATTATATGTGAACCTGAATGTGCACCTCAGGAAAAGCCTCCTTCTTATAACCCTTCAATAATAATCCTAGACTGAAAAGTTTAGATTTAGACCTGGGTAAAAAAGTTAAAATGTATGCAGTTCCAACTTGAGGTTTTTCTTGAATCAGTTAATTTTCAGTTTAATTTTCAGTTAATTTTACTAAATACAAGTTATGCTTATTCCATGGATTTAACAAATTCATCCTTATAATAGGCCTATATAGTTTCTGATTCACAGTGACAACCATGTGACTGAGCTCAATTGTAATAAGATGGTTTATCCATAACTGCTAATTACAATTACCATTGGTAACCATGATACCAGATAACTTTAATTTTGAAGCAATATTTTAGTTTTGATTGAGCCTACTTCTTCGAGTAGCCTAAGTGAAAGATCGAAGTTCAAAAGTTATTGTCTTTCTTTAGAGTAATGAAGTTTTTAGTTCTTAGTTTGTGAAAAGTATAGTAGTTTTCATCACTAGGAGCAAAAGTGGGTCTTTTTGGTGCGCAATCGTGTTTTAAAACGAGGCGCAGCCGAGTTTTAAAAACGATTAAGCATCAAAAAGACACTTTTGCTCCGAGTGATGAACAAGGTTTTTTATCATAATGCGAAAATTAGACTGTTGATCGTTAAAAATATTAACTATAAAGTGGTATTTTCGAGGTTATATTTACATAGTAAGTAGTATGCAGTGTTTACATTTCTGTTATTTACAAACAATGCTTTTCATAACGTTTGAATTTCAAAATTCTGATAATCAACATTAATAAATCAATAGTAATATACTTGGAAAACAGCTGACTTTTCAGTACTAGGACCTAAAAAATTCTCTAGATGATTTTTCAGTCCTAGGACAGAAAAGAATCGGTTTTGGTATTATTAAGAGAACAAAAACAGGCTGATTTCGTGCAGAATGATAAAAACAATATTTTATTTTGTTGTTCAGAAACAATTTACAATGGTACCAACTGTTAATACTGTTTTTATTATTTAAAGAATCCATTTTTTATGATAAGATATTCAGTAAAAGGTTTATGTTGAGTAATGTCTTATGAACTTTATATATTTTTTAAAACCAAATAATAGCAAATTAGTATTGTTTTTAATTACACACATGTTATGATTGTCTTATACATTGATATGATTTTCCTGTACTGATACCATATTTACAATATGTTGTGAAGAGTATTATTTAGATTTTTAAAAGTTTATATTTAAAGAGGAAATTTAAAGAGGAAAGTTCTACCTATCCTTTTTTGTTCACACTTTTTCCAAGGCTGTCCCTAGATTGGATTTGGTTGGATACCTTAAGTGTCTTGTGGCAGTTGATTTTTAAATATTATTTTTATATTTTTATAGTTTGATAAAATGTAAAAATATTCTCAATTTTAAAGAAGTAAGGAAGAACCTTTGAGCCTTCCAGAAAGTAGTTCTGCCTTCTGGAATCAATATTTCCAGTCAAAAATGTGCTTGATGCAGCACAACTAATTCTCAAATAAATATTTCTTATAGGGAAATTCATTTTTTGCTACAAAGTAGACTCTCTCTCACTTATGCAGGTGATGGTTTTGTGGAAAAATCCGTTAGTGTGAATATATAGGAAGACCTCTTGTGCAGTACTTTTGAAAAAAAGGTAACTTACACACAAACATTACATTACAATATCTAGTAGTCTTCAAGTTTTGATAAACAATTAAGTGCAAGAAATACAATATTAATTGGTTTGCCAAATTATTATGGAAATATGAGATGGGAATGCATGGAAACGGCATTCCCACGCTGGTTTTATAAAACCTGGGAAAATCATATTTCCCCTTCAGAGAATTTGACAAAAAATATATTAAGCGTTCCCACATTGAAAAACATGCCTCCCCACCTCTAGTAAAGCCTCACATACTGGTTGTCCCAGACCTACCGTACACTCTTATTAAACTTTACAGAATTAATTTTTAACAAAAACCAATGTGCCATTATAGATAAATTGGTCACGCTCTATTGATTGACAATAACTTCAATTTACAGGTGTACGAGAAGTCACCTTTCCAGACTGGAAGTCGCTAATTTTAAATGCAAACCCCCAATTTTTATGACATTTTTTGATTCTACACGTTATTTTAAGACAACTTTACAATTCAATTTGTACCCATAATCCAAACGGTTTAGGCGGTAATAACGGTTCAAATTTAGATTTTTCGCCATGAAACATGGAACAAATTTAAAAATTTTATTATCTCTGAATATTTTTGGTTAAACAAACATATCCCAGCACAAAAATGTCTTAGACTCTCCTTATATATTTTTCCATCATACATTATTAGTTTTGTCATAAATTATTTTATTTTACCATAAAATGTACAATATGGTGGATATTTCTGAAAATGTGCAGAAAAGTAAAACTAATGACGTGATAATTGATATTTTATTTTGGAATATTATTTGAAATGAAGTTCTAAGACATTTTATGCTTGGAAAGTTCGGTTTAATGTAAAATGTTCAGAGATAATTATATGAAATTTTTCTCTTGTTATTCTAATGGGAAAAAATAAATTTTAACCGTCATTATACCCTAAACTGTTAGGATTACATATTCAGATTCAGATTCAGAATTTCTTTATTCACAGCATTACAAAGTAAATACATAGAATAGCGTCACACATAGTAATAACTAATATTACTTATTGTATTTGAACTGAATAAATTTTTTTACAAACTAAATTAATTTAGAAAATTAAAGGTTTTCTTTTACAAGTTTGATATTTATGTAAAACATCTAAATAAAAATATCTAAGATACATGAAATGGTACATGATATGGACATACAAATTAAATAAATGGTAAAAATTATATGTAAAATCAAAAAATGTAGGGATGGATGAGATTGGATTTTTAGTTCGAGACAAAACAAGACGGGATTAAGATGGGATTTCCCTTTTCGTACATAACGGGAAATGTGTGTTCGGAATTTTAATCTGATTTTGTAACATTTTTAAATCCTCATTTATAACAGATATTAAGAACAAGTAGTAAATACCTTATTACAAATAACTCTTAAACATAGGTTGATAAGAGTCAGGATACAACATTGAAATTGCAAAATTTACCAGACTGAAACACTAGTCTTATTAGTTAAGTATTAAATTACAATTTCAGTCTTGTTTACAAACTTTGTTTTCGTGAAAAATTAATTATTTTAATATTAAAATTGGTGTACAGGTGGTCTGGGACACCCGCTATATTAAATAGTAACATATACAAACTAAGTTAACTTTTTTAGATATGGAATGAGAATTTGACACAAATAACTTTACCGTTTGTTAAGATTCCATTTAGGACTCTAAAATATCGGCCCTAATGGATAGTTGAAAACTTTTAATTTTAAACTAAAAATACAATGAATTAAAAGAGGAAAAAAGGGCCGTAAGAAATTCAAGTATTTTCTAAAAAAAAAAAAACACACACTTTTACACGTCAGCTTTCAAATTGTCATTTAGAAATTGTATCCAAATTTCATTAATATAGCACCCGATATCTGTGTTGTTTAAATATTTTATTCTTGGTGGTTTTAGTCAGGTATCCCCATATATTCATAAAAAAATCTCAAGATGTGGTCGCCTTTTGTCCATGGCCTGAGGCAATCCGTCCCATGTGCCCCCCTCTCAGCGGCCCTGCTTATGTTCTCAATCACAATCAATAAATTATATATTTTTTTAATGTAATCTGCTGAAAATTTGTTTTTATTTTGATTTGTCTATGTGACATTGATATGTCACTTGAAGCAGGTAAAATGAACTGAGAGAGATCAACAGTTCAGTGTATGTTTACATCCTACCCCATTCATTATCTTGGTTTACAACATCCACTGCCTCATGAGGTGAGGATTATTACTTTTCAAGATTTTCCATCTCAACAATGGCTGTTAAACCTTGAGGAATGAATTGAAGATGCAAACTAAAACTACTAACTAGGCATTTGTGAACTAAGAAATAAATTGACTAAAAATTATTGAAATCGCTAGGAAATAAGACTTCTTTATTTCTTATTAAAAAATATACATTCCAGATCAGAATAATGGAGAGTCGACTGTGAATTGTGGATTGTCACACTCTTTTTATCCAATATTGTTTTTCTACAACATTAGTGTATGACACATAACATTAGTTTTTATTAACCCTAGAGAGCGGTAAATTTTCTCCTTGCCCATCTTTAAGAAAATGGACGATAAGTAAAGAGCTTCTCTAGAGCTACCTACCCGCCCTCCTATATCTCCAAGTTGACTCATCCACTGCCTGAACTTGAGGTTTTGGAAAACACATTAGCAATAATTTGTCCTTGATGGCTGAGGAAAGCACCACGTTGCATTTTGTAGAAAACTTTTACCCCGTACGTGATCTCACATTATACTTTTTGTGAAACGCTGCTGTTGTTATCTTTCATGAATTTGATGAATTACTGAAAATGAATTTGTTCAAGTTTATCTCCTAATGTGTTATTTGTGGCATTACACAGGAGTATTAATTTTAGTCAAATAGTAACGCTACCAAGGGATTTGAATATTCGGAGAAGACTAGGATTTCCACTATGAGAGGGTGTTAAAAATTTAGGACCTATAAACACAATATTTGATTCTGCCCAAGAAATATGAATAGAAAGACAACATAGATTTGTAGCATTTGCAGCAATAGTATTTGCAAGGACCATCTGGGTGAAACTTGTAGTGATTATTTTGATGAGTAAATAACTAAGGTTTTAGCAATGTAGAAATGTAAAAAACTTTTGTTATCTGAGACCTAAAGTCAAAGTAATAAATCAAGTAATATGTTGTAGTATCATTAAAAAAAATCATGATAGAAAAAAAAATTTTATACGCGCGCTATCTCATATTTTAACTGACGTGCGAGCTATCCAGGATTAGTACTTTTTATAAATATTATAAATTGATTTTAGGAGGAATTCTTCCTACAATTTTGTATTTTGTAGCTTGTTTTATTCCCCTTCTAATGTCTATTATTATCTAGTATTGAGTTAAATATAAATATACAAGGTTTATTGTGCAATCGATCCTTTAATAACACTAAACATGTTTCAAATAATTTTAGTGGCTAGACTTTTAAAAATGCTTTCTTTTTAAGTGAAGTTTATAAAATGTTGCATTATCTTAAATGGAACTAAGGAGACAGCCAGAGCAATTTTGTGTGATTTATAATCGTTAGGAGCATTTGATAATTCTGTAAATAACAGTTTGAAATAATTTTGTATTAAAAGAAAAAAGTATATTCCATTGCAAACGGTCTGTGATAATTTTTATGCCTTGCTGGTTATAGCCTACCACCCTTTTATAATATTATGATTGTAATGATACTTAGCGATTTAGTTGTGTCTCATATTTAGTAATATTTTTATATTCCACACAGTATTTAGAGTATTTCAGTTTAACATTGTCAGCAGAGCGATGTATTCTGAAAAAAAGATTTTAATGTGTCAGTTTAACTTCTTAAAAAAAAAATGTAGGCCCTAACTTTGATTTTTTTATTCTAGGTAAAAAGAAGTATAATTGATTGAAACACCTGTTATATCTATCTGTTTATTATATGTATATTTATATAAAGTAAGTGAGGCTGTTTTTTGTGAACATGACTCCTCCCTTATTTTTGGACCAAATTTAATGTTTGAGGTATCACAAAATTTGTCCGTTCATAGTTTTACAATAAGCTTTGAGATTTTAGATACATAGAACGTCGATAAATTGGATCAATTGGGATCGGACCCCATCCGGATTATTGAATTATTTGGATTATCTAAATGACCTTAAAAATCTTCAGATGCACTGTGTAAGTAAAAAGTGTTAAACTTGTATATTTTCTATTTTAAAGTAAAGGGTCCTGAAGTGAGATGAATTTAAAACATTGTTGTTAAATCAGTTCTGTATCGTATTTTATTTACAGTAACATTTCAGCAAAATCAGGCATTTCTTGAGATTCTTGAAAAAATGTGTGATGAATTTTTGAACTGTGGTAGTAATTAGTGTTTTGCTTTTAAGTCCTATAAATATAGTCCTTAAATATAACACGTAATAGAAATGTAACTCCGTGTTTTATAATGGAGTCGGTACAGCTCAGGGTCAGTGGACTGTCAGGACTGGCGGATGGCGGAGCGGTGTTGCCTTTTAGCAGAATGTAGAATTGCGACCACTACCTGATTCTTTGCCACGCACGATTCACCCATCGCCCACCATCCAGTAAAGAGCCTAGTGTATGGGCAGACGATATACAATGTTTTATTTATCGCTAGATCCAAATCCGTATTAATAACAGTCCGAATTTTTAATTTTTACATCCAAATTATCAAAGTTCTACTGTATTTTTTATTTTAAAGGCATATCAGCCCTTCGTTATTTGTCCATAAGATTAACATGGGGAATAACTCTCCATTTAGTTGCAAAATAAAACAGCTGTTGATAGTAAGGCCGGCAGCACACCAAAACAGATGTAACACAACAATACATCTCAGGACTCCACAAGTGAAGGTTTAAATGGACACTAAATGGAATGGTGTGTGGGTATCCCATTTACTCATATGGTATTACCTTCGCTCACCAAGTCGTAAGATGCTTTGCCATGTCACGTCCATTTTGGGTTGCAGTCGGTCTAAAACAGACAAACACATGTTAAAATCTGAATTGCGGAAAGTGAACTACTGGTACTGAAATGGCAACACAATTCCATACTATAATATTAAAAATGTTGATTTCGGTGTTTCACATTTTTCTTGAAATCTAGCTAGTAGATTTTACTTAAACTTTGGGTTAATGTGTATTTCTTTTTACTTGACAATCATAATAATGTAATTAACCCTCCATCGGGCGCTTTAATTCAGAAACGCCATCGGGCCCAAGCGGAGGTTGCCTCCGCAATCAGAAAAGATGAAAAAAATCATTCTTTCGAAGAATTATTCCTTACACACTATATATTTTTTTACTAACAAGATTACTTTTAATGTATTTTAACACATATTAAATATTCAGGTTTGTATAGTATATAGCATAGGTAATATTTTTATAAAATATTAATATGCAAAAGGTTTCAAGGAATTAAGCTGCCGTAAAGTAAGAATAATAAAAAAATATGTTCAGTATAATTTAAATACCTCATGATTATCATTGTAAAATTGTAAATTCCATGTTAATTGGAATGATTTGTAACTTGAAATAATAATTTTGTATATTAGTAATCTACCCCTGTATTTCTCTGCTGACAGAGATGTAGCTGACCAACTCCTTAACTCTCTCGACAACTCCAGGAGAGAGAAGTGGGTGAAAACTGTTGAGAACCTAAACTTCACCAAAAGTAGTCTGAAAGCTTGGTCTCTGCTCAGGAAACTCTCCACTGGTAAATCAAGTGAAAAAGACGATGCCTCACAGCCTAGCCCTCGTGAAATTGCAAAACGCCTCTCCGTACTTTCAAAACCTGTGCGTACGTCTGCAGACAGAAAAATTAATTTCAAGCTTAATGAGATAAAGGAGAGTCGGCAAGCACCCTTGGAAGTCTCTAGACCCTTCACTTACGACGAGCTGGAAGTGGCGATTGATGCGATGCCAATTGGCAAAGCAGCAGGTTTGGATGACATTTTCCCGGAGTTTATAAAACACTCGGGTAACAAGGCTAGACAGTGGCTTCTGGAAGTTTTTAACACCACTCTGAAAACCGGCGACATGCCTGGGATATTTAGAAAATCCAAGATCATAGCTATCCTGAAGCCCGGAAAGGATCCAAAACTGCCTGAAAGTTATCGGCCTATAGCTCTTTTGTTATAAGCTGCTAGAGAGGTTGATTTATAACAGAATCCTACCTATTCTCAATGCCAGCATCCCTGTCGAACAAGCTGGATTTAGGCCTGGTCGCAACTGTTGTGACCAGGTTTTAGCTCTGACTTCTTTCATTGAGGATGGGTTTGAGCGAAGACTGAAAACCTCTGTGGCTTTTTTAGATCTGACTGCAGCATATGACACTGTCTGGAGAAAAGGCCTCCTAGTTAAATTTTACGACCTTATTCCTTGCCCTTTCTTGTTGCGTCTCCTCAACTCAATGCTCTCCAATAGGATGATAAAAGTATATCTGGGACGCAGAGAAAGTACGTTTAGGCAACTAAAGGATGGCCTGCCACAAGGGTCAGTGCTCGCCCCACTGCTCTTTAATGTGTATACTGCCGACATTCCTGTAACTCGGTCCTTAAAGTTTATATATGCAGATGATATTGCATTGGCATATCAACACCAGCATTTTCGACAAGCTGAGGAAACACTAACAAATGACCTCACGACCCTTGGTGAATATTTTGAAGCCTGGAAGCTAAATCCAAACCCAACAAAAACTGAGGTTGCTTGCTTCCACTTGAATAATAGACTGGCCAACCAAAAGCTTAAAATCGTATTCAACGGTGTTGAGTTGAAACATAATGACCACCCACAGTATCTGGGAGTCACTTTAGATCGGTCTCTCACGTTTAAAAGCCACTTACAAAAAACGGCAGCTAAGGTGAGAACCAGGACTAACATTGTCCATCACCTTGCTGGCTCCACATGGGGAGCTAACGCACAAGTTCTGCGAACAACTGCTCTATCATTGGTATATTCAACTGCTGAGTACTGTGCTCCCGTGTGGTTAAATAGTGTGCACGTTAGAGAGATCGACGTCCAGCTAAACAGGACCATGAGAGCCATTAGTGGTACACTCATGGCAACTCCTGTACCCTGGCTCCCGGTGCTGTGTAATATCGCTCCTCCTGAAATAAGACAAAGGGATGCACTCATTAGGGAATACACAAAGATCTTATCTGCTCCACAGCTGCCCATCCATGATTACCTACCCCAGAATGCGGGCCGATTGAGGTCCCGAAAACCACCTCTACGAACAGCCTCCCAGTTGATGGACTCGAACTTCACCATCCATACAAACTGGACTTCCTCCTGGGACGCTTTTCAAGGTCGGAACCACTTCTTGATAGATGACCCGACCGTAGCGGTAGGTGGTATGAATCTTCCTCGGAAGCAGTGGACTATACTCAATCGTTTCCGCACTGGAGTGGGAAGATGTAATTATTGGAAGCACAAATGGGGAATGGCACAAGACCAGTCATGCGACTGCGGGGCAGAGTATCAAACTATGGAACATATAGTCGAAGAGTGCCCACTGAGTGCCTTCCCCGAAGGATTGGCTGGTCTGCATAGCTCAAAGCTGGGCTGCAATGGCTTAGCGCCCTGGATTTAGCTCTATAAAGAGAGATCTAATTTTTATTTTTATTTTAGTGTTTAGTTTTTTACTTATACTGACTCAGGTGCTCTGCACCGCAGAATTTATTTTATTATTCTTAAACTTTGGTGGTTGGCTGAATGAGCCATACGATATATATATACCCCTGTATTACTTTTATAAAGCACAGATGCACAAAGTATAGTCGCTTTTTATTTTTTATTAAATGTAAAATTCTTTAAATTACTCTTTATTCCTAGTGTACACTATAAAATTTTAAATTTATACAAGTTTGTTAATAAAAATACACTATATGTTCCAAAGGCAAAAAAGTATTCTATAATAGGCTATAAGTTATAAAATAAAAATCCTTCTAATGTGGTTTTTAAAGCGGCAGCTCAGTGGTAGAGCTCTGGCCTCACAAGCCAGCAGTCCTCGGTTCGATCCCGGGCGACGACATTACACGCTCAAACATGAGCGGTCGGTCACCTCTGGCTAGCCTATGTGACTTAATGCCGTGACGGTACCTTGCTGTCTTTAGATCACCGCACAGGCCTATTGGCCCATGGTGACGGGCAGTGGAGGTTTTTTAAGAAAAAAAAGAAAAAAATTTTAAAAAGCTAGAAAAAAATAGGCAAATTAAATAAACAATTTAGGAAAAAACATTCGGGCTAAAGCAATTATTTTCGGCAGCACAATCGGGGGCCAGCGGAAGAAACCTCCACACTGACAGTCCCACAATCGGGCGCACGCGGAAGCAACCTCCCCGAAAAAATTGACCCCCAGATCAATACTATAAAATTGTAAACAGATAAAGCGACACATCACACAGTTCCTCTAGATTGGTATTAAAGGTAACCATCAATCGGGGCTACTTTGTAAAACAAATTTTTATTTTTGGCTGTAAAACTTTTTCATTTCAAGGAGATCAATAAAGAATATCAAATTGTGCAGTTTAATTAGTTTTTTTGAGTGCTGAATAGTGCAAAGTAGCCCCCGGTCTGGGGCTACTTTGTAAAATGATTTGTGATGCCTAGTCTATAGTGTTTGATCTACGATAGATTTTTTTTTAAATGCCGTTCCTCAATTTTCGAACTTTATGAGACCTGCGTACTCAGCGAATTTCCGATGGAATTTTGGTATATTTTCTATTTCCCCATAAAATCCATGGGGATGAGAGTATGTAGGTTTGCCGCCATAATATGGGTTTAGTTGGTAAATATAAGTTAAATCCTACCTAGTGATTGTACATACCAAATTTTATAAGGTTATGGTGTTCTGTTTATTTTCCCCATAAACCACATGGGGCAGGGACGTATTTAAGTATTTGCCGCCTCTAGGCAGCGAAGTTTTCCGCCGCCCCCCCCCCCCCCCCAAACTTGTCAGCGCACTCCCCGTCCTCACATGAAGTGTCAGCTGATTTTGTAGAAAAGTAATAAGTAATTGCATTCTGAAATGCATCAACAAACATACTACATTTTGAGCATTTTTAGGAGTGTATTTGCTGCGCCGTTTTCATTCAAAAAGTGAGTCTCATTTTGGATACATGATGGAATGCGCAACATTGTTGTAACCAATCAGAAGTCATAATCGCGTTTTACAGCGCAAAAACGGTACATGAAAACGTCCATATAGCCTACACGGGCTCTTAACTCTTAACTATTGTTATTGAACATTAAATACACTAGATAGACGTGTGAAGATAAGATGTCTTCCAAAAATAAAATATTTGTATTTACAAAACGGGTTTATTTACAAGAAACTAAATGAATAAAAACGAAAAAAGTAAGTACTTTCACTTAAAATAATAATATGAAATGTGGTTTAGTTGGTGTTACTTCACACTTTTTTCTTTAATTTTAATCTAGCAAATGAATCAATAACTGTAGTTAAGTCCATTGAGTATTACTGTAAATTCATACTTGGAGACAACCATTTAAATTAAACACTTTAACTCACAATTATGCATTACAAGTTGGTATAAAACACAATTGAAGTATAGGCTACCTACTACACACCATAATGTTTACATTGGCATCGGCGCCTGACGCTGTCACTGCCAACGAAGTAAGCATAGGAAAGTGGCCTACGAGGTTAACACGGGAAGGTGGAGCGAAAGCCCACGCCCGCGACCGCGAGCACAGGAAAAGGAAACGATTTTGTTTCCTTTTTCTGTGCAGCGAGCAACGACGCGACATTACGTTCACCAGACCAACAGGAAAAGGGCGACACGGAAAACTCAGTACAGCAGCGTAGTGAATAAATTATTGACTTTAGTTTGATAGTTTTTAAGGCTCCGGTCTACCTGAGCACGAACGACGCGACGTTACCGAATGCCGCCTCGCGGCCGTATAGCGCTAGGCGAGTTTGATGGCTGCAGAGGTTTACGGGAATCGTGTTTTAAAATTAACTAATTATGATAGAGATTGACTCTTAATTTTTTTCTAAAAGTATAAAGACGGATCTCGTCTTCTCTGGTTTTAGAATTTTTTAATAAAATTTCTAATTTCAGCTATAACTATCTAAAATCACCTGTTTTCCTAGATTTTTTACTGCAGTTTTCTATTAGTTTTAATGAAACTACCAAAGTGAGATTATATAAGTGTAACAGAGGAAATATAGCACCGCAATTCTTCTTTAATGGACACCTTAGTTATAGCTATAGGCTGCATTTAGCAGAAGATAACAGGATTAAAACAAAAACTCTTGCATTTGCATCGAGAAAAACAGTTGATTTTAGACGGTTAGTTATAACAAAAATTTGAAATTTCATTCAAAAATTCTAAAACCAGAGAACACGAGATCCTTCTTCCTACTTTTAGAAAAAGTTAAGAGTCGATCTTTATCTTAATGATTTAATTTTAAAACATGATTCCCGTAAACCTCTGCATCCATAAAACTCGCCTAGCGCTATGCCGCGGCCGCGATTCGGCATTCGAGCTCACGTAGACCGGCCTTAATGTTAAGATGCTCTTGAATAATTTATACTTAATGAAAGTATTTTAAATAGCCGAATTGTCGTTATCAAAATTATTTGCTAAACATTTTTTTACTAAAGAAGGCATGCAACATACTTTTAAATTACATTTAAAGACTAAAACTAAAATTTTTAAATTATTTCTTCCCCAAATTTTGCCGCCCCCTAAAATTTGCCGCCCTAGGCGCGCGCCTAGTCTGCCTATTCGGAAATATATCCCTGACATGGGGGTGAGTATGTAGGTTTGCCGCCATATGGGTTTTGTAAGCAAGTATAAGTTAAACCTTATCTAGATAATGTACATACCAAATTTGATTATGTCAATAAATAAGCAAGATATAGGCTTTTCTTGATTTCTCATAAGAATAACATGGAAAACACATTTTTTTATTTTCCCCGTAACCAGTTATGCTAAGATAAAAATTCAAAATACCAAATTGTTTGTTTTTTTTAAGCTATTTTAAATGGCATCCTAGTTAAAATTGTTGAATTTTAAAAATTAAGGTCGAAAAATGCCAAAAACCCATTTTTAACCCTTTTGAAACCCCATAAAACCCCGTTCCAATGGTCCGATCATTCTGGTTCGCGAACTCAACCTAGTAGATGCTGGCTTACACCCCTGTACCAAATTTCATCAAAATTGGAGGTTCCGTTCAAAAGTTATCGTGCTCACGGACACATATATATATATAAATTTGAACGAACGGTGTTTTTGGCTTCTAGGAACCTCAAAACGAAAAAGTATCATGGTCCCGGGCTTAGGTCTTACCGTGACTACTACCGTAATAGCGTATTCCCTATAGGGAAATTTGCTAAAACTAAGCATTAATGTACCAACAACACCAGTTTTAGTTTAAAAAAACACTAGAAACTAGGGGAAAAATTATTAATAGTTGATAAGTACTTTATATTATGTTGTGCCGTAGCAGGGAAATGTTGCTCGAGAAGCAAGGGTCGCAACTCCCTTTCAGATGTGTGGTCTGCTGCAGATCAATGATGTTAAAGGTTTTATTTAATGTTAATACCCTGGAACCTGTGTTTAAATACTAAATACCTTTATTGAAATAGCGTCCTTGACGTAACTAAATAGGTAGTTCAAAAGCCAAGTATGAATGAGAGAAGAGTGTAGGATGATTGTGGCGCGATCTTGTAGGCTTGTTACTGATCATGGCCAACATTATCTTTAGACAGGACTGTTAATGTCCTCTTCTGTCTAAAGAAGGTCACTTATGATTACAAATTTACCAGTCTAAGTGTAAGTGCAAGCAAAAGCATGTTAGTGAAGCAAATAAAATAAATAGTGTCAAAGTAGCCTCTGAAAGTAGAAACCTTGGACAATTTTTTGGAAAAAAATTCCCCTTAGGGTAGTTGAAAAGTTATATTGATATGTATTTTTGTCATCCCAGATACATAGACTAATCATTAAAATATGCCCGAAAAATGGAGAAAATGTGGTTAGGTTGTGCATATGAAAGTTCTTGGACGTTTTTTTATATCGCAAGTTGTTCATGTATTAAATTTTTTAATGATAAAGAAGACTGTATATTTTTAAGTGGGTATGAAAATAAGATAACCTATGCTATAAGGAAGCTATTTAAGTATCCGTAACCATCTTTAATACTAAAACTAAAATTTAAAAAATATTTATAGTAATAATGAAAATTTTATCATTGTAGCTCCGTGAGTCAAAGTAGCCCCGGTTGACGGAACTTCAAAGTCAGGGTGCCATAAAAAGCTTTCTACATTTTTTACTTTTTTTTTTGCAAGTGCGTAAGTAACCTCCGCTATGCGCCTGATGGAGGGTTAAAGGAGCGGGAGAGAGTTTACACAATCTCTTACCTCCAAGGTTTCAAAGGGGATGTATTTGTTGTGCTCTTACGTTTTATGTATTATTTGGTCTGAAACAGAATTCTAGATTGTTAGCTGATGTAGAAATATCTTCATAAATTTAGTATTTGTTTATCGTGTTATGCTTTCAAAACTAACTATGTAATTTGTGTTGATTGCAAAAATATTTGTTGTTTTTTATATGTATAATAAAAGTTTCAGGTTTCATAAGGAGTGAGACTCATTTAAGTGTTACCACAAGTTTCCTACACATTTTTTTAGTTATTTAAGATCTTTTGTTATGTAGGAATGACCAGAATCAAAAGTGATTACAAAATGTCCTCACCGTTTTTTTGAAATTTGTTTTATAATTTATTATACGTGTATTGAATTTTACATAGCAACACATTACAAGACGAGGCCTGCTTCTTCATAAGTCTTGAATACCCGAAATATACTGATACAGTATGCTGCTGTTCGCATGTCCAAACCCAGGTTGAGGACTTTGCTCTCTTTTATAATATCCTGTAACAAAATAATCTGTTAGGCTAGTGCCATCATATTATTATTAATGAAAACACAATACTTGTGAATACCCCAATATTGGCAGATATTTTTCAAGTGTACTAAAATATGCTGAAAACCTCAATAATTGTGCTCTTGTTAATAGAAAGATAAGAAGAGAATTAAAAATATAATAAAAACAAAGTTAAGTGGTCCTTCAGTTTCCATTATTTTTATTTGCCTGATTATATAGGGTGTACTTGAACTCTCTGTAACCTTTTGTACGAGGACTATTAAGAAAGTAAGTTTCGTTTATATCTGGTAAAGGAGGGATTGTGGAAGAGGCATGTGCCAGCTTTGGTTACATAAGAACTTATATGTAAGTCACAGAGGTCGTAAGGGCTGCGCTGTGCATTACATATAATACAAAGCAAAGGGACCACAATAAGTTCAAATGCCGCCGACTCCATACTGTTAATTGATGGTTTGGGTGCTGTGGATTTTTAGTTTCCATCTTTGTTCATCTTTCAAGCTCAACATTGAAGAGATACGCATAAATGTCAAATTCATGTCTTCCGTAACTTATTGTTGACTTGGGCTGAAGCTTAGTAGTCCAGTCAAAGAGTGGTCAAATATTGGGAGTAGATGACAAGGTAGAAAATATGAACTTTTCTTTGATAAATGTGTTTGGGGTGGTAATAGGATATACATACTAAAAGTCCCTGGAAATTCGCGTGGAGCTTCAGCGGCAAGAGGGTTGGAAAGGTAAAATTTTATATTTTATACCCAATAAGCTTATCTCAAAAATCATTCATTGTAGCAAAACCAATATAAATTACAAATTCTCAAAAAATTTACTACACATTTGTAATTTATAATTTTCTTCCATCTATTTTACTTTCTAAGATATAATTTCATAGAGGTTCAAAATTAATTGATCAGAAAGCTTATTATTTTGGTAATATTGCAGAATATGTTTATTTCTATACAAAAGAAAAAATAAACCCAAGTGTTACAGAGAGTTCTGGAACACCCTCTATATTGTTTTTATTATTTTTATACATGTTAGCTGATGATGATGATGTGTGTGTATATATATATATATATATATATATATATATATATATATATATATATATATATATATATATATATATATATTATATAATATATTTATGTATATTATATATATAGAGGGTGTTCCAGAACTCTCTGTAACACTTGGGTTTATTTTTTCTTTTGTATAGAAATAAACATATTCTGCAATATTACCAAAATAATAAGATATATACATACATATGGTTTATACGTAACATGGATTGTCAAGTATATGAGACAAAATTAAAAAGTTCAAACCCAATCTAGTTATTTCTGGATAACACAGATATTCCTATGGTTTTCTCTTTATTCAAAAGTGCACAATTCTTTACAAACAGAAAAAATGTATAACACTTAATCTATACTTATTTAATACGCTAAGGTTTTTTTTTGTCTTGAGAACTCCTCCTACAATTTTCAACCGATTTTCAAGTTTTTGGTGTCGTTGGATAGGGCTTGGTCTGTAGTTGTTTCCGCCAAAAACTTATGAGAATCGGACTGAAAATAAAGGCGCTATCCACCATTGAAATATAAAAATTCCCCATTTAAATAACATTGGGATTGAATAAAGCATTTTAAACATCTGTTAATAATCAGCTGTAAATACGTGTAGTTTTGATGATTAAAGATATTCACAATATTGGATTGGTCGGATGTCATTGATTTAAATCTAAAAGTAACATTTGTATTGTATTAAAATAAATTGCTGGATTTCGAGCAACACGTATACTAGTTTAAACTTAATGTAGCTATTTTTACATTACTTCATTTAAAAATCAGAACAATTTGGTGACTTGAAAGCTACATCCCTTCAGAATTCTTGGACCTCTATATCCTATACCATCGACTATGTACACTAACATGAATAGACCTCTCATCCAATGCATTTAGTTTCAGGCAAAAATTTAAATGTTTTGTGTACGCGGCGTCAGAGTCGCTGCTATCGATCTTGTTATTATTTAGCTGAATTAACAGTGCTGCAAAAACATTTCATCACAACATAAACAAAAACCTCCATTATAAAATGTTTAATCCTTGATTGAGAAGAGTGGTAGTACTGATTTTCCTATCATATAACTCTTGTACTTCCATGTACGCCGCCTTGAGATTTCACCACCGTCAATAGGTTTCAAACACGCCTATGCTATGAGTCTAATCACGTTAGTATACATAGTCAATGCCTATACTCTAATACGAGTAAGGTATATGTGTATACATGTATGTATGATTGCACACGTATCTCAAAACGGCTGGTTCAAATTTCTTCAAACTCTGCAGATAACTCAGTTCTTTGATAAAAAAAATATAAATACAGGTCTCTATATCAGGAAAAATCTGATTTATTTATTATCTTTAATTGAAATTAAAAAAAAATTGACATTGGTCTTATGGAGTTAAAAATCAAAACAAAGAAATATGTAATGAAAACAGCTGACTCAACTCTGTCAAAGTGCAGACCATGTGGTCTGTAGTATAATCATGTAGTTTTGCATGGCAGCCAGTTACTTAATTATTGAATGATACTACTTTATAGTAAAAATAATTATTTATCAGTTTTTAAATTGTATAATAAATCTGCTAATTATGAATGTTAGGACAAATGAAAGTCATGTAAAAGTATAAAACAACTAATCAGTTTATAGAATTTAATTTAAATTTTAAAATAAAAGCATTACTGTAGTAAGAGTTATGAAAACAGCTGTTAACTAAATAATTAGAATTTCCCTGTTACATATTCAACATGTGTTTCAACAAATATACACCAGAGTGCAGCACCTCTAGGCCTATATTGAAACAGTCTGAATGGTGATTGAGCATAAGTGAACGAGCTTGTTGCGAAGGTGAGTGAGCAAAGCAAAGGAGCTCGTCTTGAACAAGAAATAAGCCTTTTGCACTGGACATTTTAGTGCACTGGCTGTAACTGATATTACTATAAAGAATATTATTGTTTGAGTTTACCGAGCATATGCTCGGCCCCCAGTTACTCAAATATATTTGACCAAGTTATTAAGCCTGTAACCATTGAACTTAAAAATCTAGCTACGCATACCCTAGCTGGAGACTTCTGGTCTGTAGTACTTAAGATAGTGTGTGTGATAGTACTCACCACCGCTGCATTCGCCATTGAATAATCCAATGCAGACTGTACAATGTTTTTCTCACTGGCTCCTACAATGCGATCAGATAGTTCCTTGGTCTTCTCAATTATGACTTCCTTTCCTGTGCCTTTGGTTAAAGAACTGGCTACAGAGCCTATTATTCACAAACAATCTTTGTTATTATTTTGACTGAATTTTCTAATTCTAAATTTTTAATTGTACTGTAGGCTTAATTGAGTGATATTTTAAATTTTGTATACATCCAAATATAAACCAATTAATGTGCAATTCATGGGTCGTCCCCTTATTTGCTAGATTGGGTTATATGAGCGGAGGTATGCTCTATTGGAATTTTACATTATGAGATAGGTGAAAGCCCCTTCTATCAGCATAATGTTCAATACGTTGTTCAATTGCAAGCATCATGTAACTTATTTCTGTTACAAGCAAAAAAAATAAATAAATAAATAAATTGAATGTGCTTCTACATTATTGCCTTCTGCCCTGTCAGGGTGTGCTCCCACAATGGTCCATAAGCCTCGTATGGCTCCCCTCTCGTCACCACTGCTACACCTCGTTGTGACTCTAACCTCTGGTGACTGGGCGAGCGCATGGTGGCACTTGACATGGCTGCCCAGGCCACTGGAGCTTGCTTGACTCACTCTGCATCGACACTGAGTCAGAGTCAGAATCCATTCATTTCCACAACTTATTACACTTTCACTCACATAAAATTAATAACACACGTAATATTTTTTAATAAGTGTTAGATCTACTTTTATCAATCATTTAACTCGACCACACACTAGACTTATTAAATATGTATTTAAATAAATAAAAAAGTAAAATACATCACATGCTTATTAATATTGCGAATAAAAATATAGTAATCATGTATTAAGTCGACTTGGACCTCAGTGGTCTGTTGTATTGTTGATTATAAACTTTTATGATGGTTTAAAAATATTTAATCTGTGAAAAATATTTGACTTGAATGGAGCCTTTGAATTTATCAAATTTACAAAATGATAAATTTACTAAGAAATAAGCACTTGTGGCGTTGTACTAATTAAAAATGATAAATGACAATATATGAAAAACATATATTGTCTAATAGCAAAAACAACAATAGGTATTGATGGCGACCATTAGTGAGTGTTTTTTATTATTGAAGATAAGAAATTTGTGACACAGTACTTTGATTGCAACTCCTGTCATTATAGACAATCTGCACTGGTTTAGATAACTAATTAAATAGACAAATGAATTTTAAAATAATATTTTGTGATTTCTAATGATTAACATTTTATTTGCGTGTAATTAATTAAATTTTACGTGTAAACTTAAACTAAATTTTTACTATGAGAAATCTGTACATATATTTTAAAATTAATCAATAATTCTAATAAGAGCTTGTTCATGGAATGGTTTAAGAGTTGATGTACAATTCTTTCAGATATTCTTGCAAATAAATAAAAAACATTAGGTAAATTTGTTCTTTTTTTTTAGTTTCTACAATCAAAAGGAGGATCTGTGGCTAAATATAAATCACAAAATATCCTCATAAATATAGTGTGTTACAGCATTTTTTTTACCAATAGCTTAGGTGACGAAATTTTCATTGACAGGGTTATTGGCAACATATTTTATGGACTGTTTAATGAACTCTAGGTGAAGAAATTGCATGGGTTTCTACAACACTACAATTATCTAAATTATAATTACGTAAGAGGAGTTCCATGTTCTCTTTCTCATAGCCAAAACTGAGTCGTCCGAATGAAACGTGGTTGATGTTTTTTAACCACTCAAAGAATGAAACTGTGACGCCTCCAGCGTTGGCGTAAATGTCAGGCAAAACTAGGATGTTCTTGCTTTGCAAAATCTTGTCTCCAGCTGGAGTCACTGGTCCATTTGCGCCCTCCGCAATTATCTGAAAAAATTAGCATTAAACCAAAAAATTCCTTAAAGAGAGAGTTTCCTGTTTTGTTTGAGTGGCTCAGTAATTAATTTCTAGGCGACCAAGGAACACGGTACCATGCGTGGTATTCCTTAGTCGCTGTAATTACTGTTGACATGTACAAAACTAAATAGCTAATTTTACTTGAATTACAGCACGAATATACTGCTGATATCTGCACTCTTTCACATTGTGAAAACCAGTTAGCAATACTGGCTATAAAGAGATTAGGTGTTTCACTAAGTTGTATCTTTTGAATACAGCATATTGACAGGAATCAATTGTTGTTCATATCTATAAATCTTTAAGCAATTCTCAGAATTTATATTTTAGTAAAATTTATGCTTGCAATAAAGTAACTTAACTAATACAAGAGTTTTATCTGTTAACAGTAATAAAATTGTAATTACTAGTGTACTTGTTGCTCGAAATTAAGCAATTTTTAACCCAATACCTTAGCTTGTACTTTATCTGCATTTGACTTCCTTATAGTTTTTTCCAAAGCAGCTGGAACCAGTATGTCACATTTTTCATAAAGTAGGTCGTTAGGATCCTTCATATCTTTACTGCCTGGAAACCCCTTCAAAGTTTTGTTCTTTATCTTGTAATCATACAAATCCTGTCAAACACATACTTTCACATATAGTGTTAATTTTTTTTTGTTAAAAAAATACAAATAAATTCTTAGATTTCTTAGTCAAACTAAATTACTGAACAATTTTTCCTACTAAGGTTGTGCAAGCAAAATTTTGTTTCCAATATTTTTGCCATAAATTACTTTTTACGTTGTACTGTAATTGTGTCTACTTTGTTATTTTTATCTTTAAAACCCAACATAAATTTAATAACAAATAAAAAAATCCACTAACAAAATATTTTTATGTGCTTAGATTTAAATTAAATTGATTCAAAAAATTTCTGATCTTTCAATATATTTTTTTCAGGAGATGTACAATAAAAAAGGCAGGTACAATAAAAAATTGTAAAATGTCTGTGTATGGGCAGGCCATCGCAATTCACCAAATACAAACTGCCCTGTGTAACGGGCCACTGGCATCCGGGGAACTTCTGCCCCCGCCGCCAGACCAAGGTTACGACTACGACTAAGGTTTGCGGCTACGACAAACAGAGTGTCAACTGTCCGTGAATTTGAATATAACTCTACCATTACTATGAATCTTTCACCATTGATACAGCCTTACCAAACAGTGAACAGAACACTCTTCTGCTTTTAGTCACTGATGTTTTTTCCTCTACATTAGAAATTAATTATGCTTGGACTAGAATGGATTCCCAATTTTTACAACAAAAGCCATCACAAAAACCAAGGTTTTTGAGTTTTAGGTTATATATTATTTTAAGAATTTTTAAAAGAATGTGGGTTATTTAATTTTTACTAACGCTTTTAACTTAAAATTCGTTAATGTGGTTTAGAAAAACTAATGTCCATTAAAAAAATACTGTTTGTTTTTTAGATTTCAACCACTCCAAATTTGGTTTTGATCTGGTAACATTCTTAACCCATTTATGCCCGAATTTGTTCTTGTGAATTGGGTGCAGTGGCTTAGTGCTGCCCTCTTGTAGCGAACTCGCATACCAACGGCCTACAGTCTTTCCCGCTAGGGGCGCGCACCACTCAAAACCCAAATTCTCATGTCTAGGCTGCTGTTCGTGATAGCTCAGATGGCTAAGGGTACGAACAGAACGAGTGGGTCGAGGTGGAGGTGTAGGTCGCGGTCGATGCCACAAGTTAGGTCGCGGTCGATGTTGACCGCACATAGCGAGGAGGTCACCCGCGCTGTCAGTGCAGCTCAGACCATTGGAGAGTGATGTGTGTAGCGTGCTTATTAAATAAAATAAATAATCCCATATTTTGAAATGTACAATAATTACATATTGTGTTGACTACCAGTACAATAATTAAAAGAAAGGGCCACAAGGTTATTATAAACCCAAATAATACATTGTGGCAAAGTGCGTTTATTTATTAAAAGACTATTAATTTAAGTGTTTTCATGGTTTTTGTTTATACACTCTACCGCACAATATAAAAGGCATTAGTTATCAAATATTCTCAAAGATATTTCCAAAATAGTTTGTTATCATTGATAGGTCTAATTTCATCAGGGAGATTATTAAAAGGTTCAGCTCCCGCATAACATGGTAATTTATGGTAAATTTTAAGTCTGTGAAAATCAGATCTAAATCAATTTTTATTTCGTGTATCATAGTTATGAAAATTTCGAGTCACATTTTGTTAGAAAACGATTAATTGTTTGATAAATATACAGACTAGCTAGTGTTAAAATGTTTAAACCACAAAAGCTGATCTGCACGATTCTCTTCTGCCTATCTTTGCTAAGATTCATAAAGATTTCCTTTGAAGATTAAATACTCTTGAAAATTTACAATCTGCACAAGCCCCCATAAAGCTAATAAATTAATAATAATTAAAATTATGTTAATAAAATATGTTCTGCAGTTCAAAGCACCTGCGTCAGTACATTTAATAATGGCCCGGGATCGGGCCGTTAGGATTTGGTCTGACAGCTGGCATAGCTGAGAGATCACTTGCGTAATAGTTCAGCTGCCAAAATTTGTTGTTCGTTTAGCACAACCCGGGGAGTACGTGCAGCTTTAATGGAATGCTGCGGACGCGAACAACATCACCCCCCAAACGAACCAATCACAACGAAGCATCCAGGTAAACCGGGAGGTAAGCATCCATGTAAATCAAATGATTTTGATTTTTAAAAGCATCGCTGTAAACCTCCTGGATGGCATCGCGAGTCACCTCCACCGCGACTTACTCGTTATGCAAGGCCTCGTTAACTACAATGTGTTTGATTTACATGGATGTCGACGGCGACCGCGACCGCGACCTACACCTCCACCGCGACCCACTCGTTCTGTTCGTACCCTAAGGCGTAGGCATCCTTGGCCAGGATGTCTGATTCGGCGCGGGTTCGAGTCCCTTCACGACCAAACCCTGACCTGGTGGTGCAACTCTTAAAGGGTCAGCCGATCTGTGGCAAAGTTGGTGGGAGGGCCCACGTAAAATAAACGGTGGCAGGCTTGCGTGGAAGTTGACGGGATCGGTTAATTCTTTGAGAGTTGCACCTTGGTCAACAATGATTTTGCTACTTTTTACTTCTGTTTACTGTGTGTATGCCACTACGGCCTTTAAATACGAAAGATAATTATATTTTCACTCCAAAATGCCAATTTTAATCATGAAAAAGCTAAAATTCCATGGGCTTTCATAAATTAAAATACAGCGTCGACAAATGTCGACAGTGGGCACAAATGGGTTAAAGGAATCCTGGGAAATTTGGATAACTAAAAATTTCACTTTATAAAACCAGGGCTCAGTTAGTTAAATAATGATGTTTATTTATAAATCAAGCTAAATCTTTTACTACGACAAGATTTTCTCAGTGTACCATGAAAGAATTGATCATACCTGAGCGGTACCAATTCCATTTTCATTGTAAATCCCACTGTTGTATTCTGCCACACCAATGCACTTTGCCCCGACTCGCTCAAAGTAACGCATTGTGTTGTAGCCCACATTTCCGAACCCCTGTAGAAAAATATAAATTACAACCAGAAAAAAACATATAATGTTGTTTGGACTAATGTGTTTGTCCTCAAACTGAGACCAAAGAGTTAAAAAAATTTCACATATTGAGCAAAGAAAAAAGTAAAAGAGTGTTATGAATGAGTGGAGTCTGGTTAAGTGGAAGTGAGTGCGTTAGCTAATGATTAACGTGTTCTTCGTCATAGGTGTGTGGTATTATAATTGTTTGGTTAAAGTCATTTCTAATCCTGCATTAAAAGTATTAAATGTTCAGCTTTTAGACTCCTCATTTATTGCATTTGCTTGCAAACTAAGGAACTCTAAAGATTGAAATTGGTAATATTAGGATATATTTAGCGATAGTACGATCATATAAATTCATTATCTATTAAGCCTACTCATTATCAAGAGAAGAAAAAGCCATGAAAGAATTGATCATACCTGAGCGGTACCAATTCCATTTTCATTGTAAATCCCACTGTTGTATTCTGCCACACCAATGCACTTTGCCCCGACTCGCTCAAAGTAACGCATAAAAAGCTAAGTTTTTGAATAATTGGACTATTAAAAAATATGTTCAAACCCATATAAAAAGTAAAAACTTTCTGGGATTTAAAGGACCGGATGTGAGTCATTTACACACCCTTTCGGGAGCGTTTCATTACTTCCAGGTTTCATAACTTCCAGGTCGCTAAAATTTAATAATTATTAACAACCTCACTACTACCAGGTATCATTTCTCCCAGGTCTAATTATTTCAATACAAAATTATAAGAAATCATAACTTCCAGGCATCAAAACTTCCAGGGTTCACAACTACCAGGTCTTTTATATAAATAAAGCGAGCGCCTCACAACTACCAGGTGTACAGTCTGAGTCAAAACCCGCATGATGCGCGTCGCGTAGGTTGCCTTGCTCACGTTGCAGGCGCTTCCGCGGCAGTCGTCACCGCCGCGCACTTCTAATCATATTTCAACTTTAGATTGAACTTTAAATCTCTAGATCATTAAAACAAATCAGTTGGCTGCGGTCTACCCCTGGCGCGCACCCAAATGCAAGGGTTTTTTAGAATCGTGTTATCTTCTGCCAAATGAAGCCTAGAGCTATAAATAAGGTGTCATATTAAAGAAGAATAACGGTACTAGTTTTCGTCTGTTACAATTTCGTAATTAGTTCATTAAAACTAATAGAAAACTTCAGTTAAAAATCGAGCAAAACAGATGATTTTAGACCGGTATAGCTGAAATTAGAAATTTTATTTTAAAATTCTAAAAAGATAGCCGACTAGATCCTTTTTTCTACTTTTAGAAAAAGTTAAGAGCCAATCTCTATCTTAATTGGTTATTTTTAAAACACGATCCCCGTAAACCTCTACATCTATAAAACTCAAAAACAGATAATTTTACACAATTATAACTGAAATTAGAAATTTTATTTGAAAATTCTAAAAAGATAGCCGACGAGATCCTCTTTTGTACTTTTAGAAAAAGTTAAAAGTCAATCTCTTTCTTAATTGGTTAATTCTGAAACACGATCCCCGTAAACCTCTGCAGCCATCAAACTCGCCTAGCGCTATGGCCGTGAGGCCGGCATATTCGGCATTGTTGTTGTTTTTGTTTTGGTTGGGGTAGACCGCAGCCTTAATTACATTAACTTGAATTGAAGTTCAATTACAGTTTAATTAATTGCAATATTATACATTATGAAGTTATTGACTGGGGTAATCACTTTGTCTTAGATTTCGTTAATAGTTGAAAGTATTACGATATTCATAAAAATGTTTATGAGTAGGTTTTGTGGTATAAGATTATTTGTTAGATTGTTTTTTGTTTTATTTTTTTAGAAAATAAATATTTTAAATTAAATTTAAATACGGAGCAGTAACAAGTTAGCTATTTAAAAATAGACGGGGTTTCTTTCGTTCCCCATAATTAGTTTTTTTACGGATTTTAACGTTTGAGGTGTCAGGTAAATTGATATAATTTATTTGCCTGTGATCCTTTACAAGAAATGGGCATTGTAATACAAAAAAATACGTCAAAATTGAAATACTTAAATACGTTTATTAATATTGCACAGAACTCAAACCGCTATATCTAAATTACTGTTCATAAATCCAGAAGAAGAAGAAAATGGATTTGGTTACAGCCATATTATTACCTTATTTTTAAAATTGGTAAGTGTAGTGTCCAGGACTGACTGACTGAGTTTATATAAAAAATGTATACAATTTACAATGTATGATGTTACAGTTTTAGTTAGTCGGAGCTGAGGAATGTCAAGTTTCAGACATTTTCTTGTTGAGCGTGTGTGAATTTATTGGCAATTAAATTAAAATAACGTTCGTGTAATAGTTGATAAGAAATTAAGAGTCTGCAGTACCCCAGCCATCTTGGATTTTTAGTACCATAAGAAAAATGTTGAGTTAAAAATATTACTGTTAGGTGTCTACTTTATCTCGATAATCTTGCTTTGGATTCGCATGAATTAAAAATATGTTCACCATATTTGTATGGCGGTTCATATGACGTGGATAAATTTTCAATAAACCTACTACAAATGGTTTAACATTGTTTTAAAATGGTGTTATTAAATATTTATATTTTAATAGTAATTTAAATCGATATTTTTTATTAATTTTATATCACCTCAAATGAAAGATACTATGGTAACACTTAAAATGACATCTAGTTTGAAATTTTCGGACGAAAAACAAACTCACTGTAGTGTTTTTTATTTAACATTGTTCTTATGGGACAAAATACCAAATACAAAATGCGGATGTACTGCAGACTCTTAAGGGTATCGCTTAAGGTGCATTCACACTTAAGGCCCGTGTACACGTGGCTAGTATACTAGCAGCTAATATTTGCTATTAGCACAATCTAGGCCAATTAGCGCGAATGTTCCAATCTACACGTAGCTAGTAGTATTGGCGCTAATTTTAGCGCTAGTAAGCTGCAGAAGTAAATTCAGTGGACGCAGTTGTTAGGGTACGAACAGAACGAGTGGAGCGGTGGAGGTGTAGGGCGCGATGGATGCCACAATGTCAAGTTGAGTCGTCGCGGTCGATGTTGACCGCACATAGCACGGAGGTCACCCGCGCTGTCAGTGCAGCTCAGACCATTGGAGAGTGATGTGTGTAGCGTGCTTATTAAATAAAATAAATAATCCTTTATTTTGAAAAGTAGACTTTATAAGTACCTTAGATCGTCATAACTTGCGATTACCACTACATGAATGGTGATATTTACGTTGTTATAGGTAGATGTTATACATTTTGTTAATGTATCACTTGCGTAGTAGTTCAGCTGCCAAATATTGTTCTTCGTTTAGCACCACCCGGGGAGTACGTGCAGCTTTAATGGAATGCTGCGGACGCGAACAACACCACCCCCCAAACGAACCAATCACAACGAAGCATCCAGGTAAACCGCGCGGTAAGCATCCATGTAAATCAAATGATTTTGATTTTTAGAAGCATCGCTGTAGACCTCCTGGATGACATCGCGATTCGCCTCCTCCGCGACTTACTCGTTAGAGTCGTTATGAAAGGCCAGGTTAACTACAATGTGTTTGATTTACATGGATGTCGACCGCTACCGCGACCGCGCCCTACACCTCTACCGCGACCCACGCGTTCTGTTCGTACCCTTAGAGCAGTTTTTACGAAAAGGTTTTCTGTAAATTCAAATCGCAAATTTCTGTTTTGAGACAGATTTTAAGAATATATATTTTTAATTTTGATTAGTTCAATCCTGTATAGCAGTCTTTTAGTGATTTAATTTTTTTATACACTGCCATCATTATTAACAGCAGCGGCTCGTGAGTTTTTTTTCAGCGCCCGTGCATAAAAGACCAAATTTGCCGCCCGCCCGCTTTCCAACAGGATGCTATCCCCGACCCCCCCCCCCTCACCCCCCAACCATTCATCAGACCTGGCTCCGTTGCTCAGTTTCGGGTAATTCATGATAAAAATTAATGTCACGACGTGACTCGCGCTTCGCCTCTTATTTCATACCAGATCTCGTAAGATGTTGGTACCGTTAGTGTTAAACTGTAGTAGACCATAAAGAGGTCGGTACTGATAACTTAGTGTTTAAAATGAAAAACTACTGAATCGCACCTAGGTTTAATTTTACTGTTTTACTGTTTGAACCGGTGGTTCAAACAGATTTGGAAAATATTTATTTGATAGATCAATAATTTCCAAGAATTTTTTAGAATTAGGTAAGGTTATTTTCTTCTAACCATTTTATGTTCCTGCTATTTTTCAAAGCTTAATTTTTTGACATTTCAAATCAGAAATTTATTTAAAACAAACAGTTTATATATATATATATGTACCTGGAAAGACAGTTTGTAAACTGACGGTATATCGTTGTAAACTATCTTCAAGTCTTCAAATATATTAATATTAAAATATCAGGAATGTGTAAAAATTTGAGAATCTCCAATATAGCTGGGTAGACAGAGAGAAAAGTTTTATCTGAGTAGATAACCACACCGCGCGTCCGGCAACGAAGACGTTCTGATTCCAAGAAGTCAAGCTTGAATACATTGTGTTAATACGACAATAAAAACGCACGTTAGTCCGATCAATAAGTCCACAATATTCAGTCTTCAATTCCTTATTTTGCTTTTAACTAGATAATGTATTTTAATTGTGACAAGGTAATTTAAAAAAATTTTAATTATAGATTCTTAGACAAATTAATTAAAAATTCTTAGGCAAATTGCGCACAAAAACTTTGCGTGATAGCAATAGAAATTAATAGAATTTTTGTCATTCTTCCTATACCATAACTTGCTATGTATATATGAACAAGGGCCGCACGGGCCAGCTCATCGTTAATTATTTGTAAATCTTCTAATAATTTCTTGAATGATGGCTATTTCTCTTAACCCTTTTGTTATAATTTGTATCCGAAGTATCATAAAAAAGTATGAGTTTTAAATGTTTATATTTGTAACAATAAAAACTGTATAACCCTGTCAACGTTTCACTTAGTTCAGACATTCTTACCACCGTGGTTGACAAACAACAATGGCGAGTGGCGACTAGCGCTATAGATCGTCCACACACCGCTAATAACGCGCTATTTCGCTAGCGCTAGTGGTCACATGATTACCTCTTCCACTTATTAGCGCGTGTATTATCAAACATGTCAAAAGCGACTAGCAGTGAGTAACAAAAATATACGTTATCCCCAAGGTCATTGTACTCGCCCCCCCCCCCCCCCCCCCGCCTACCTGCCAAACTGACTTTCCGAATCGCGGTCTACCCATCTGCCGCGCGCGGATGCAAGGGTAGAATCTCCGTGTTTGTCGCCCCAGTTGTAAACCGATTAAAAATATTTTGGTGTCATTCTTTTCGTAATAAAATTTTGTAGTCGTCTTAAAAATTTTTGTTATCGTCTTAAAATTTTGATATTAATTTAAATTACTAAGCAGGGTGCTTGCTAATAATGTTGAAATAAGCGTTTTTGTATCAAGTTTTAACGTATTATAAACAATTTTTTGGGAAAAATAAGACGATACGAGAGTACAATATAATCTTAAGAACAAGAATCTGCAATAAGATTGGTAAAAAGTTTATAGATAACGATGCAAGAAGGGAGATGCGAAAGGTCTGCAATTTCAAAAACATTGTTATTAGACCACCGATCGATTTCGCACTGAAACCAAAAAAAGCATTAAAGTAACAAAATTTAAAAATCACTCGTCATATATTTTCTAAAATGTGAGATTCCGCGTATAGCGACAGTTAACAGTCTTGCTCGACGATTTTGACGCCGAGATAGAGCGGCGCACCCTTTAAGTCATTCCATTGCATCGGTGAGGGCAAATGCGTATTTCGGCCTTTGTTTAGTACTGAAGTCGTATTTTATGTGGAAATTGATTACTTGTAACTTACTGTATTTTTTTCACTTGCAGTAACGTTTAGTAAGTGTAACTTTGAGAATTAACACCCTATACTTTATATTTTAGTACCAGGTTAACCGAGCCTTGCTCGTTGGTTTTGATTCAATTTTAATATTTCCACCAACAACCAACTATACCTCTTCACAGTTAACAGCTGTTTCAAAAAGTCAGCTTAACATTAATGTTCCTTAATTTTTGTATACATTTATTTGTTATTTGTTATTTCGTTATCAAAATAGCAACCCATAAGACCAATGTTAAAAATTACAATTTTTAAACTTAAATATAGATCAAATTTGATTTTTCCTTTGATCGAGACTGCGTTTCTAAACTTCTTTTTGGGCCGAAACACTTTTAAATGCAAAGTTTAAGCAAAATCTAACCGCTAGATTTCGAGATTGTGGAACACACATCCCTTCAGACATTGCTCGTATTATAGTATAGGATTTTTCTTTCTTATACTAAATACAATAATTACTCATATAATAACTCAATAATTACCTCCATTAACACGTTCACTACCTACTTCATATAAAATGCCAAAACTCAACCTCCATGCTGAACTATATTTACAATCCTCCAACGATAACACGGAATTTAAAAACCTGTAGAATATATACTACTCACAAGAAATCTTAACTAGCGCAAAATTAATAACTCAATACCCTTAAATACCCTACACATGTTGAATGTTGTAGGAATACCCTACACGCTAATGCACAATATATGTTTCCTTCTCAAACGCTAGAGGAGAAACAGTCGCATTACCTTGACATTGTTATATGTAACTATAGAATTCTATATGTATGTAACCGATCGAATACATCCGCACCCGGGAAGGCACGTCTTTGTAATCTATCAGATACATTCCGCACTCTAATAATTGATTCCTCTATATCACGTTAGGTAATGTAATAATTGTTCTTATATTAATTGATTTACCTTGTAAAAACGAATCCCAAGTTTTCGCATTCGACGTTAAGGAACGTTTGGAGACAAAGGAGCGTTATATTCTACGGTTTTATGGGGAAAAGTGAGCGACGTGAAAGTTATCATGTATATCATCCATATTCTAAAACGTTTATCCTCTATTTTCACTGTTTAAATCTGACACAAACAAACTTCACCTCGTTTGTTTTTATTTGATAATGTTTGGTTAACATAGTGAATCAGTATTTGGTAATGATGGTATGAATGTAGATATTTGGTAGGCCTATAACAACATTACTTATTGCTACATAAAAATCATCCGCTACAAATAACCTTATAGCAACTGAAAATATTGTGACCCAGACGAAAAAGTACATAATACCGGAATAAACCGAGGGAGGCACCGGAAGTTCGGAGCGATAAGGACTTTGTATGGGCACCAGGAGACATCCACCTGCGTGATTGTACAACAACGGGCCGGTTTTTTACCTGCTCCCGTTAAGGTGCAATAAATATATTTTCGGGGGTACGACGGAGTATCGTCGCCCGTATCCCGCCGCGGTGACGACACTATCGTACCCTGGCTAATCCCCTCTCTCACTCTTTCTCTCTCTGCTCTCTCGGCGGACACCCGAGAGAAGAAATTATGTTATTTATCTATCCTTACCAAAATCTTATGAGAAAGTTTTTTTTCAAAATAGAAATATAGAAACGAGTATAATTTGTTTCAGCTGCTGAACGCTAAAACGATAACTTTAATCTATGATCAGGTAATTTCACATGTAGTCAATATTATTTACTTAATCTAAACTAATAGAAATACAGTTTTACCTTTTCAATATCCTTGTTCCTTGAAATTGTGAGCGTTTAACGATTTGTAGAATTTGTAATTCTGTAGAATTTGTAATTCTGTAGTACGATTTGTAGATTCTGGAAAAACATCAGAGAAAAGATCGGTCCGATCTGCGGTAGTGTGTCAGGGTCAATTTTGCTCCGAAAGCCGTAAAGAGCGTCGCCCCGAACGCTCGCAATGGAAAGCATATTCCCTCTCCACCACACCCTCTCGCACGTTCTCCCGCTCTCTCCAAACTTCCGTCACCTCCCTTGGTGGATTTGTCCGGTACGTTGCTCGATCCGATGTCTTGTTCGGCGAAATTTCAGGAGTAAATTTACATCTCTGTACGGTTTAATGTTCGGAAAGTTGCTCGGTCTAATGTATGGTCCTGTGGAAAGTCCGGAGGTGAGTCACCGCCTTTAAGTTGGCAAACCGACATACATACGATACTTAACATACTCTCATGGTGTTTAAGGTAAATTAACCGTAAATTAGGTTATTTAAGGATAACGAACTAACATTTTAGTGCTTTTTGATGATTCCATACTGGGCCCTTCGATGCCTTTGAACATTTGGCTAGATTCATTAATGATCCTGACAAACGAAACAGCTGATACCTGTGTTCACACCTCCTTTGATCCATCACAATCATTACACTCGCCCTTCAGTCATACCGGGGCCTATACGATAACTATACATTTATACGATAACGAGGCCTGCATACATTTTTGACCACGTGAACAGAAGCGGCGGAATTTCAGCTGTCAACTCCATTTAAAAGCATTGGCAATAGCCCGACTTCGCGTCAGTTTTTACGTGTAACTTTAAGTCAGTGAAGTCTTAAGTATTGCCATATTGTTCTAATCCTCATTAAATTACTAATTGAACGATACTAATAACTTTGCAAACCCCAAAAATTACCCTTTAGGTAAAACAAAAACTTGAATTTCTACCACTGTAGGGTGTATTGTCTTTTTTAAACAGTTTTCTTACGATGTTGTTTTAAATAGATTGCTGGAAATAAGACATGAAATAAATGTCTTAAATTAGTGGTTTGCCGTTAAGTCTTTTTCGATACAAACAAGTAAAATTGTACATTATAGCTTCCAAAAGTTCATCATTAGCTTAGGTATGAAGTATATCTCACCACTAGTCCAGAAAGTGACCCATCTCGGGGCGATATATTTTCTACGCTCGGCTTCGTCTCGGACGTAAAACACTATCTCAGCCCGAAATGGACATTCCGGACGAGTTGTGAACGATACTTTTCATCACACTGTACGGGAAACAGCTATATTCATCACCAGCTGAGAGTGTAGAAAATCCGTTTTCCCACTCTAGAGAGGGAAAATCAGCTGTTGATTTTCCCACACTAGTAATTAGTTATGATTACTGACACAAGTAGCGCTAGCAGTGCTAAGAGTATATTATTCCCTAAATCAGCTGTTCTCAATAATGTAATCAGCTGTGTAAAACAGAATCACTGTTTTCATTGTACTGCGGAAATCAATTGAGCATCCATAGGTGGTTTCTTAATCTTGCATTATTTAATTAATTACTATTATTAATTATCTACAGTGTGATGAAAAATATCGTTCATAACTCGAGTAGAAAGTGTTATTCCGTGCCTGATCGAAATTCCGCGCTCGGCTAAAGCCTCGCGCGTAAACTCGATCTCGGCCCGGAAAAGACACTTTCCACTCTTGTTATGAAATATACTATTTCATCATGATGCAATTAATAAAAACTATGGAAGTTTTAAAGGAGAATTATTCGTAATTATTTCGCCAGTAGACAAAGTAATCAAAGCCAGAATTCAAAATTTAATTGGTTTTGAAGTCAGCTGTTTGAGAATCGGATTATTAGTAAAGTTGTTGCTGTACGGGAAAAGTTGTTGATGTCCGGTAATCTATATTTCACCACTAGTCCGGAAAGTGACCCATTTCTGGGCGAGATAGTGTTTTACGCGCGAGGCGAAGCCGAGCGTGGAAGACACTATCGAGCCTGGAAATGGGCTTTCCGGACGAGTTGTGAACGATACTTTTCATCACGACGCAATTATTAATAAATGTGGAAGTTTTAAAGGAGGATTATTTTTGTAAATTCTTCGCCATTGGACAAAGTAAACAAAGCTGGAATTCAAAATTTAATTTGTTTTAAACCCAGCTGATTGTTGATGTACGGAAAAGTTTGTTTACCTTGGACGGAAAGTAATGTTTACAAACATTACTTTCCGTACAGGTCAGTAAAATCAGCTGACGGTGACAGTTTGGGAAATGACTACTTTCCAAGGTCTCAGCTGTAGCCTACGGCAAGTTGTCATTTTCGTATACGGAGTGATGAAAAGAATTGTTTTCCTTGGACCGAAAGTAATGTCAATGTATACAGAACCGAATACGTTGAGACAACCCATGTTAAAAAATTTTAGTTTTGCCCCCGAAAACCAGAGGAAAATATATCGCTGATGCTAGGATTACTTCTCCTTATTGTCCTCTTTCTACCTCTTAAATGTCAAAATAATCATATTTGTTTACAAAAAATCAAAACAATAACAATCTTTTGTAAAATTATTCTAATCATCTGGTTCCATTCAACCAATCAGCTTAATCCTTACCATCTGATCCTTACCGGCAGAATTACGTATCCTTACTGACAATCCTTAATCCAATCCTTAATGACAATCCTTACCGTCAGAATGATATATGAGAGCAAATACTATTCGGACATTAGTGGTGTGGTTCAAAGTTTCCCCCACAAAGCACTGCGCTTTGGATGATGAGCTACTGAGATACTGAGAATGACGATTGACGAAATACGTCGTGTCCGCCGCGCCACGCAGCTGACTGGGAGTAGGCAGTGCCACTGGGATCGGTGCGCGCGCTCGGACAAATATCGTCTGCAGACTACCAGGCTGCACCGGTGCAAAGCACAGGGCCGGCGAGAGCGATCGCGGGCCCCAGGGCTGGACCTAATCCGGGCCCCTAGGTATGGTATGCATGAAGGCGTTTTGTTTGTGCGGGGTACCACGGGGTCTAGGGATACTCCCCAGACTGGGACCCCAGTCCCTGAGAACAATGTTGAATTACAGATAAAATAACTCATTTTGGTGTAATCTAGACCTGTTTTCACTTATTCATTCATAAATTATCTTTTCAGGCTGTTTCATATTTAAGTAAACCACAAATTTAGGCACTCATTGAAGAAATACAAAATGGTTTTAATTGAAACCTTTTTAAAAAAATAAAAAATTATACAATAGAAAATTTAAATTAAAGCATCACAGATATGTAAATAATGTTGAATTAATTGAATAGACAATGGTATTTAAAAAGAAAAATACAACATGTATTGATTGAAGAAATTGATTTTATTAATCCATATACATAATTAGTACGTATAATTCACGTAGATAAATTATATCTTTAATTATATATAATTATATATATATATATATATATATATATATATATATATATATATATATATATATATATATATATATATATATAATTATAGATAAATTATATCCGGCGGCCGGGCCGGACCTGCGGGCCACCACAGTACTAAAACCCCTCACCTTCAAATTTACCGTTTCTTTTCTTCTATTCTACAATAGAAGAAAAACTCAAGTTTTGCCCTACTGATTAATGCATTACACCCAACTTTATTTTTAGGTAAGAAGTCTGTTAAAGGAAATATTGCCCGGTTAAAAGACCTCTGATTTGTATTTTAAACCAGACCTAGGGCCCCGGGGCTATAGCCCCCCCTACCCCCCCTTGTCGCCGGCCCTGGCAAAGCATCTAGTTTGTCTTAAGAATAAGGCTCTAAGCCTAAGAAAAATGGCTGAAAAACATGCATCCATGCTTCACAAACTTTGAAGTTATTAATACGGTACACCGAGATATATCTGGTAGACGCAACTCATTCCCCATAAAATAATCAATGCTCTGTTACACGCCGTCTAAATATAATTTCTGGCTTTATATATTTTATGACATGTTAAACTTAATTAAAAATCGCCATTTTTACAGGCTAATAGGCTATTATAAAACAGATAACAAAATTACAAGGGTTTTCTGTTTGAACTTGGAGTTTTGTTTTTAGAATCTGATGTAGTTAAGTAAGAATCTAAACTTAGATTCATAAATGATAAAGTTTCCAAGAAAATATGTCAGGGCAGAATACGGGTTACATGCGCAAACTGCACATTTTAAACCCTTTTGATGAAAGTTGATCAACATATTTTAAGTAAAGCGACCCCCTCACATTATTTTTTTAACCTGTTTCGTCTTTTGTTTTTAGTTAGAGACTAATGCAGGTAATCAGCTGATAAATTACAATTCACATTTAGAACTCTATAATTTAGCCATGGACATATTTGTCATGTAGCCAAAATAAACGATTAAAAAAAAACATTTATAAAACTCTGGTGATGAAAGTTGATCAACATTTTAAAATGAAGGGGTAATATACAATGTACTTAAAGAACTGTATGGATCAGCGAGCACAGAACAAAAATAGAGGGGTCACTCGTATCCAAATAACATTACATTTGGTGAAGCCAATTTCCCCCTCCACTTTTGTGGGCAAAATGAGACAAACAGATGATTTTTATTTTTATTTTGAAAACGTAAACAAGTTAGTAAGCGATTATTTTTTGTTGATTTTTGGTTAGGAGATATTTTTTTGCGGCATAGTTTGAAAACATGAGTTGAAACCAACTTACTCATATATGTTTACTCATTTGTCTCGTATAACTTATATTTAATGGGAAATTTTACGATCTTTGGTAATTGAGATTAATTAGGTTTAAGAGAAAGAAAACTCCAGCCTGAGGCGCGTCTCGGCCGATGAGCGCTGCCCCTACGAGCATCGCTCACTGTAGGAACATGAATGAATAACATGAAACGTTTTCACTGTATGCTAGTTATTTTACTTACTTTTTCTGCTCTAATTGTAATACCATATTATTTTGGGTACAAGAAAAGATGAAAGATTTTGTTATAAGTTTTATTTATACAAGTAAATATCCTTATTAACTTATCTAAAATACATATCAAGGTCTACTGACCTAAGAAGGTAACAACTTTCGTAAGGTGGCGTCTAACACGATTGCTGTGAAGTTCATCATTGTATTGTTTACTGTAGTGAAACAGCCTTATATTAAAATACTTCCTACTTACAGATTTTAAGAGAAGGATCAAATGGTTTTGCTCTCTTGTTCATGGTAATGATCAGTGTTGAACAGTGTAAGGCCAATACAATTGTTAAAACTTTTGAAATTAAAACTTCAATGACATTTGCTGTTGTTGTTATTTTCTTTGAATTCAAAAAGTTTTTGACAATAGCCTCACAAATGAGACATATTTTCATCACTCCATCAGAGGGTTGGATAAGCCCACCTCTATTCTTACAATATATTAGGCTATTGTATTTTGGATTTTCTTTCATCAAAAGCTCTAAACAAGATTCACATGCAGTTTTCTTCTGAATTCGTCTCACTACAAAACCAGCAACATATTCCACTATATCGCAGGCGATATCAGCAGTAGTGTCAAAAATAGTAAACAGAACTTCTTCTTCAACGTCATCTCCTATTTCTTCTGCAGATGGAGTCTCGTAGGTAACTTTTCCTCCTCGCCATCCTGGTATGGATGTGTTGATTTCTTTAATTTCGTCATTTCTTCTGTTCAAAGAGAAAATAAGCGTCTTGTTAAGTGCTAAAGCGTTCCCAGTGTTTGTCTCAACAAGCTCCTTGTGTAATAGAATTCTCTTAAATGAGCCAGTAAACTCTCTACAAGTAGGGTTATTATTGTGCCCACCTCTTGATCTTATGTATCCAAAAAGCCTCTCAAGGTGATCTTGACTCACTTTGTAGATTGGTAAATATTTCAGGGGTTTATTTTCACCGTTAACATATTTATCGTACATCGATAAAGTGCTATTAGGTAATGCATACAAGTAGACCAAGAAATCCAGTTTTTCGTCTTGAAACTAATATTGGCACACCACATCCATCTTTGAGTTCAGATATGTCCACATAGAAATAAATCAAAGTCTAGAGGGGCGAAGCCCAAAACGAAATGACCTTTTTAAGCAACATTCACACATTAGCTAGATCATAAGCTTTTAAATGACACCCCAATCTTAAAAATTGGTTGGGTTAGCCGAGATAAAAAGGGATCTAACAACCGAAACCCTTACTGAATTAAGAAGATAAAATCACACTGGTATATTTTGATATACCATTTATTTTGATATATATTAAGAATTATGTGCATTTAAATCATAATAATTTGTTTAATTACCTGTGATAGGTTACACCTTCAATTTCCCCACGATTATTGCAACCGTAAGCCATGCAACTTTGTGGCATGTTTGGCTTGAATAAACAACTGAACGCTACAAACAACTAAACTCAAAGCTGACGGTGGCGCTCGTGACTAGAGTGAATCACCGTTCCCCCCACTACTTTTGTGGGCCTAGCCGCTGTCAGAATTGGCTTCACCGCTGCGCTCAGCTGGCCTCTCTATTTTTGTTCTGTGCTCGCTGGTATGGATTTACAAGGACACTTTGTAAACATAGCTCATCCGTTCCTTCTTCGTAATAAAAAATTTTTTATCATTCTGCACGAAATCAGCCTGTTTTTTGTTCTCTTAATAGTACCAAAACCGATTCTTTTCTGTCCTAGGACTGAAAAATCATCTGGAGAATTTTTTAGGTCCTAGTACTGAAAAGTCAGCTGTTTGCCAAGTATATTGATTTATTAATGTTGAGGAGCAGAATTTTTAAATTCAAACTTTATGAAAAGCATTGTTTGTAAATAACAGAAATGTAAACACTGCATATTACTTACTTTGTAAATATAACCTCGAAAATACAACTTTATAATTAATATTTTTAACGATCAAAAGTCTAATTTTCGCATTATGATAAAAAACGTTGTTCATCACTCGGAGCAAAAGTGTCTTTTTGATGCTTAATCGTTTTTAAAAACTCGGCTGCGCCTCGTTTTTAAAACACGATTGCGCACCAAAAAGACCCACTTTTGCTCCTAGTGATGAAAACTACTATATATAAAACAGGGTAATTAATTTTGGATATCTAGCTACATCTTTAAATAAACAAGGATATAAGGAGTTATCTTCTCTGGGACTACGAAGCGCAAGTTCCAAGTTCCCACAATATTCACAGTTTAAAAATATACTTCATAATTGTACCTAATTTTTTGGTTGTTTTAGTTTTTTCTTTAACTGTCAAGTAGTTTAGTAACTCCAATCTTTCCCATCAAGTTTAGACTTAGCCCAATATAGTCCTCTAACACCCTTTACAATACAAGTAATCTGGTGGTGATTTTTTTAAATTGTATCCTCTTGCTGACAAATGAAATAAGACGAATTCGAAACTTTATTATCATACCTAGTTTAAAACTTAAACCACTAAAAAATTCCATTAACATAATAACCCTTTATGTTCTACACTTCAATCCTACTTACAAAATTATAAGACGAGTAGGCATAATTTACATTAAATATACTCTTGGGTGTTAATATTTTCTTTAGCGTTCTATTATATTTATCATGAGCCGGCTTAGTAACAAGGAAGCTCATAAACTAAAAACTAAACAATAGGCATAGTTTTTACTGTATACAATTTACAGTTAGATTTTAAAAGACTATGAATTTACATTTAAATTGGTTTTAAAAAAAATAGTCTTTTTACAATGTTTGTTTCATATTCAAATGATCATATCGGCAAATCATAACTTATTTATGGCCTACTTCATTCAAGTCAACATAGAAAACAAACAGCCAATTTTACTTGAATGTTTATGTAACATTTAAATCAACTTGAATCAAGTAACTCGACTAGTGTAAACCCGGCTTGATAACGAAAAATATACAACAAAAATAAATAAATAATAGCGGAAGTGTATTTAACATTGGTTTTTATAGAAACAGATTTTTTTGGATAGTTCATTATTTTATTTCCCACTTTGAAATCACCATGATCTCAGCTTTTTCGTGTTAAGAAAATTACGAAACAAGTATTTCTTTTTATGTGAGCTTACTATAACATTGGCATGTGAACTCACATTCACATTTATGAATGGTGTTGATATACTTTTATACACCTTGACAATTAATAAATGACCTAAGCACAAAGCAGGTTCCTTGTATTTATTCGTGATGATCGGCGAGCCGTGCGTTGTGGAGCTGGCTAATGCCTTCAGTCATGATGCGGCAAACCGCACTACAACTTTTGGTTGAGACGATACCTGGAAGTTGTGAGGCCTGGAAGTTATTTCGCTCTCATTATTATTTGATTTTACAGACCTGGTAGTTGTGAAACTGGAAGTTAAAATAGCTGGAAGTTATGAAGTGAAAATAATTTATATTAAAATAAACAGACCTGGTAGAACTGACACCTGGAAGTTATGATATTGTAAAAATTTATTAATAAATAGCGACCTGATATCAGTTTCCCGCATTTATGGACAGTTGATGCTGTACGGGTAACTATGGAGTTTTAGAAATTTTAAATATGATATTTTGGCTTGTCTTTGGTTTAGGAATAATATTTGAAAAGGTCGGCAGAGAGTTCAGATACACCCTGTAGAAAGCTAAATATATAAAAGAAAGTCATGTTAGTTGCACCATTTGTACCTCAAGGACGGCTAAACCGATTTGGCTGAAAATTGGTGGGGAGGTAGCTTAGAACCAGGAAGAACATATAGGATACTTTTTTATCCAAATTCCTCCATGGGGCTACCCCCACACGTCTTCAAAGTTACGATGTTATTCTTACAGGAGTAGACACTGTGTCATCATTGACTACAGTCAATTGTGTTATGAACCACACAATTTACACATGCAGCATCTACCATTCTAATTTTATTTAAACAAGTAGTATTAGCATTACCAATTACTGCTTTACAATGGAACAAATACAATGCCATTCACTTCAATTTACCAAAAGGTTTATTTTATATAATTAGAAGTGCTAATAACTTTTATGTATACTCACTTGAATTATGTAGGTTTTGTCTTTCCACCCTGGAGTGAGACCAATTTTCGACATAATCTCCTCATTTTTTATAAAGTTGTCAGTAGCATTGAAAACTCCTCGGCCTGTCGCTGAGGTTCTACCTCGGATCCCTCCGAGAAATAGAGGTTTACCAGTGATACAACCTATACTGTTGATGTTCGTTGCACCTGGTCACAGCATAAAAAATATTTTCCACATAATTTGAAAGAAAACCTATTCAAGCTTTTATTTAAATAATATGGGTGCCTTTACTTTTCTTGTTTTAAACAGGTAGTTAATTTATTTTATTTGTTGCAGAAAGTAGGCAAGAAATAAAACTGGTTTTCTACTTAGATTGGAATTTGTTTAAAGAAATTCCCCATGAGTTCTTGTAAAGGAACTGAAATTTTATAGCTAAATCTGTGTTCAGGAAATAATAAATCAACTCCACCTTTTTACTTAAAATTATTAAGTGGTATTATCTAGTAGTTAGTTTACCTAATGTTTTGACATAGGTGTCCATAAACCAAGCCATCTCGCGACCACTGGTGTTGACGTCAGGAGCCGGAACATCAATTCCTGGACCTACAATACATTTAAAGTGTTTACCTACATAACTAGTTATGTAAAATTAAATGACTATTTGAAAGAAATGGTTTAATATTAAGTTAATTGCTAAAAATCGGAATTTTTACCTTGAAAACAATAACAAAAAAACTTCCTCACTCAAATACATAATAATTTATGTAACTTCAAAAAACTTAACATTTTGTGTAATGTTTTATAGAAACCATTTAAGTATATTTGGTAAACATACCAGGGACAGTATAAGGAGAGGATTGAGTTGACACCGCATTGCCGGTAAATTTGGATACCTACAATGGTTTTAATTGATCGAGGTGAAAGCTGGTTTGATTTTGTTGTAAATTATTCAATAAATGTAGTTTCCAGCAAATAATAATCTTGTATGAACTGATAAAATAAAGTGATTCACATGTTCCCGTGGTGGGCAGTTGGAAAAGAGCATCTACCAGTATTGGACAGACGCTTGTTCCACTGTGGACACCTCATTGCAATCTTTTCTGTTTTCTGCTTTGTGTGAAAAATAGATTTGCACAATTATTTGAATAAAAATATTAATACATCTCAAACAATAAACACACATATTTACAATTAATTTGCTCAGAATTAATGGCCAATGGCTCATAAAATTAATTTTAACACAAAAGACTAGAAGAAGATAACTTAAAAACATTATTAGAGAATTGCTTTTGTTGCATGTGTTGCCATTTTATTTCTATTCTAACACTTAAGGATTTACTTAGGATCATTTGAGACTAGTAAAAGAAATATGGATTTGCAGAAATGCGTAAAAACTTGTTATCCAGTTTTTTCATGTGTCTTTAAAAAAAAAAAAAAAAATACTAAAAATTTTGTAGCTAGACCAAATAGACAACTTTTAAAGTTATTACGGTGAAAACATTATAAAATTCCCAAAAACAACCTGACGGGTGTACGGCTATCACCACAATTAATAACATTTATACACATCCATACAGGGCCGTCGAGAGCCTCCAAGTCTGCAGTCATCCTGGGCCCCCAGGATGACGATGGAATACCCCACCCCCCCATCAAAGAGGCGGGTCCTGAGGCCTCAAATTTTTTTGAAAAATTAGAAATCCAAACCTGCGTTTTTAGGCATTCTAGAGGTTTAACCATGTTCAAAAAACCCCAAAAATCAAAACCATTTGAGTTGGTCTATATCCTGTTAGATGAAGGAAATAACATTTCTTGATTAAGAAGTACTACTATCAGTAAACACACAGATTGTTTGTTTCGGCCGTCTGCGCCGTAATTCGCATGGGCGCTCAGGTGATCGGGGGGTGTCGGGGGAGGGCCTGCTGCTCACCCCTTTCCAAGACGCTGGGGGAAGATTTGAGTCACTACTCGACGCTGCGCCCCCGCCGAATACAGTCAGTGCAAATCCAGATAAAGAAATCATTTTTCTTTACTAAGAATTCTCATCTGCATAATGTGTACAAAATCTATATTTACAGCGTGATTCTATCTGTAAGAAGTTGATACTAATATTTCTAGTCAACGTAGAACTCCCCCCCCCCCCCCAAAAAAAAAAACCCTGCCCGTCCCTGGCCCTCTCCGAGCACGGGCCCCAAGTTTCAGAATTGGCTGACATACCCTCTCGACAGCCCTGCATACATATTCAAAAAGTGAACCAAAACCTTAAACTACGATACGCTATACCACACTGTCCACTACTTGATTCTAATTGAAATTCATGTACCACTAGTTGACAATGTTTTATTCTTGCATCTATTCATTAAAAAACTTCCATTTTACTACCTTAAAGTGAGCAAAATTTTTCGGTGATTACAGATTTATATAGTTTATAAATCTAGTGCCTGGGGGCCGAGCATTTTCTCGGTAAACTCAAACAGGGATATTCTTTGTTCTTTGTAGTAATATCAGTTATGGACAGTGAGCTCAAATGCTCAGGCTTTAAAAAAAAGGCTTATTTCTTGTTCAAAACGAGCTCGTTCGCTCCGCTCACTCGCCTTCCTGATGATCTCATTCGCTTCACTCACTCACCTTTCAGACTGTTTCAATGTAGGCTTAAGAATGCTTGCACTCTGGTGTAAATTTTTTTAAACACATGTTGAATCTGTAACACGTGGACTCTAATAATTTAGTTAACAGCTGTTTTCATAATTCTTACCAAGGATTTTGTTTTTTAAATTCCAATGCAACTATACAAATTGATCGTTGTTTTATTGCCTGACTTTTATTTATCTAAACATTCATAATCAGCATTGGACTCTCGCGCCAATCAGTCCGTTTGGACAAGCAGCAGTGAATGTGTTAAATCAATGCACAAAGAACTCCAATAGCCTTCCAGGAATAATTTAATATGATCCCTATTTATTAGGGGGTGTGCGAATACTGACTTTTAAGGTAAAGTTGAGTTGCGCTAAGAAAAAAAAAATTGCAGAGTTTTGAGCTTTTTTTTAAATATTGGTTGCCAAAAAATTTTTTTGTAATTGAAACAGTAGATAACACAGTAGACAATAATTATAACATGATGAAGTTCATCTAATGAAAGACAGTCCTAAAAATATATTTTCTATTTAAATTTGTAATTTCTGGTTTTTTAAATAAGGACAAAAAATGGCATTGGAACGACACCATAAAGTTATTACCTATCTCAGATTGAATTGGTGGCCAATGTAAATAATGTTACATTACATCTTTCTTTTCTTAGTAGATACATCTTATCAACTTATAAGTTGATGACATTAGCAAAACTTCACGGATTTTCTTCAACAAATGACTTGGAAAATTATTTCAATCTGGCCATGGATTACATTTAGTTCTTTATATAAAATTTCTTTACAATTTTTACTTAATAAGTCAGCCAAAAAACTCCACAGGAACTTACATGTTTTTTTTTTCTTTTTCAAAACTTCTAGTCAAGTCACAAGTACTGCAAACTCGGCTCAAAAAATACTCAGTACTCAGGTACTCGTACATTCCTATTATTTATTATATACTAGACTCTGGTCTTAATATGTCACAAACCAACGAAGTTCTTCTTTATCAGCTCGATCGCATATCTCCTGGTGATCCTTTGGATTTCATCCTCTGACCAGTCCTGAGGGTTGATCATAATGCCGCCCTTAGCTCCTCCGAACGGAACGCTTACGCAAGAACACTTGAACGTCATCAGGGCTGCCAACGCCTGCACTTCGTCTGAATCCACCTGAGTTGAGTAACGAATACCTGAAACATGAGTTAAAGACTTGAATTCACGAGGCTTAGCTCTATCCTTTCCTTTAGTTCTACCCTAGACTGTAAAAAGGAGATTCAAAGAACCAGAAACCTATACATCAGAGCTATATGGAAACTGAGCCATAGTTTATAGGCAGTCAAGTCTTACTTGGACAATAGTTTGTGTTTTTTAATACTGGCTGGGTAGCTGAGTGTTTATAGTGCTCGCCTTTGAATCCTAAGGTTACCAGTTTAATTTTGATAAAATTCAGTAGCTTTTTAAAGGTCAGATTCTGGACCCAGTTGCCATTTGTCATTGGGCTATTAACACGTTCGCGGCGGCACGGGAGCGATCGCTCCCACGCGGAACCCTAATGCCATCCTGATCGGTGCGATCGCTCCCAAGCTGCACATCTTTACAATATGATTTATTTTTAAGCCAGGATCTGAGCTAGAAATCTGAAGCTTTGCACAGCACTACTCAATAGTACAATGTATTTTGGGACCACGTGTAGGTTTTTACTGGGCATTGCTGCTGCTACGGTGGGTTTTACAATTTTTACATTCAGGATGGTGATGAGGTTCGAGCAAAAACCTCGCCGCCGCGAACGTGTTAATGAATGATGCTATCTAACAACTGATCAATGTTAGATAGTAACAAGATTGAGGTTCGGACCGTTACCTGTCAAAACATTAAAAAATGCTTCTGGTGTACAAAAAACAAAAAAAGCTAATGGCATTATAGTGTAATGGCTTAACAGTTGCAAAGGTGAGAAGGCGAGGGACTAAAATAAAATTTCAAAGTTGTAAAACACGTAAATTATAATGTTTAAGTATGCTTAGGTAAATAATAAAGTAGGTATAAGCAATGTACTCAATTTGAGTAGAGTTAAACAAACCTCCTTTTAACGGCAGTCTGTGTGTTGAGTGATGGGCTCTGTAACCCGTAATCATCTCGTAACTTCCATCGTCCCTCTTGATAGGGAACCTCACTTCAATAACAGCACTGCAGTTTTGCATCAGCTTAATTATTCCTTCTTTCTTATGCAACCTATGTTTTTCTGAGGTCACACCCCGCTCTGAAAGGCTTTCAAGAAACGAATGGTCTAATTTCTCTATTGCTGTATGAACAAAATATTCCACCATTCTATAAAAACTGGGATCTTCTGCATCAGGTATGTCTTTGAGGTGTTCTGGAAGTTTACCACTGGAATATGATTTGTTGATCAAAAGACAATTTCGTTGGGTTTCTAAAAAGCCTCGTTTTAGATATTTTGAAAGTTTTTTAAACATATTTATAAATGTTATATTTTAAATTAAACTGTAAAAAATCCTAGTCAAAATGATATTTGTTTATTTTGCAACTCATATGAAGTACAGAGAGCCATGGGATGTATTTATTATTCAGACAGCTGGTCAATTTTGAACCTCAAGTGTGAAATAAAAGTTTTATTGTGTGCATAACAGACCAAATAAATTCAGACCACTTCTTTTTATATCCTCAATCTATATTTCTATAAATATATAACACTCTAACCTTTCATTATGCTAGAATTTATCACGGGCTTTTAAATATAATGATATTAGGAAAATTACAAATTACTGATTCAGGAGAAATTTTGGAGTTACAGGATTTCAGTTTGGGGAGGAGCATCATCCACATAAAAAGTACTCAAAATGAAAAAAAAATTTCTTTTGAGAATAATGACCATTATTACCCCGCCTAGAAAGTCCTGCAAAAAAATATTCAAAAAGCTTCAAATTTTAACTGTTTCTTCATTGTATGTATACACTGTTTTTGCTTGTTGTTATACACAAAGAAAAATATTTTTAAAATAACTTTGATCATAAATACAACACTATAGTCCTGGACAGGCTTATTGGCGGGTGGCCGATCAGCTGTTGTAACCTAATACCTTAGTAAACTGTTTCCAGAAGGTAATAGTAAGTACAGTAGAACCTTGATAGTTCGACACTTTGTGGACTTAGAGAGTGTCGAACTATCAAAATGTCAAACTATAGGGAGTATATGGGAAATTTTAACACTCTGGGAGTATAAAAATCATAATTTGATATTAGGAAACTCTAAATTTGAGTGAAACCACAACCTAATTTAACTTTAACAAAACAACATTCAAATCATTCTCCAATTTGTTTACATTTTCACCTTTGTCAGGCTCCAACATGGACACTATCGGTCATTATTAACATGTTAAGTTGTCATGGACCATGTCGAACTATCAGGAGTGTCTAACTATCGAGAGTCGAACTATCGAGGTTCTACTGTACTTTTATTGGAATCATAACGTAATTGTTTGTAACTATTCATTTTAATTGTTAGCTTCTATATTTTTCTTGCTCAGTTAAACTATCTTTTAATTTATTTTATATATATATATATATATTTTATATATATATATACATACTAGCTGTTGCCCGTCACGGCTTCGCCCGTGATTAAATTTATTTTATAGCTAGTCTAATAAAATCTTTTTAAAGAGCAACGAAATCTACTTCCTTAAGAATGACATTGAAACAATGAAGTAGTGTAATTTGAGCTCTGATGAAATTTCGCAAAACCTGTTCTTAGTAAGAAAAGGAACCTATGAAGAACCTATGAGCAAATAGGAACGACCATGTCAAATTTCAACCCCGTAGGCCCTACAGTAATTTTGAAGTCATGTGGGGCGGATCCCTAAAGAACATCAAAAGCTTTATATGCAAAACTGTTCCTTAGTGAACACCTATAAGCAAAAAGGAACGTTTACGTTAAATTTTAACCCGTAGGATCTATGGTAGTTTTGAGACTTTGTGGGGAGGAGCCCTAAAGGAAATTTGCAAAATTGTTTCTTACTGATCACCTATGAGCAAAGAGGAACGTCCATGTCAAAGTAAAAACCCGTTGGCCCTTGATTAATTTTAAAGTCAGGTGGGGTGGACCCCTAAAGAACTTTAAAAACTATGTTTACAAAACCATTTCGTAGTGAGCACCTGTTAGCAAAACGGAACATCCACAATAAATCTATTCCCCCTAGGATCTATGGTAATCTTGAGGTTCTATGGGGTTTTTGCAGAGGCCTAAAGGAAATTTGCAAAATGATTCCATTGTAAGTAACTAAGTGCAAAGAGGAATGTCCGATTCAAATTTAAACCCCGGAGGCCCAAAAATAATTTTGAAGTCCTGTGGGGCAGAGCCCTAAAGAACTTCGAAAACAATATTTGCAAAACCGTTTCTTATGGAGCACCCATGTGCAAAGAGAAACGTCCATGTAGAATATCGACCCCGGAGGCCCTAAAGGAATTTTGAAGTCCCTTGGGGCAGAGCCCTAAAGAACTTCGAAAACTATATTTGTAAAACCGTTTCATAGGGAGCACCCATGAGCAAAGAGAAACTTCCATGTCAAATATCGACCCCGGAGGCCCAAAAATAATTTTGAAGTCCTGTGGGGCAGAGCCCTAAAGAACTTCGAAAACTATATTTGCAAAACCGTTTCTTAGGGAGCACCCATGTGCAAAGAGAAACGTCCATGTCAAATATCGACCCCGGAGGCCCTAAAGGAATTTTGAAGTCCCTTGGGGCAGAGCCCTAAAGAACTTCGAAAACTATATTTACAAATCTTAGGGAGCACCCATGAGCAAAAAGAAACGTCCATGTCAATTTTCAACAACGGAGGCCCTAAAGTAGTTCTGAAGTCCAGTGGGGCGGAGCCCTAAAGTGCTTCAGAAACTATATTTGCAAAACAGTTTCTTAATAAGTATCTATAAGTAAAGAGAATGGTCCATGTCAAATTTCAACACTTAGGCTATACAGTAATTGTGAGCTTCTGTGGGGCGGAGCCCTAAAGGGGATGTTTAAAGCACTTTTTGAGCATCTAAGAAAAAAGAGATCACTCCAAATTTCAACCGTGCAGGTTTCCTGATTTGTATTTAAATTTGGCCATGCGGATAATGTTACATTGAAATTTCAAAGCCCTGTGTTGCGGAGCTCTGAAGAAATTTTGTAAAATCATTTCTTAGTGAGCACCTAAGAGGCAAGACGAACCTGTGTTTAAAGTTTCAAGTTTTATGTTTGGTAGTTCCTGAGATTTCATGATTAGTCAGTCAGTAATAACTCTCCGTCAGGTTTAGTTTGGTCCCTAAGCTCACTCGCCGCAATTCTCTAGTTTTTTATAACCAATCTTCCCTCAATTATTTGAATGTAAACAGCTGTTTACAAAATTAATATTCCTCAATGTAATCACATGTTCCAATTCAAAAATGTTGCTTCCATAAGAAAAACATGGTAACTTTGAAGACGTGTGGGGCGGAGCCCTGATGGAATTTTGTAAAATCGTTTCTTAGTGAGCACCTAGGAGGCATGACGAACCTATGTCCAAAGTTTCAAGTAAATCCGTTTGCTAGTTCCTGAGATTTCGTGATGAGTCAGTGAGTGGGATTTCGCTTATATATATATAGATATATGAAAATGAAAGAATGGTGTTTTTGGCTTCTGGGACCTCAAAATGAAAAAGTAAAGTGGTCCCGGGCTTAAGTCTTACCATGGCTACTACCGTAATAGCGTATTCCTTATAAGGAAATTCGCTAAAATAGAGGTTACCTTCATTGAACCCAACACATTTCCTCACGTTTTACGTTTCCTAGCTTAGGCTACATTAATGATTCCACTAAAAGTTTGTTTACGGTAAGATAATCCTGAATCTGCCCTGATATAATGATTATGGATCCTTCCATATGTTTCACTTGATAAACAAGAAATAATTGATCAATTTAAACAATCATTCGGCCAAAAAAAAAAAAAAAAATTAAAAGATAGTTTAACTGAGCAAGAAAAATATAGAAGCTAACAATTAAAATGAATAGTTACAAACAATTACGTTATGATTCCAATAAAAGTACATACTATTACCTTCTGGAAACAGTTTACTAAGGTATTAGGTTACAACAGCTGATGATCGGCCACCCGCCAATAAGCCTGTCCAGGACTATAGTGTTGTATTTATGATCAAAGTAACTTTGATCCTAAATCGAGAGTAATTAGTTATTTTTAAAATATTTTTCTTTGTGTATAACAACAAGCAAAAACAAAGTGTATACATACAATGAAGAAACAGTTAAAATTTGAAGCTTTTTGAATATTTTTTTGTAGGACTTTCTAGTTTTTGGGGGAAATGGTCATTATTCTCAAAAGAAATTTTTTTTCATTTTGAGCACTTCTTATGTGGATGATGCTCCTCCCCAAACTGAAATCCTGTAACACCAAAATTTCTCCTGAATCAGTAATTTGTAATTTTCCTAATATCATTATATTTAAAAGCCCGTGATACATATTTGAGTTTTTCTGGGAACTTTCCTTGTTCTAATGATTGGTTGATTAAAATGGATAGCGGATAAGCCAATTCCTCACTACAAAATTTTAAAAGGTTTGGTGAAATACCATCCCAGCCACTGGAGTTTTTATTTTTCAAAGATTGAATGGTGCTTGAAATTTCCCCTTTGCTGGTTGGGGCGAGAAAGATTGAGGAGGCAACAGGTGGAGTGAAAGTCTGAAGGTTGCATAATGAATTTTCTACGGAAGGCGATGGGGCTGAAGAAGTGGGTTCCTCAATGAAAAATGAGTTGAAGTGGTTTGCTACAGAATGTTTTTCAGAAATGTGTTTGTCGCCAATAGTTAGAAAATGTATTTCTCTCTTTTTTGTTTGCTTTCCGTCTCTTTTTTGACAATATTCCTAACACATTTAGACTTTTGTTTTGAGACTTCTTAATTTCTTTATCATAACACATTTTCTTTGAAGCCTGGATTAGATTACATAGTAGCTTAACATATAATTTGTAGTAAGCTATAAATTCTTGGTTACTTGATTCCTTGACTTCCCTACTCATTTCTCTTTTACAATTTAAGGACTTTTGCAGACCTGCAGCAATGTATACAGAACCGAATAAGTAGGGACATCTTTATGAGGAAGTGAGAACGCCGTCCCCGAAACACAGATAGCACCACCAAGATGTATTTTTTATTCAAGGATCATGCTGATTGGTTGAATGGAAACAGATGCCTAGAATAATTTTGCAGACGTTTGTTATTGTTTTGATTTTTCTGTAAACAAATACGCTCATTTTGACATTTAAGAGGTAGAAAGAGCGCTTCCTGTGACAATACGGAGAAGTAGTCCAAGCATCAGCGCTTTATTTTACCCCCCTGGTTTATTTTACCCTGGTTTTCGGGGGGCAAAACTAAAATTTTTTAACATGGGATGTCTCTACTTATTCGGTTCAGTATACATTGCCTGCAGTAAGCCAAGGTTTCCTAATTTTCTTGCATCTTACAGTTTTTTTTTCGTTTTTTTCGGAAAATGTTGCTCAAAATTTAACAACAAAGTATTCACAAACAGGTCAAAAAGAGGATCTACATCTAACTTTGGATCTATTATGTCATCCCAATTAACTATAGCTTAGTCATTTAAAAAATTATTTTTGTTTCTGTTAGAGACCAAAAAAAATATCTTTGATTGGAGCTATTTTCTTTGACGCATTCATGCTAGTTGTGCATTAGTAAGTTGTGCATTATGATCCGACAACCCAAATTCAATGATTTCTGTTTCAGTTTTAATTCGATTCGACACAATATAATCAATGCACGTCTCAGATTGACTCGTAATTCTTGTCGACTCTGTGATGTGGGAAGTCAAACCGTGAGATTGAAATAAACAAAATAACTTTTGTTTGGTTGATGAATCGGTTAACGCATCCCCATTTAAATCACCGCATATTACTATCTCCTTCCGTTTAGACTCTTGTTTTGATAAAATATTAAAAATGCGATCAAATGACTCAAAAGATATATCTTTTTTCCCTGCCGGGGGGTGATATATCACTACTACAACCAAAGCGCGAGTTTTTGTAAATTTTGCAATTTCAATCGCAGCACATTCCAAAACTTTTTCAACCGAAAGAGCTACAATATCGTCCCTTACTTTAACCTGATGTATATTTTTTCTCACGGCTATGAATGCTCCACCTCTTGCACAATGTTCTCCCGTAGAAAAGACATTACCTCAAACTCCTCTAATCGATTTAATATTTCTACATTGCTAGCAGACAACCAATGTTCTGTTACATAAAGAATTTATTCTGTTTGGTATTATATCTAGATAAGCTAAAAGTTCATCTAACACTACTTATGTTACTGTGAAATAACCAAGAATTTGTGATTACATTTTGATTTATCATCCATTTCCTGAATATTTTGGCATGAATTAATAACATTTACGTTGTCAAAAGTGGTGTTGTTAATTTGTCTAAAAAAGGAGAACCAGAGAGGGAAAGGTTGCTAACTACGGAAGAGTTGACAATGTCCATAGAAGAGAAGGATGACTGGCCTCGTTGATCTTGGTCTGGGGGCGGCTTCGATGAGCTGCAGTCGTAGTCGTTGATTCTTTGACTCGCAGGCAGAGGAGGAAACTCGTCAGCCGACAATCGAAATGATGGAGAATCCTCGACGAATTGCACGTTCACGTCCAAGGGTACCATTAAAGTAACATGCAAGTTATATGGGGAAATGACATTTTTACTTTATTACTACAAAACCAAAAGAGATACGGCATTAGTGTAAATTACAAAGTTGCTCAATTTAACGAGAGCTTTAATATAATGTACAAATCAACATGTGTTTGTATTTAAAATTTTTGAGTTTCGTTTATAAAAATATTTCCAAAAATATTAAACTTTGGAAATTTTTGTTTTTTATAAATGTGGTCTTGTGACATATCAATGTAAAGCAAGCTTAGCTTATTTCAAATAAGTATTTTGAATCAGAAATCATTCATGACAAATAATAAAGAATTACAGGGTATTTTGTAAATTTTTATTTATGCTTAAAAAATGGACGCCGTTTTGAAACGAATAAAGATAAAAAAATTCTGTTTTCACCAAAATGTTTGTATTAATTAGACCTTTAAAATGATGTATATATACATATGTTTGATTTTGAAAACTCCGAGATTCGAACGTGTAAAATAATTTATTTTATGATTATAGGACAAACTGTTGATCTGTAATCGATTTGAGACACCCAGTATGTATGTATGATTGTATATATATACATATATATATATATATATATATATATATATATATATATATATATATATCCTTTCAAATGCTGTATAATATGACATATGTTTATTTTTTAATTTCCGAGATTCGAACCTGTGACCACCAGTTTTTGGGACACCCTGTATTTCTACAACGTTAAAAATATTTTTAAATTATTCCTTGGGGTCAATTTAGTGGGAAATGATTTTATTTCAAGATTATAGGACAAACTGTTGATCTGTAATCAATTTGAGACACTTTATGTGACATACCCGGTATATATTTATTTATTTTTATAGTTGTATTTATTTCAATAATATAAGTTTTTCTCATATAAATAAAAAGTAGGTGTTGCCTTTAAAAAATATTTTACAACAAAGTAAAAGAATTATGTAATTGTTTAGTCCTATGTGACCAGAGCACATGTCACAAGAGTAATAATCCTGATTCTGAAAAATGTCATCAACGAATTACCAATCACTTAAAAAATGAGCCTTTGAATCTCTTGAAAGCTCTTAATCCCTTGATATGCTATTAATTACATTATTACTTTAACTCATTAAGTGATAGGCATGTGGTGAAGTGCTAGTGATCCCAAAATGTTTAATAGTAATGTGTCATTATGGGCCAAATCTATAATCCTCCTAGCAAGTATTTGGAGATCTCTGCCTCACAAGTTAGGTTCTTGTTTTGTTACTTTAGCTGTTTTTGCCTTTGGAATTACATGCAGAGGTAATGTCAGTTCCAAAAATGTATATTACAGGTATCTTATGACATATTGTTTTTAAAATACTATATATCTTAGGTTTATTTATGCAGTAATTATAACTGTATATGAGGCAATAATTTCATTGTAATTGGTTGTGTATATGTATACTATGAATTTTTGTAAATAACTAATGATGGGTCTAATTTTTTGGCTACTCATCACTTTTGAATGAAATAAAACCCTCTTTTTAAAAATACCTTATTTCAAAACATTATCATGGTTCATCTTGATACAAAATTATAACTTAGTGTAAATTTTTCAAACAAACATAATTTTCAATTAATATAAAACATATAATAAAATAAATTCGTAAAGATAAATAAAGTAATATTTATCAATGTATATATAATTTTTCAACTTTCTTGTTGTTGAGCTATCTTTTTTTATTTAAAGGTAAAGTGTATCAAAAAATTACATCAATTAAAAACCATCATGAATATTTTATTAAATCAGAATTTACCTAATGGATAGTCAAAAGAAATGGGCAACAAGGGTACTTACAAAACTGTACATAAAAACTGTCAAAATATTCTCTTAACACCTTCGCTGCTAGCTTTGTGTTTATACAACGTGCCTATCCTGCACCAGGAGTTAACTTGTATAAGTACAACGCTGTGTTATTGTTGAAAATGGAATCAGTGTGGGGCCAGCAGTCGGGCGATGTGCTTGCTGCTGTTGTCACTCAAAGGGAAAGTATTTTATGACTTTTCTGCAATAGTAAGGTTCTGTTCGGACACTTTTTAACGTTTTAGGTTAAATGAATTTAACATTTCATTTTTAAACTACCAACTAATTTACTAGCAAAAACTTTTTGAGGGGGAGGGGCCCATGACCCGATTGCCCCCCCCCCCCCCCCTGTAACCATTGTCAACAATCCCGATCAGCTAATGGCATTCACAATACAGTACTCATGTCTCTGACTTCTCGTACCTCATCCCGTTTTCCGTGTCGTCTGCCGCGCGCACACGCAAACTCTGCTGAATTTAAGCACCTCCAAAACTTCCTCAAAATGTAAAAATATTGTTTTTAATCTCAATTTATTCTAATTGAAGCTAAATTCACCTCAACAATGTCAAACTTTCATAAAAAATAAATAATTTTTGTAACTAATTTTTTAAGCCCCCAAAATTCACTGGCCGAAAATTCTCGGAGGGGGCCATGGCCCCCATGCCCCCCCCCCCCCCTGAAGCCGCCACTGGCCGAACGGGGGTGCTCATTTTGCAGAATGGGGGCGCTCTTTCCCACTGATCAAAAGGGCCCTCTTTACTGCTGATCGGGTGTGTTTTTTAACACCAACAGGGGGCGATTGAACATGGACAGAATTTGCCTCTGATAAATGGTATATCTTAATCTCATATAAGCCAGCTGATCTGAGAAATATTGAAAGTGCTTGTTTTGGAGCATCGTTGAAGTGGTTGCTTTCGGTTGATTCACGGGGGACATAACAAAATTTAAATTTCACCACTATTTAATACTTTTATACTGAAATCATTCCTAAGATAGATTGTTTGGTATTTTGAAATTGTATTGATAATTTACGTTTGAAATTGATAATCGTTTGAAACAAATTTCTATTATATTTTTATCAAAATGTTAACATCCATATTATTTTTTTATATTTTAAGTTTTTTCTTACTATTTTATTATTTTTAGTGACCATATTCTTGAATTTAAAACTTAGTTTGAGTGTTAGAGATGACTATATCTCCCCCTAACTATGCCTAAAAAATAAAGCATCTGTTATTGTTATTGTTAAAATTTGACCCCTGACTATTTGTCACTATTTGACCCTCTTTACAGACATTTGACCCTCTTTACAGGCGTTTGGGGTGCTCATCTCTGGTGCCCCTCAGGCCTCGGCCCCCTAGGCAGTCGCCTAGTTTACCTTTGTCTACCTATATATGGTAGACCCAACCCTGTGGATCTCAAACTTGTAGCTGTCATTTTTATTTTTAATCATAATGCACAGCACAGCCAGAGCCCTACCAACCTTCACCACTTACAAAACATTCCTATTTCTAAAAGTTTTATTTGACCAACGTTTGCCTCTATTTCAATCCCTCCCTTCATAACAGAAAGTCCTTCAGAACAGACCTCGTAAATTAATTGTTAAATGAATTCAGAACCTTAATATCCTAACTTGGGCTTTTGAATCTAAATTTAACTTACAAATTCTGATAATAATACATTTTATTTTTTATTGTAGCTGCTATAAATCATTTAACATTACAATTAGGTATATAGGAAAACTACATAAAAACCAAACAAATAGGCTGTGAGTTTTGCTTTCTCTTGTACCAGTACTAAATGTACAATATTTTTCATTAGGTGAATGGGTAGTTGTTTATATCCATCTATTGCGGCAGTTTGGCTTCTTACAAGTACAAACCAACTTGACCAACTTGTTTACTGCTGAAGAACTTTCTTTCCAAAATATATCTTTAGAATCTCTTAATTTACAAGGACTTATAAGTACATGGATAATCACCAACAGTATTGGGTTTGTTTGGTACTTTTCCATTGGAGGATTCCTTCATGTAAGTAAATAGTAATATCATATCATAGTTGTATAAAACTATTTCACAAATAGTTTATACCCTTTATATCGTTTATATTTCACAAATAAATATATCCTGAGAAAAGTTTGTAGCTTTTTAAAGGTTTTATTCCGGACCCAGTTCCAATTTGTCATTGAGCTACTAATTAATGATGCTTCCTCACAACTGGTCGATGCTAGATAGTAGCAAGACTGGGGTTTGGACAGTTCCCCTTCAAAACGTTAAAAAATGCCACTGGTGTAGATACACACAAAATAAAATAAAGTCAGTTTATTTTAGGAATTCAAGGTACCATGGTAGGAGTCTAGTTACAATTAGGTTAGTATCCTCATTCCATGTGCTCCTTATTGGTTTGATACCTTGGATATTTAATAACTACATCCTGAGGTATGTGTTTGGACTGCTGTTTTGCCAAGTATAGGTTTTGTGTACATTACTTCAACAAATTTGCTTGAATATAGCTTTTAATGTAATAATTAGGAGAAAATCAACTCTAAAAACCATTATATCAAAATTAAAGTATATTGGACATCAAAACTTTATTTGGATAAAAAGTAAACCAAGACTTTTACAAACCTTATATTTTAAACTTAAAAAGCTCCTCTTGATTCTTAATTAGTACAATTTTGTGTTGTAAGAGTAATTGGAGACGTGGGCTTTATCTTTGGGTTTAAGTAAATACATTAGAAAACATTTTTTTCATAATCACTACAAAAAGCACTTTTCAGCCAACTGAACTGTTTACATTACCGTATAAGTTTCTTGTGGACATTTCCCACCATCAACAATACAATATCGATGTTAGAATAGTTCAAACATGCAAACCTATCACACAAGTCAAATAATTCTTAAGACGAAAAGAGAATATGGAAATAATTTTTTTTTTATATATACATTTACAAGTAAAAGATTCATTGTAGGTATTTAGTTCATTATACACTGAGGTTGTTTATATTTATCCAAGCAACTTATTTATTTCAATTTCGATTTTCTACTATATATTTGTCAAATACCACTCACTCACGTATCAGAGTATCTCCAAAACTATAAGGCCTAAAGGGTTAAAACTTTGCATGTACGTTCATCTTTGCTCAAAAACGCTCACTAAGAAACGGTTTTGCAAAATTCCGTCAAGGCTCCGCCCCACACGACTTGAAAATTTCGTTACAATGTTATTCTTATGGGGGATTTTTAATACAAATCAAAGCAACAACGAATCTCCAAAACTAGCTAACCTGAAGGGTTGAAATTTGGTATAGACGTTCCTTTCTACCCATTGATGCTCACTAAGAAACGGTTTTACGAAATTCCTGAAGGGCTCCGCCCCACACGACTTCAAAATTTTGTTACAATGTTATTCTTATGGAGCACTTAAAATACGAATCTAGGAAACAACGAATCTCCAAAACTATAGGACCTACAGGGTTGAAATTTGGAATGGATGTTCCTCTTTGCCTATAGGTGCTCACTAAGAAATGGTTTTGCGAAATTCCTACAGGGCTCCGCCCCACATGACTTCAAATTTTTGATGTAATTATCTGTTGAAGATTCAAAGCTATCAGCTGTTAGCGAAATGATACATTTAAAGGATGACATAAGCATATGTCAATATTTATCTTTGTAAACAATCTAACTGGTGTAAGAATTTTTATTAGTTAAGAGTTTAGGTTAGGTTCGGTTTAATCTACTTTGTCAAACACCACTCTCTCAGTATCATTGAATCTTTACAACCATAGGGTATAGGGGGTTGAAATTAGCCATGGACCTTCCTCTTTGTTAAAAATGCTCAGTAAGAAACGGTTTTACAAAATTCTTTCAGGTCTCTACCCCACAGGACTTCAAAATTTCCATTTAATATTATTCTTATGGCCAATATTTTATACAAATCAAGGCCACAACGAATCTGAAAAACTATAGCACCTACGATGTTAAAATTTGGCATGGGCGTTCTTCTTTGATCATAGATGCTCACTAAGAAATGGTTTTGCAAAATTCCATCAGGGCTCCGCCACATAGGACTTCAAAATGTCTATCTAATGTTATTCATAGCTAATTTTAGTTCGAATCTAGGAAACAACGAATCTGAAAAACTATAGGATCTATGATGATGAAATTTGACGTGGACGTTCCTCTCTGCTCATATGTACGTGCTCACTACGTAAGTGTTTTGCCAAATTTATCAGGGCTCTTCCACACACGATTTCAATTTTGGTCTAATGTTATTCTTATGGCCAATATGAATCTAGGGAACAACGAGTATGAAAAGCCAGATGATCTAAGGGGTTGAAATTTGAAATGGAAGATACACTATGCCCATAGGTGCTCACTAAGAATCGCTTTTGTAAAGCATCTTTAGGGCTTCGCCCCTCGGGACAAAAAATTACTTTTGGGGCCTACAGGGTTGAATTTTGGTATGGACGTTCCTCTTTGCTCATAGATGCTCACTAAGAAACGCTTTCACAAAAATCCCTTCAGGGCTCCACCACACATGTCTTCGAAATTTCAATATAATTTTACAATTAGGGCCAATTACAATACGAATTGAAAGAAACAACGAATTCATAAACTATAGGGCCTGCTGGATTGAAATTTAGAATCTCTTTGGTCATAGGTGCTCAATAAAAAGTTGTTTACACATTTCCTTCAGGGCTCTGCCCCAAATACAGTAACCTCAAAATTACTATAGAGCCTACAGGGTTAATTTTTTTGCATGGACGGTCATCTTTGTTCATAGGTATTCACTAAAATACTAGATACTGGAGAGGAACTAATAAAAATCCTCGAAGGACCTGAGGAAAACTATTAAAAAGAAATTAAGACCTTGAAAAGAGAGATGAGATGGAGGTATATTCAAAACAAGAATAAAGAATGTTATAAACAATGACATGTGAGTTAAAATACAAATATTGTAAAGATATGATAATGAAAGTAAATTTTTAAAATAATGGGGTGCGATTTGCTTCATGTATTACTGTATATAAATTGAACCAATACTGTTTTGGAAATATAGTTTTGAAGTCCTTTAGGGCTCCACCCCACTGGTCTTAAAAATTACTCTATGACTGGGTTAAATTTGACATTGATGTTCCTCTTTGGTCATGGGCATTCACTAAGAAAAGATTTTGCGAATTTTTTTCGGGCTCCGCCCCACAGAACCTTTAGGTTACCATAGATCGTACGGGTTAAAATTTGACGAGGACATTTCTTTTTACTCAAAGGTACCAAGAAACGGATTTGAATATATAGTTTTTCAACTCCTTAAGGGCTCCGCCCCTTAGGACTTAGAAACTACTAGAGAGCCTACGGGGTTGAAATTTGACATGGATGTACCTCTTTGCTCATAGGAAGTCACTGAGAAATTGTTTTGGAAATATAGTTTTTGAAATCCTTTAGGGCTCCGCCCCACTGGACTTGAAAATTACTCTACGGCCTACGGGGTTGGAAATTGACATGGACGTTACTCTTTACTCAAAGGCATTTACTAGGAAACAATTTTGCAAATTTCCTTTAGGGCTCCACTCCACTGAACCTTTAAGTCACCATAGATCCTACGGGGTTAAAATTTTACGTGGAAAGACCTTTAGGGCCCCAACCCACTGGACTTAAATATTACTCTATGGCCTACGGGGTTAATATTTGACATGATCGTTTCTCGTTGCTGATATGTGCCCCGCTTATGCTATTTCAATGTATTAATCTTAATGTATATCTTAAAGAAGAAGATTTCGTAGGTCTTAAAAGAGATTAAAACACAAATTCAACACGGGCTAAGCCGTGACGGGCAACAGCTAGTAGTGTCATATTTTGAAAGGCATTAATATCAGGTTACAACAAAATCAAAACTATATCAGTTTATCACATTAGCATTGTGAATCTAAAATTAGAAGTTACACAGAAATGGCCTATAAGCTACTTACAAGAATGAGTGTAAATTGGACGTAGAAATTTTTCTATATGCAACTATGCTACAAAAACATTGCATTGTTTCTTGTACCAGAAATACAGATATTCAAAAGAATTTCAGGAGTTTGCTTGTTGCAGTGGTATTTCTATATAAGACAAAGGGATAAGCCCAATCTGTGGAAGTGTCAGCCCACCAAATGGCTCTCCCCGGAGCTAGAGAAGGAAGAGATCGTGTTTGGCAGCGTGAGCTTGCTTTGCGTCAACACTGTCACTTCCATCTTCGCTACTCACATAAAGAACGGAGGATGGTCCATGGTGTACTACCAGTTCGATGAATACACTTGGCTGTGGTACTTCCTGCAGTGGCCTGTCATATTTATTTATCAGGTATGCTAAAATCACTTAACAATTTTTGTTTTTAATTTGTATCACTATTAAACTAGGAAATTTAATTTAATAAAAATGTTCCACATAACATAGTTTAAAGTTTGTTCGTTTGATAAATTATGTAGGCCCTATCACATACTTTTGTGTCTTATTATAAGGACTATAGTTGAAACAGTTTAACAAAGACAAGAAAATTAGGACATTACAATTTTTTAAACCTAAATTATACTAGGAGTACGCTTGTTCCATGCATATGGGGATGAATGGCAACACAAGCCAGATAATCTTAGTTTCACGCTACTAAAAATAAAAAAAATAATACCCCCGTCGCAGCAGACCTGCGTACTCAGCGAATTTCCAATGGAATTTCAGATTATTTACTTTCCCCATAAAAACACCATAGGATCGAGTATGTAGATTTTCTGCCATTGGCTGTTGTTAGAAAATCTAAGTTAATCAATAATTGGTGAAAGTAAACACAAAATTGTATCAAACTCTGGCAATTTTTTATTTTCCCCATAAACCCCATGGGGGTGAGTATGTAGGTTTGCCGCCATATGGGTTTTGTAAGCAAGTATAAGTTAAACCTTATATAGATAATGTACACACCAAATTTTATTAAGTTATGTCAATAAATAAGCAAGATATAGGGTTTTCTTGATTTCCCATAAGAATAACATGGAAAACACATTTTTGGATTTGCCCCGTAACCAATTATGCTACGATAAAAATTCAAAATACCAAATTGTTTGTTTTTTTAAGCTCTTTTAAATGGTTTCAGTTAAAATTGATGAATTTTAAAAATTAAGGTCCAAAAATGCAAAAAACCCATTTTTTACCCCTTTGAAACCCCATAAAACCCCGTTCCCATAACCCGACAATGCTGGTCCGCGAACTCATGAAAATAGACTTGGTCTTACACCTCCATACCAAATTTCATCAAAATCGGAGGTCCCCTTCAAAGGTTATCAGTACCACGGACACATAGATATATAGATATACAGGGTGTCTAGAAAAAACCTTTACAAACTTTTCCAGGTTATTGCGCACGTCAAAATAAGCAAAAAAGTTCCTGTAAACATATGTCCTAAAATGCTTCGTTAACCCGCTAGCCGCCATTTTGTTTTTTACACTAAATAATTTTTATTTCCGTAACGGATCATTGTATTAAGTTAATATTTGGCATGAACCTTCACTATAACAATACCCATTTTCAGTAAAAAAATTATTTTTTTCCAATGTGTATTTTCAAAATGGCGGCCATTTTAAAATTTTTAACTCAAATATCTCAAAAACGGTAAATTTTATAAAAATGTTACAAGAGACAAAAAAGTTGACGAATTAAATTATCTAAATATTGATACCAAGTTTGTAAGGATCCAACAACAAATAACGGAGTTATTGTGGTTTTCCTGCAGAAAAACACTGATTTTGCTCTATGATTAATGCGAATTTAGGTTACTTTAAGAGAAAAATCTCAATTACTCCGTTATTTGTTGTCGGATCCTTACAAACTTGGTATCAATATTTAGATAATTTAATTCGTCAACTTTTTTGTCTCTTGAAACATTTTTATAAAATTTACCGTTTTTGAGATATTTGAGTTTAAAATTTTAAAATGGCCGCCATTTTGAAAATACACATTGGAAAAAAATAATTTTTTTACTGAAAATGGGTATTGTTATAATGAAGGTTCATGCCAAATATTAACTTAATACAATGATCCGTTACGGAAATAAAAATTATTTAGTGTAAAAAACAAAATGGCGGCTAGCGGGTTAACGAAGAATTTTAGGACATATGTTTATAGGAACTTTTTTGCTTATTTTGACGTGCGCAATAACCTGGAAAAGTGTGTAAAGGTTTTTTTTGGACACCCTGTATAGATAGATATATAGATATATAGATAGATATATATATATATATATACATATATATGAAAATGAACGAATGGTGTTTTTGGCTTCTGGGGACCTCAAAATGAAAAAGTAAAGTGGTCCTGGGCTTAGGTCTTACCATGGCTACTACCGTAATAGCGTATTCCCTATAGGGAAATTCGCTAAAAACAATAACACATCTATCAAATTACACATATTAACTACATAGAAAAAGGTTTTAAGTTTTTTTTTTTTCATTCAAGATATTTTATAACCAGTAGGTACGTTTTAAAAATTTTATTATTTTAGTAAAATATTTTCTTGGTATTATTGTTTGTTAAACAAAATATATCTTTCTAGTATTTATAACCTACGAGCCTATGTTCAAAGTTTCAAGTAAATCCGTTTGGTTGTTCCTGAGATTTCGTGATGAGTCAGTCAGTGAGTGGGATTTCGCTTTTATATATATAGATTTCAAAATATGTCATAAGTATCAAATTGTATTATATTAAGGGCGGAATTCACAAACCTCCCTCAAACCTTCCTCACCTCTAACCGTCCTCAAACCGGCCTCAGACCTTCCTCAAACCGGCCTCAAACCTTCCTCAATTGAAAAACGGAATTCTCAAACCTCGTGAGAACTGCCACCTGAACAAAACAAAATACTCCTAAAATTTTTTTTATATCAACAGAAATAGACTACTAATCTATTTGTAACTCTTCTATTGGGTTTTAATTTTTTTAAACATTAAACTCAAATTAATATTATATGACTATTGCTCTTTAACAATTAAAATAGTGAATTAAAAATTCACCCATTGTTTTGGGGAAATGTGAGACAGTTGGTAGACATGGCACATGCCACATGTTTGGGAAATGGAAGTGTTTTCAATATTTGTTTACAAAGGTAGTGTAAAGTAGCTTTCAGACCCTAAGCTGCTATTTATAAACTAGGCGTAGGCTCCTCTAACGATTTGTTTTAAATTTGAAGAAGATAAATATGTTATATTCATATTTTAAATAAATATATTTTTATTTTACTTACTTTTTTCAGGCATATATAGGATACAGTTGTTACAAACATATTACAACAACCACAATTGATTCTTTTGTTTAGATCTTCCGTGGTTTTTGGTATGCAAGGTTTATGGGAGTGCATTAGTTTTTACCCATATTAATAAATTTAAATATCAATTTTTAATTTACTTGTTTCTTTGTTTAAGGCGTTCTGCATTCGTAAAAATGTTGTTTTGTGTTTTAGTTGTCTATATGTTCATGGACCTTAAAGAAAAAAGATGACTTAAAGAAAGTCATCTGTAAAATTAAATTTCTCTGTTCAAGTTTTTGTACAGCATCGCCCAATTAGGTTTCATGGCCAGGCTGAATTTAAGATTGTGCAGTCAAAAATTTGTTTCTAATATTTTTCCTTAAGTATCTTCTTACGTTGTAAATATGACGTACAATTTTTTTCGGACAACTACTTTGAGGGCTATGGAGGTCAGAAGTACACAAGCATATTTTTATACAATTCTTTCAAGCCTACTTCACCTACAGGGCTGAAATTTTGGTTGTATAGGCCTACTGGATCAATAAATCTTTAGAACTTAACATAAATTTAATTACAAGACCCACAGACCGTAAATAAAATACCTAAAAATTACAGCTTTAATCGATACACTTTTCTTTGGAGTATAACAAAAAAATTGCAAAACACCTTCTCTATTAAGGTTGATCACCCGCGCTTTTTCTAATACACAATGCATAAGAAACATTAACACCCACAGCGACGCACGGCGTCAGGGCCTACAAGCCCCCGCCACGCGGCTACACAGCCATAAACGACCTTATTTTATTTTTTACTACATCCTTTTTATGTTGGCTTAATTTTTTCGATCAAAATGCTATGGTCTTGAAGGTCCACTAAAACATAAATAAAATAATATCCACATAATTTATTCAGGGAAAATATAAAGAACGAAAGTTATTTCAATACAAATGTAGGGTAAAATATAATTTTCGAATTAATTCCAAGGTGAATAAATGTCCTTTCATATAGTTTCATGAAATTTAAATATTTTTATAACAGGTAAGACAAAGTTTCAAGTAATTTAACATTTGTTGACACAGACACAACATAACCTCAAAATATATTTCTTCACTGTGTTTTGTTGTAAACAGCTGTTCCTTAAACCGGCCTTAAACCGTCCTCTAACCTCCCTCACACAACTACTTGAGGGAGGTTAGAGGAAGGTTGGAGGAAGGTTTAAGGAAGGTTAGAGGAAGGTTTGAGTTGAGGAACCTTTGAGGAAGGTTTGTGAATTCCGCCCTTAGTGCAGTTAAAGTACAACAAGCAGAAACTAGTTTCCATAACACATGTTTACTCTATGTCTGACAACAAACAACTCAATCATCGTTTAACTTAGCCTTAAGCACCGTTATTTACAGCCCACAATGCATTTCTTATGGGAAATTAAATTACCTCTCAAATCTCATTACTTTATTATTTAACAGAATAACTTCAGAAACGAACTTGACCTTACAAATTACGCCTAAAATCTAGTGTAAAAGTTTGAAGTCGATCTGAGGCTTCTTGCGAACGTAATCGTCGGTCAATGAAATCGGGATTTATCACTACACTGAGCGACCAACAGTCATGTATGAGGATTTCACTCCTCTTCGATCCCTTCATCCAAATATAAGTTATTAAAAGTTATGATTTATTCACTAAGCTGTAACAAACAGGATGAATCAGCAGTTTGGCAGGTGAATTTTTCAACAATCATCAGCCCAATGTGTTCCAACTCAAGCTGTCCTCTTGCCCCATATAGTAAAGTACCAGGTTAACCGAGCCTTGCTCGTTGGTTTTAATTCATTTTTATTATAATGTCATGGTATCAAGCTATTAAATCTTTTTTTTTTCTTTTTTTTTTTTTTCTTTATTTCGGCTTTAGGTTAAAACCATGTTAGGCCCACTACAACAAAATAGAGATACAAATTAGTACTTAAGAGCAATTACAAGAAAATGTTGTTAAACACTATAAATTTGAAAATTTCGTCCAAAACTTTGTCATCCATGTCATAAAGTAAAGTCATTAAATTTACAGGAAATTGAACTTTAAGAGTTTTCAACACTTCATAAAGAGAATTTCTTGAATTAACGTCACACAAAGGGCAAGCAAATATCAGATGGTCCAAACTTGCCTCATCTTCGCCACATTCACAGTTTGGATCTTGAATCACTTTAATTTTAAACAAATGCATTTTAGTATAAGTATGGCCAATTCTCATTCTGCAAATAGTTGTTATGAATTTTCTTGATTGAGCAGAAAACTTAAACCAAGGAGCACTTGAAGCAGATTTTTTCAATTGAAATAATCGGTTTCCTTTAAATTTTGAATGGAAGTCCCAATCATTTTGCCAATTTTTTAGCGCCTTTGCTTTAAATAGCTTCTTTATGTCAAAAAATGAGGGACAATAGAGGTGGTTTTCTGAACATGCGGTTTTTGCTGCTTTATCAACAATTTCGTTACCCGTTATTCCAATATGAGAAGGTATCCAGGCAAACTTTATAGTGTATCCGTTTGAACTCAAATCAAAGTATTTTTTCCTAATTTGAAGAATAAATGGTGAAGAATTGAAGTTAAGCTGATTGTTCATTAAAGCCATTAAAACACTTTTAGAATCTGACAAAATGACAAACGACTTCGAAGAGAGGTTTTCTATATAATATAATGAATGAAGGATGGCAATGGCTTCTGCAGAATAAATGGAAAACAGTGAATTAATCTTGAAAGCGTGCAGAAATTTTCGCTGGGAGTGGAACACCGCGCAAGAGGTGAATGAAGTTTCCAAGTTTTTAGAAGCATCAGTGAATAGCAATTCAAAGTTGGGCCACATTTCTCGTGTTGCTCGGTTAAACTCGTGCATCAAGCACTCATTGACATAATTGTTATTTTTACCCAAGTCAAAGAAGTAGGGCTCTATTTTGCCAATTAGGTATTTGTAGTCGATTTGGAAAGAAGTTGGATGAAAGAAGCTGTTCTTATTCACATCGAGAGTATTGCAACAAATAAAGTTTTGATAACTTTGGAGGAGTAACGGAATTCTTTTGTTTTCCCAATACGTAGTAGTATTTACTAAATGATTAAGTTTTTGTATTTTTCTCTTTAGAGGGTGTTGAAGATGGAGGAACATGCATTTTGCTAAGTATCTGTCACTAAGCAATTCTCTTCTTATTTCTAGAGGCATAACACAAGCTTCAACTTCCATAGCCTTACATGGAGAGGACCTCATTAAACCAAGGCATGACCTAAGGGAACTATACTGAATACGATCCAGAATGATTTTATTTTCATTACTTGTATTTCCGAAGATAAAACAAGCGTAATCCATAACTGATCGAATCAGTGACATATATAAAGTTATTAAGACTGCTGGATCTGCTCCCCAATTCATGCTAGAAACAGACCTAAGTATGTTCATTCTTTTGGAGCAAGACTGAGATATTTGTGTGATATGGGATTTCCAGCTGAGTTTTCGATCAAAAGTAACTCCTAAGAATTTATGGGCTTCTTTACATTGAATTTCTTGATGTTTGTATAGTATCCTACAAGATACAGGATTACGTTTACGTGAAAATACGCAAACAGCTGATTTTGAGGAGGAAACTTCCAATCCGCTATTTACTGACCAAGTTGATAGATCACGAAGAGCGTTATTCAGCAGTCCTTCGCACGCTTCAAGAGATTTGTGGCTTATATAAATTACAATGTCGTCAGCAAATTCGAGTAAGTTAATGTAGTGGTCTAAAGGCAAACTGAGATTTCTGCAGTAAAGTGAGTATAGTATAGGGCTTAAAACTGATCCTTGAGGAATTCCTTTACTGGTAACTCTACCCTCCGAATAAATGCCTCCATTCTTTATGTGTATAATCCTTTCCTGGTAAAGTAAAGAAATAAAATTTACAATTTTCGCTGGAATGTTCATGGAAATGAGCCTTTTTGATAGGATGTTAAGATTAACATTATCATAAGCACCGTCAATATCTAAGAATGCAGCTACTAAGAATTGAGATTCGGTAAATGCAATTTGAATATCGGTGGAAAATATAGCCAAGTTGTCTGCACAACTTCGTCCGCAGCGGAAACCAAATTGGGTAGGAGAGAATAGAAAATTTTTTTCTGCCCACCACTGTAGTCGAAATTTAATCAGTTTTTCAAAAAGTTTTCCCAACGAAGATGATATTGATATTGGACGATATCCTTCTGCCAGGCGAGGATTCCTATTTGGTTTAGGAATAGGAACAATTAAATACTCCTTCCAAGAACTTGGAATAAGATTTGAGCTCCAAAGTTGGTTAAAAATTGATAATAGAGTTGTGATGGCCTCTTGTGAAATATGCTTTAAAAATAGGTTGTGGACATTATCCTTTCCTGGACAAGTTTTATCTTTTAAATTTGAAATGGCTAAGTTAATTTCTTCCATACTAAAATCTTTAATGAAGTCCGAATGAATGTGTTGTAAATTGTTGTCATTAAACAAAGGAATTGGTAATTCTACAGAAGGAGGAGAGTACTTGATGTGAAAATCTTCGGAGCACTCTGCAAAATGGTTTAAATTTCTTGAAGTATTACCATTTGACAAAAACCTATACTTCATTCTTTTAACTTTTTCCCATACATCGGATATGTTGGTTGTTCGGTTGATCTGGTTACAAAAGGAAATCCAGTGATCCCTTTTACAGGATCGGATAAACTTTTGGGTTGTAGCTGCAACTTTCTTATAATTAATATAGTTTTCCAATGTCTGCTTCTTCCTATACTGTGAAAAAGCTGACCTCCGGTGTTCAATATGCGCCGTACATTCCGGAGTCCACCAAGAGCAAGGTGAAAATTTCTTCGAAGGAGGAGATGAAACAGGGATAGCTATAGAGGCAGCATGTAATAAAACTTTACAAAACTCATCATAAGATACAAGGGGGTGTTCTTCAAGAGATATAGCTTCACATTGATTATCAACAGTTTCAGAAAATAACTTCCAATTTGCTTTATTAAAACACCAAAGCTTTCTGGATGAATTCCCCCGAGGGGTGTACATTCCCTCTGAATACCCAATACTAACTAAGATTGGTAAGTGCTGATTACTAGTCCAGTCTTCAACAACAGACCAGTCAGAAATAGGTCCAAAAGTAGGTGAAACTAATGTCAAGTCTATAGCACTCTTCTTTAAAGGGAAACCACAAAAATATGTAGGAGCACCATCATTCAGGAACACTAAATTGTTATCCTCAATAAAATTGTATAGATTGTTGCCTTTAAAATCAGTAAAATGATTGCCCCACGCAATATGATGAGCATTGAAGTCACCCAAAATGATAAGTGGATGACCAAAAGAATTGAAAAAAGAAGACCACAAATCATTGGTCAACTTGTGGTGAGGTGGAGCATATACAGAGAACAAATTTACAGACTTGCGTTGAAATAGTATTTTAATTCCCACGATGTTGATTTCGTTTTCTATAAATTCCCCTGGTAAAGCGAAATCTAAAACAGAATACTCGATATCTTTTCTTACCAAAAGAGCAGAGCCTCCACCAGTCCTATTTATCCTGTCGTCCCTGACTATAGAATAATTATTGAAAGTAATATTTTTAAAGGGATGAAGTCTGGTTTCTGAAAGTGCAGCAATGTTTATGCCATGAGTTGTGAGTAAATACTCTATTTCCCCTTTATGGCATATCGCTGAATTGCAGTTCCACTGTAAAACATTCAACTTGTTCAAACTAGCCATTAGAATAGTAAAAAATAGAATTAAATTGAATGATTTATAGGTTACTAGATTATTAAAAGTTATCAGCCTAGAGTGATTCACCAGATGAATATCCATCTTCGATAGTGGTTATGAGTCTATCCAAATCGAAATTCATCATGGGTTTGAGCTTCTCAATGACGCTTTCCATACTGATTTTGTTTTTCTTAAATGAAGTTAAGATATTATAAAAGGTTTCAGCTGATTTTTCACTGTCATTTTTTGACACTTGTTGAAGTTGATGTGATTTTTGAAGATAAACTGGTTTACTAGGAGAAGCTATTTCATTTTGAAATTGTTTGTAATAATTGTTATTATACCTTGAAGGTAGCTGAGATTGACGTGACTTAAATAAAGTGACATTTTTATGCAACCTACTAGGGTGAGTTGAAAGTGTAGCCTTCTTTGAAGACTGGATATGATGAACAGGGATTGGAAGTTTTTCTTTAAGGGGGTTAGGATTGGCAGTGGATGATAGAGCTGGGAATGATTTGTCATAATTGGGACCTAACACATTGGAATACGATTCATATTTCCCTGTATCAGGAAATAAAAATAGTTTAGCGTCTCTGTAAGAAAGATTACGATAAGCCATAACTTCCTTAATTTGTTTTTGCACATTATATTCAGGGCAAGACTTACTGAAAGAGGAATGGGAGCCCTTACAGAATAAGCATGATGGATTTTGAGCAGTACAGTCTTTTTGTAAGTGTTGTTCGTGACAGTTAGGGCATCTAACCTGACTTTTACAGTTTCTCGAAGTGTGGCCATACCTTACACACTTGTAGCACAAAACAGGGTTTGAAACATAAGGCTCAACGGCACACCTATTATAAAACATAAAAACATAGTCTGGTAAACGTTTTCCTTGAAACTTAATACTAACTAGAGGAATAGGCTTAGTTACCTTCTTACCATCTTCATCGGTCATTGTTTTGGTTAATCGCTTAACTGACAAAACCTTAAAGTCGTTGGACGTATTCAAGTTCTCTAAAATATCGTCCTCACTTAGAGAAGTGTCAATGTACCGTACTAACCCTATCCTTTCTAATTGGTACGATGGAATATAAACATTAAGATTGTTGTCCGTAGCAAAAGTGGAGTTCACAAATGTATTGGCTGAGGAAGCTGATTTGAAAGTGCAAGTAACCCTATTTTTATTGGAACGTTTAATTTCTTCAACACCGTCGACATTTGTACCAAATATTTTCTTGCCTATATTCAGGGGATGAAGATTCCCAACGTTACCTGCTCCAGGAAGACTCTCAATGTGGACGATAAATGGCTCTTCATCATTTTCATTGTATAGCGGTTTACCAACATCCTTCTTGGATTCCATTTGAGTGGCCGTTAAATCGGGCAATTCAATTGAATTGTCAGTTTCTAAATGAGGATTAGACATGTTATTGCCATCGATTACTTCATCGTCAGTGAAGACGTTGTCAACAGTCAAATTGTCGTTTTCCATTGTTAAATCTTCTTGATGTGGGTTGTTATCTTCAACATTGCAGGATTCTGGCTGAGTAACACATGCATCGTTCACTTTAACTGTGTCGGAAGACTTCCTTATTTGTTTACTTTCTTTGTTTCTATCATCTTGGCGAGACCTTCTTTTCTTTATAACGCGTGACCACTGGTCAGAATTGGCTTTGTGGACGAAAACCGGTGGAAATGAATTGCCCCTCCCGGGACTAGGAGGCATAGCAACCAAAACAGAAACCAAAACACAAAAGAGAAAAAAGATGAATATACAACCACTTGAAAAAGGTTAAGCAAACGTGTCTTTATATATGTAAACAAACACTAGAAACAAAGTTTATAAGAAATAAAAAATACACTGTCAGAAAAGTTACATTGTTGAGTGAATTATTCAAAACAATATCAAATAAATATTACATTTCACGTCAAAGAAGGAACAGTTAAGTAAAAGTATTTAATTGAACTTGAAAATAACACAAGATCAAAATGTAACCTCCAATTCTTTAATTCACCACTTCCGCTATTAAATCTAAACCAGACTCTTCACAGATAACAGATGTTAAAAAACTGCTTAAAATTAATGTTCTTTTATTTTTGTTTACTTCTAGTTGTTATTTCGTTACCAAAATAACAACCCATAAGACCAATGTTAAAAATTACGGTTTTTAAACTTAAATTTTGACCAAATTTGATTTTTTCTGGCATTGAGGCTCTCTTTTAACTTTTTTTTGGGCCAAAACACTCTTAAATACAAAGTTTAAGCAAAATCTAACCATTAGATTTCGAGATTGTGGAACACACATCCCTTCAGAAATTGCTCATATTATAGTATAGGATAAGTTAGTTCACATGAAAAATTGTGTAGTTTTTTTGGTGTTACATTAGTTATTCACTTTTTTTCTATATAACTAGCTGACAAACCTTCAAAAATTACGTGAAATTTTTATGATTATTTTTTCAAAATTTTGTGTTATTTTTAGTTTTAATGGTTACATAATCTATGAAAATCTTGACAAAATAATATTAAAACTTAAATTTTGACATGGGAAAAGAGTATGCAGGTTTGCTGCCACGATAAGTACAAAACCAAGATTTTTTAACATAAATGGTTGAATCTCATCCAGATGAAGCTAAATACCAAGTTTCATCAAAAACTATTGGTTAAAATGTGAAATATTAACACATCTTTATTCTCCATAAGATTAACATTGGAGCCCCAAAATACAATGTACTGTCTTTAGACTTTGTAATATCTCGGTAACCAATGGAGATAGAGCAAAGCTTCAAGATACTAAATTGTGTGTTTTTTTGAGCTAAATCCAATGGTCAAAATATAAATTTAAAATTTTTAAAATTTATATGAAAAATGCAAAAAACCCATTTTGGGGTACAAAACCCCCCAAAACTACCCCTTCCGGTAGGTCGATATGTTTGGTTTACGAACTCATCCGAATAAACGTAGGATTACACATCTCTACCAAATTTGGTGTCGATCGGACCATTTTTACGAGAGTTATCGTGTCTAGGGACACACATATATATATATATATATATATATATATAAAATTTAATAACTATTATTTTTGGTCTCTCGGCACCTAAAAACGAAAAAGTAACATGGTCCCGAGCTTAGGTCTCACCATGAGACCAACGGTAATAGCTTATTCCCTATGGGAAACTCGCTAAAACCCATTTTTGATCCTTTTGAAACCTTATAAAACACCATTCCCATCACCTGATTATGCTGGTTTGCGAACTCATGAAACTAGACCTAGTCCTACATCTTCATACCTAAGTTCATCAAAATCGGAGGTCCTTGTCAAAAGTTATCAGTACTATGGATACATACAGACAGTTATAGATAGCCTATAAATCACCATATAGATATATAGCCTACAATATATACATATGGAAATGAACGAATGGTGGTTTTTACTTCTGGAGCCCTCAAAATAAAAATGTAACATAGTCCTGGGTGTAAGTCTTACGCTTCTACTGTAATAGCGAATTCTCTATATAGGGAAATTCTCTAAAACACTCTTATTTTGAATGTTGATTATTTTGCTACCCAGTTGATGACACCTCTGCTTAACAACAGATAATGGAAGAAATTTAAAACATCCCAGACAAATCAGCTATAAGCGATAAACACGGGTTTTAAAATTTATTTTGTAGTATAGATAGTAAAATGGTTAAAAAAAAACAGCTATTCTATGAGAAGTTTACTCTCTGGTTCATATAGTCTATGTTCTGTGGGATTTTAATTATTGTGAGATAGTCATGATACTTCAGAACTCAAATGACTCACAATAGAGTCAGTAAATTAAAGCTGTTGATTACTTTGCAGTGTATTGCAGGGGTAGGGGAGAGCGGGGTAATACCGTGCACTTAAGCTATATTATTTTTTTATCTTCAGTGAAATTGGCAAACATCTCATTTTGAAGAAAATTTGATTTGCCACAAATTATCTGTTTCATATTTGGAATTTCTAACAAATTTTGAGTGCTAAGCCCATTTTACAAAACCTTTACACTGTGCGGTATTGCCCCAAGTGCCAGGGCAATACCGTACACAAGTTAAAAACAGTGTAAAAAAAGAAAATTTAATTTAAATATTTTTTAAATATTGAATTAACAAAAAAAAAAAGAAAACATAAGCTTACACTATAATCCAAACAACACATAATACATTTTAAATATCAAAATTAAAGATAATGTAAAAAAGAAACTTTTATTTAAATTTTTCGTTTTTTGATATTGAATTAATAAAAAAAGAAAATAAGTTTACATTATAATTAAAATACCACGTAATACATTTTTTATTTGTAATAAACACCTTGCACCCTGCACGGCATTGCCCCATGCAAGAAGTACGGTATTGCCCAAAAACGACATGACGTTGCATTTCCAACCATAACCTTAAATAAGAAGACTTTAGGGTTTGTATTTGGTATTTTAAAATAGCGCAAGATATGAGCTATTCAAAACCACTAGTTTGAATACAGTAAGTAACAGCAAGTTTCACTTACATCAGCTTAAGTAAGTCACTAAAATTATAAGGAAAGTTGATTGAACAATATTTTCGTCATACACTCGTTTGTCAAGATGGACGCTCCCCGACTGTCTCTATCGGTTTCGCATTTCTCCTTCAGCTTGTCTGAAAATACGGTGTACGGTATTGCCCCGCCGTCCGGTATTACCCCGCTCTCCCCTATGTGACCTACTGGCTGCATTACCATTGCATTCACAAGTCTCATCAAGTGTTGATTATTTTGCAGCGTATTGAAAGACTATGTGATGTACTGGTTGCTTCGGATTTACCACACACACTGGCTGTACCATTGGTTTCACAAGTCTCGTCAAGTGTTGATTATTTTGCAGCGTAATGCAGGACTATGTGACATACTGGCTGCATCACATGTTCCACACACTCTGGCTGTACAGTCGGTTCCACAAGTCTCATCAACTGTTATTTACTTTGCAGCATATTGCAGGACTATGTGACATACTGGCTGCATCACATGTACCACACACCCTGGCTGTACAGTCGGTTCCACAAGTCTCATCAACTGTTATTTACTTTGCAGCATATTGCAGGACTATGTGACATACTGGCTGCATCACATGTACCACACACCCTGGCTGTACAGTCGGTTCCACAAGTCTCATCAACTGTTGATTACTTTGCAGCGTATTGCAGGACTATGTGACATACTGGCTGCATCGCATGTACCACACACCTTGGCTGTATCGCCAGTTCCACAAGGCTCACCACCGTTATGTCCAACCGACCGCCTTCTCCGTAACGGCTATACACCCGGTTGAGATAGTTCACATACAACTGGTTCTTGCACTGCCTCTGTTCACCATCCCCACACACTGGAGTGAGTTGAATAATCATGTTTCTTATTAAAATAATTTTGATAATCTTACAACATTTTATGTACACAGGAGTGACACAGTATACAGGGCCGCCCTGAGGGTAATAGGCGCCCGGGACGAGATTTTGATCTGCACCCCCTAAATCAATTAATTGGCCTATCTGTGAACTGTAATGTTAAATAACAGTCAGAAGCATTAAATTAGGCACATGGCAAAATTTTCAATGCTGTTAGTTTGAATGAACAAATTCATTTGTACTATAAAGATTTGTTGACAATAAATACATGATCTGGGTCTGGGCAGGGCCTACGAAAATTAAGGGCCTGCATACATTTTTGGTCAAGTGACCAGATGCGGCAGAATTTCAGCTAATTTTCTAAGGGCCGGTTTCCGAGTCCAGGGTTATGTCTATTCTCTGACTAAAATCCAGTATAAACCAGTTTTTAGTCTAAGACTAAAGAAATTGGGTTTCGGAGCTCAAGGATACCTAAACTCTAGGAATATCGCTAACCCGGGAGTTAACTCGGGAGGGATATTCCCGGACTTACTCTCGCGGGTTTCCAAGTCAGGTGTTATTTAATCCTCAAGTTAAGTTTTATTCTTTTGAATTTCGGAGTTAAAATTTAACCCACAACTGCTTAGTCGAGGACTATCTTTTGGCTCAATCGAGGAATATCTTTGAGCATTTTTAATCCTGGCAAAGGGTAGGGTTAAGTTGAGGAATATCTTTTTCAGTAGGCCCTGTAACTTGAGATTAGTGATGAGATTCACTCAATAGGGACAAAAAATAGTTTTTTTACATAATATTATAAACATGTTCCTATTTTTAAATTTAATTTTCATAAAATAACATCACAACGTCGTCTAAATAAGCAAGTTATTTAATGCACATTTTTTACTAATGTATGGTAAAAAAATGTTTGATCCTTTTTTTACGAAGTGTTAGTAAAAATTTTCAATTCCAAAGACATTCAGTCAATCTCAATAATCAATCATTTGTTTCTATGTCACTGTTAAAAAAAATATCACACTGATAGGGTCTACTTTTTTAATAAACTAAAACAGTTTACTTCTATTCTTCAGTTCTTTCTCTACATTTTCCTCACATTCTACTTGTGCCATAGTTAAATAAATTTAATCAAAGGAGGTTATTGAACATAATGTCACGCAGAAACTTCATACACACATACACAGAGAGCACACCACCAAGACAGAACGTTGCGTTTTCAACTAATAAGGGACAAGACACGGGGGCTGTGGCCAAAAACGTAAACTAAATCCTTTGACAGAGTGTCGTCTGTAGGCTGTATGCTGTGATTAGCCACTACTCAAAATATAGAATTCCCAGCAATTCCCTCCTAACCCATGGCATAAGTTAAAGAATAAAGATATTCTCGGACTACGATAATCCGCGAGTTAAGTAAGTTATCCCCGATCTCCGAAACCCGATTATTTATTATTTTTAACCCACCAATTATCTTATTCCACGGATTAATTAACTCCAGGATTAAGTATCCCCGGACTCGGAAACCGGCCCTAATAATTCTATAATTTTAATCCTCAATTAGGTAGTGGAGGGAAGTATGCACGCCGGTTTTTTCGTAGGCCTCGAGCGAGCGCTCAAGCCATTTTTTCTGTTCGATCAGCCGACCAGTAGGCCTACATGCAGCCAAATGCTACGCTACCATGATTCACTTCCTCTCTTCCATTTGCATTGTAAAAAAAGGTCGATAGTTATAATAAAATAGTCACTACTCATTTTCAACTGATAGCCTAAATGAAACTGATAGCCTAAATTTCAATTAGAACTAATAAAAAAATTGTTATTAAACCATTTGTTTCTCAAATATTTATTGATGCAGTTTTTACAATTTTTGTGAAGTCTTTGAGCTTTTATACAACGCGGATTTCGCCTCGGCCGCGGCGCCCCCTTGGCCGCGGCTCCGGGGCAGCCGCCCCGGTTGCCCCGCCCTCGGGGCGGCCCTGACAGTATATGAAAATAATGAACAATTTTTCTCAGACATGTTGAAAATCTCAAAGGAGTACCACGAGAAGAGTATGCTATAATAGAAAGTTTACATATATCGATTCTGGAGTGTATACATCTTACAACACTCATTACAAAGTTCCAACTCAATGCTGAATTCTGTAAGAGTGTTAATGTGTTACGTGATATATTTGATAAAATGAACTTAACACTCAAATTAAATTAAAGTTTAAGTCAAATGACTTAAACTTTAAGACTTGCAGTGTGCTCCTCTTTACCAACTTTGAGCACTTAACTTCTGCATCCTGTGATTACTTATTATTTTAAGTCTTTGGTTCTGATAAAAATAAATAAATTAAGAATGATTCTGGGATCAACCTTTTGAATTATTTTCTTTACATGCATGGTAGAAGTATCTAGAGAAGCATGCAGATGATATTTCAAATTTTATTCTTGCCATGACAGAAACTCCTTTAATGATGCTGTGGCAGCCTAACAGTACCTCATCCAATGTTTTTGATAGCTGATTTTCCCATTAGGTTGGCTGTCTAGTACAATTGAATGGTCGATGGTCTTATAATTTCTTAGACCCAATTACCATATAGGCTTTAGCTAGGAAAAAATTTAATAGTAAGATTAAAATAAATCAATATAAAAACACATAATTAAAATACATTTTTAAAGACATAAACTAATATTCTTCATTTCAGACTTGAAAGGTTACAGAAAGTAAAATTTTTACCATATTTTAGTTTAAATTTCTAAAGATTTCCGCTTTGTTTCAGCATCTTTCACGGTGCTTGGGTTTTACACCTACTACAATGGCATCATGGATCATTCTGGGATAGATTTCAAGGCCCCGTGGTGGCAGCCCTGGCGACCGGACACAATATTTCACGACAACCACCACCAGTACTTCCACGTTAACTTTGGTTTCAACTGCTACTTCTGGGATATTGTGCGTATATTGTTTTGTTTTCAATAAATAAAAATGTCTTGGTAATTTATCTGCTTGAAGACTAAAGAATAACACATTCAAAAGGGCTGGAAATTAAAGTGCTATTAGCTCAACCACAACTACAAAAATGAAAATTCTGGTTTTTTAAAGACTGTTTTCATTTATCTTTTCAGGAAAATACTCAAGACAGATGTTTATCCTGTTTTCTCAAAATTAATCAGTGATTTTGGCAAGAAACAGATATTCTTATTTTGGCAAGAAACAATTGGTTACATGATTAGAAACAGCTGTGGCCCCCTCTTCATTGAGGATATTGGTGTGTTTTTTCTTAAGTCAAGTCAAGTCAAAACATTCTTTATTCAGAAATATATACATTTGTATACAAGAATAGTGTCAACTTAAGATCTAGCTTAAGCAACGTAAACCCAAAAAAAGTATCGTATACAATAAATAGTGCATTTAAGGGTCTAGAGAGAAAACTACTGAACGGATCGAGGTCGTTTTGGTGCCAATGGATTTCTCATGACCCCTAGATGATAGGAAAAATATGGTATCCTTCAGAAAATGCCTTATGAAGCTGGAAAAGAAAATTAGACCTTATTTAGACCAATCTAAGACGTGATTTTGTCGATTTGTTTACTGCTCCAGGTGATCCATATCTTACATTGGAATTTGACACCATACTGCTGCTTTTTACAAAGTGTTTTTGTAAACAAAACAGACAAATTTTCAATTCTATGACAATTGACAGATACAAATGAAATCAAGGACACGTAATGTTGCAGTGGTTTTTAAAGCAGTAAAATAAATATTCAACAGATGATGCTTTAATAAAATTTTGGTTGCTATACTATAAAGAGAATTATAGTTGATTGAATTTATGTATTTAAACTTACGAGTTATTTATTAATATATGTTCCCACATATGTTTTTATAACTTTCAACTAATGAGCTTTATGTTTTGAAATACATAAACATAATCTTTTGATTGTAAAGTTCTCCTCGCCGTATTTTAATCAATTAATTTTTGTTATAACTAAGTCATATAACGACCTTATATTCATATTTTTCATCCTTTTAACATGTTCGCGGCGGCATGGGAGCGATCGCTCCCACACGGAACCGTAATGCCATCCTGATGGGTGCGATCGCTCCCAAGCTGCACTCCTTTACAATGTGATTTATTTTTAAGCCAGGATCTGAGCTAGAAATCTGATACTTTTCACAGCATTGCTCAATAGTATAATGTATTTCGGGACCACGTGGGTTTTCAATGGGCAGTGCTGCTGCTACGGCGGGGTGACGAAATGATTACTTCTAGAATGGTGACGAGGTTCGAGCAAAAACCTCGCCGCCGCGAACGTGTTATGGTCGTGTAGGTCATGTAGGATTCTACATGTTTAACGGATCATATTGTTCCTACTGATATGAACAATGGAGTATAAAAATGTGAAAATGCTATTAACTGGAAGAAATATACAAGAAGTCTTGAAATATACAAGAAGAAATACCAATAATGAGTAAAGGAGATGGAAATAAAGTTGAAATAAAAGACAGAGAATAAACATTTTGAATAGTGTTTTAGTGAAGGTAAAAAACCTACTATACGATTGACTTAGAGGACAATGCAGTAATACTTAGTACATCCAGGATTGTACTTTTATACCATTGCGTGAAAAATTCAAGTCAGAACTTGAAAGCAAGGTTCAATTACATGCATAAACGCTGTGAAAGAGCCTACAGAATGGTGCTCAGCGATGGTGATGATACCAAAACCTAATGGGGACGTTAGAGTCTGCGTGGATCTAACAAAGTTAAACAAGATCGTAAGGAGGAAAAAATTCCAGAGGTTGAAGACACACTTAATCAGATTGGTAAATCTCAAGTGTTTAACAAATAAGATACAATTCCAAATTCTGGCAAATTAAATGGACTCTGAGTCAGCGAAATTTATACCAATAACCCATCTAGAGAACAACAACATAATTAGTAAATGTCAGTATGCATACCAGAGAGGCAAGAGCACGAATGACCTATTGGCAGACTTTTCGCCAGATTATGTAAACAGTGAATTAAGCAGCGGAAATCAGGTGTTAGTAATTTTTATAGACTTCTCTAAAGCTTTTGATACTTTAAAACATGAAAAAATTGAATTGGCATTAATAAAAGCTGGCATAAGAGGCTGGATCAAGAATTGGTTCATGAACTATCTGAGTGACAGAGAAATTACAGTTAAGATTAATAGTACATATAGCAAAGCTGAAAAGTTCATGTATGGCGTTCCACAAGGTAGTATTTTAGGTCCACTTTTATATCTATTGTATGTAAATGAAAAGCCCGATATAATTAAGAAAAGTAAAATATTCATGTATGCCGATGATACAGTATTAGTGTCTTCAAATAAAATTTTTGAAGATGCGGAAAAAAATATACAATCAGATTTTTTAGAAATAACAAAGTGGTGTGATGACTACGGATTAAGTGTTAACGCTTCTAAATCTAAAATTATGCATATACATTCCCCTTTCTACAGTTGCAAAGAGCCACAAATTAAAGCATATTCATATAATTGTTTACATATTGAAGAGTACTCAAAAGGAAAATGTAAATGTAACACATTAGAACATAGAACATAGAACATGTGAACATTAGAAGTAGAGATTAATTTTAAATATCTAGGCATAATTGTTGACCACAATTTTAAGTGGGATGCACACATACAATACTTGATAAATAAATTAAGAGTATGTGCCACAAAATTCTATTATTTGAGAGAACATATGCCATTTAAGACAATGAAACTAATATATGCATCAATGTGCGAGTCCCTTCTTCGATACGGCATTAGAACATGGGGAAATGCTTCATTTTCAACAATTCAAAAACTACAGACTGTCCAAACAAGAATTTTGAAGATTATAACAAAGCTTGATTCTACTATTGAAGGTGTATCTCCATTGGCATCTTATCAGATAGCTGGGTTCTTACCTGTGTATAAGCTATTTTGTTATCTGCTGATAATTGATTACTATTTCTCAAATAAGTTTAAAATAAAAAAACTCTCACAGGTATAACTCTAGGAAGGAGTTTTATGTGGTTCCTAGGATTAACAATAAATATTCAAAGCGAACCAGGTGTTACTTGATACCAACTTTGTTCAATAGTTTGCCATTGAATCTTACCAAGGTTAAGAATTACAAAGTGTTAAAAATAAAACTCAAAGAATGGTATCTGTAAGGAGTAAAGCCAGTTTTTATTATTGTAAGCATGTATTGTTTTGTTGATTTGGAGTCTTTGTTCTACTGTTACTGTTGGATAATTGTTTATTGCTTGTTACTGGGTTTTGTTCATATTTATAAAAAGTTACATATTTATGTATGTTATTGCTCAAAATATTTATTAAAGTAGTTTTAGGCTTTTTTGTTGTTAAGTTTTTGCTGTTAAGTTTAGTTAATTATTTAAATTGTAAATGCTGTATTTAAGGAAGCACGACAAATAGTAATCTTCAAATTTTTATGTGAACTGACTGCAAGACATGAACTTTTAAAAATGTTTGTTAATTTCAAGTAAAAGGTACAGACAAGCCTAAGTGAGGCTTTTGTAGCTATGTTTATATGAAATATTGTACTGTATATACTCTTGATGAATAATAAATAAATAAATAAATAAATAAATAAATAAATATTATAAAACGGGGGGAAAAAAACTGTGTATTATCATGGAATTAGAAAGGAATTTTCTGATTTTTCACTAAGCTCTTAGAATTCTTACATTTGAATTTAATAAAGGTAGTTTTATTTTCATTAAGCAATAGATTATAATTATTTAGCTGATTTTTTATTATGTTTACTATGTTTTCATAGATTATACTATGTAGCTGATGTTTTATTATGTTGTTTTAAGCAAACTGAACTGACATTATCTGTTCTACATATGAACTGGATGATACACAATATAACAGAATACACTTATTGTAAATTTTACTGTATGATTCTAATTGAAAAACTCTATAACTACTTAATCTGTACATTCCAGAACTACAGTATTAAACAAGTGTGTAGTACAGTACAGTACTAAACAAATCCTGTGTAGCAGATTAAAAAAAAATATTTAAAACATTCCTACATTCTTTCTTTGATACAATATTGATAACAAATTAATATAGTCCATGAGAAAAATATTCAAAAATTCAAGTTACTGTTGCATATATTTCTTCTTCATATCTTAGTAATTCTTAAAGGTTTATGAATTTATGTTCTTTTTTCAGCTCCACGACACCTATCGGCGAAGGGACCGCATTTACAAAGAGGATATCTTTTATGGAAAAGGCAAAGCTATAACTGAAGCATCTGAAAAGGAAATAGAAGAAGAAATTAAATCTCGCCAGTCAGAAAATCTCAAAGCTCATAGATACATAAACCCAATTCTGAACAAATTTGAAGTGAAAAAACTGTAAAGGTGATAAATATCATTACTTGTTGGTCTAATTCTTTAAAAACCTTTTTGACTTGTCTCTAGAATGGCAGAATTATTGAATAGAACGCTAACACTAACCTTTTAAACCTGTTAAATGTTTTAAAAAAAGCAATCTTGGATGTTTCCAAGCAGTTGGATACATGCCAGAGCTGCTGTGTGGTTGCCTAGTCTGTAGGCAAGGTCTACATTTTTGGGGTGATAATTTTTTTAACAATTTTCATGAGCTGTAACATACACTATGAAAAAGATTATTGTTGCATAAAAAATACCTATTCAGGTACAATAGGGTCCCGCAAGCCACAATATTGTTGACTAAATGATGTCCAGGTTTGTGAAAATTCCAGAGTTATCGGGAAAGAGGTACTCATAACAAGAAGTACAAATAGTTTACGTTATTCCAATAACAAATGTTTATTTAATGCATAATAAACATAATACAAAAACTAAAAACTTAGAACTTAATATGTTAAAAAAAAACTTAAAGATAAATCCAAAAACCACATCATGCTCCGGTCGATGCCATTGCACCTAGCGCCTTGAAACCCAGTGCAATTACTGCTCTGTCAGGCTTTCCGAGCTATCCAGAACTCTGGGATGTTGAAACCCGGGTTTGCGGGACTACCCCGTATTTCATGAAAGGTTAACTTTTCACCTCTAAAAATGAACCATCTAAATTCTGTTTTGATGGTAAATGACTTTGGTATTCAATATACTTATCACAACAATTCAGTGAGCTTGCAGCCTCAGATATCAAGAAAATCCACCATGTAAATTATTTAACTCCAGAGTGTGGGCTCAACGCTGCATTAGAGAACGTCTATTGTGCTGTGAAAATTTTAAGCAAATATTATTTTCATTATTACTTCATTATTACTTCAGTTTCCAAGTCACTTTAAGCTAAAATAAAAGGTTATTTATTACCTAAAATAACCTTTTATTTTAGCAAATATTATTAAAATCTATCATAAACACACCTTTGTCATAAGCAAGATGAGCAATAGTTGTCCATGTCTAGCTTTCAACTTTCATAAGAGGTATTAACACTTTACAGAACCTTATAAACTTGACTATGCATGGCATGGAAAGGAAAAGTCATAAGCACGTTAAATCGAGTGTTTGATTAATGATTGCTAAAGATGAAGATAACTGATTTTCCTAGTACTACATGGTACAGTGGCATTATATCATTGACTGTTATTCAGGAAAACATCAGTAGCACTTGAAAAGCATGGGTGTTATTGCACCTCAGAACATTTTACTTCAAAATCATTTAGTCTGTACAATGTCTAAAAAGTTGTTTTGATAAAATAATACTGATTTTTATAATAGCCTACTATGGTTTTTATTTTTAAGGTCTAGCCATTTTACATTATTTTATTTATAACCATTGTTTTACACCATGAAAAGAACTTTTTTGCCCAATGATACAAATTAACAAGGGACATGCCTGCTTTATAACATTATTATTATTAAAAATATTTTGAGAAAAGTGTTATGTTTTTCAAATGTATTTACAAAGTGGGCTCAATAATGATTTATGTAAGTTTTTTTTCATATTTGCAAATCAATATTTTAGATTAAGAGAAGAACCACTAGTTGCCTTAAAAAACAACATTTAAAAAAAATTGTTTTTCAAATAAAAATTCAAACAATTACTTGTACAATAAAGAATAAAAAGCATTGATTTTTTCTACAGTATTCCTATAATCTGAGATCCGTAATGAAAAGAGGGGGCAGATATTAGGCGGTAAGCATAAGAAACTAGACCATTGCTGTAAACCTGCAAACATTCTCTACTACTACCTATATAAAAACACAAAATTTATGTATTTTTGAATCAAATTAAAATTAGAGTATGAAGTTTTGTGTTTTATTAGATCTATAAAATTCTTTAGGAAATTATAATAATAAGCATTACTGAATTTGAAGTAATGAAAATATTCAGTTTTCCCACAATTCAAAACTAATTATATCATTGGAGATCTCTTCATCAAAATAAATAAACTTGTATAACAGTTTGGAATATGTATATATTTAATTTACTTTCAGCACTTTGGTTTGAAGTTTTGAATAGCCATTGGACCTGTTATCATCAAATAAACAAGTTAGGAATGGTTAGTGTTCAAGGTCAATATTTAAACCTACAGTTTTGTCCAGCCTCCAGTACTGTAGTGTCAAAACAAGTACGAATATAGTTAACAACATAATTTCTGCAATAGCCATGATTAACAACACCTGTGTCAGTGTCAGTTTAACGGAGATCAGTTAAGCAGTCATTGAAGTGTGATTTTAATGTTGCAGTATTCTATATTCTTAACAGAATGTTATTTAAATTTATGGTGATAAATATTAAGGAATGATTAAGTCAAGTTTAGAGTGGTATTATAGCCTGTTAGAAGACAACTGGAAAACAGTGCCATCTTGGATTAAACCATGTGTTGTTTCATTATCCGTTTTTATTCTCGGAATCACAATAAAAGGTAAGTTGTTTTACTTTTTAACAATTTTACAAAAGAGACCGACTCTAAGGTTTATCCAATTTGCTGTTGCTTTTTATACATAGTACACTGTGTATTCTCAATCTACTAATCTAATGGTACTTGCTCGACTGTGTTAATGTCTCGAAACTTCAAAGATGGATGTAAAGCACACATTAAAATCATAAGAAAGAAGAATAGATAGCCTAAAGTATTTAATATTTTTGTCCGTTATAGCCTTAATTATATTTTTACAATTTTACTTAGGTGATATTAACTTTATAAAAATATTTCCTTATTGAAAATTTACAATGAACTGTATGGTTTCTTTCTTACTACACACAACTGGATATTTGCAACAGTGTTTATTTTAAGGCGCTATTTAATCATCTAGTTCAAGATTTAAACTGAGATTTTGATCATTTCTGTAAATTTAATAAGCTGCTCAACTCCTATAGAAAATAACTTAGTCAACATATTAATGCTGCTTTCACACTGGCAACAACTACAGCTGACGCCGACAGTAAGTGGTCGCGTGTTTCGAAAAAGCATTGAATCAAACGAGTCGTTGCCAGTCGATACTCGACGAATATACATCTCCAGTCTGAGCGCTAGGCAGATGGTGTGAAACTTGTATAAAATGAAAATAAAATACAATCACATAATTAAATAAACTAATTGTCGCTCCCTAATACTCTGAATGAAAACTGCATGATAATAAACACTATCCCATTTTGCCAGTCATCGTTGTATTTGAATTTGAAAGTAAACTGTTAAGTAAACAAAAATAATAAAAAATAAAAAAAAATAAATCAAAATGACAGAAGGGAGGCAGGTTATTTTTATGAAGACTGTTGTTTGTTTTCATGAAATGAATCATATGTTAGGTAAAATTACTAAATTTTGTCTTATACTTAAAATACATTGAAACTTTGAAGTCCAATGGGGCGAAGCACATTGAACTGAGGGTTACAACAATTATTCCATGACGTCTGCAGAAAATTCCCTTTAATTTGACACATCAATCATTAAAATCGGTTTATAAATAAAAGAGTTTTGCTGCTCACAAGAAATTCCTTGTGGAATTAGTATAAGATTCCCTTTAATTTGACACATCAATCATTAAAATCGGTTTATAAATAAAAGAGTTTTGCTGCTCACAAGAAATTCCTTGTGGAATTAGTATAAGATAGATGGGTTCGTTCACATTGACGATTATTGTCAAGTGGGTTACCACTTATAGCCAGGTGGCATTTTTGGACATGCAGCACAACTGGTGTTAATTTAAATAATCAAGTTGTTTTAAAATATATTCATTAGATGACGCTATAGTCAGTTAAATACTTTTTAAAACAGTATCATTAATGGTTAAATCATAAACGTTTAAATGAAATTTGCCTTAATTATAAGTAGTTGAGTAATGCTAACGAATTTATGAACTAAAAATATTATAGATGTATATAATAGTTAAATATTAATTTATGCATAGAACTGAAAATCAATTGTTGGTATTTCTAAAAAAAGAGCAATATTATGAATATTACATATGAACATTAATAAATAAAGCATATACTGTAAATTTGTCAATTAATTTGGCATTTGTAATAATTAATTATGATTTAATGGAATAGCAGAGGTTGAGCTCCCCATTCCTACTGTTATGTGATCTGATAGTAAATTTTGAAATAAAAAAGACAGCCATGTATGCCTTCCAACTTGATCGATTTGCAAGATGGTCTCCTTGAAGAGCTCGAAGAACGTCTGCTCAGCTTCACCCCAAACAAACTTGGCACCCTTCTTCCTGAGAGCGTTGAGAGGAGCCGCCAACTCAGCGATGTTGGGGATGAAGCGCCAGTAAAAACCCACCATGCCCACAAACTGGGCGATACCCTTGGCATCTTTAGGAGGAGGAAACTCCCTGATTGACGGTAGAGCTTGCCCTAAGCAATCTGTTCATGACTTCTTAAGATGAATTAGGTGGTCGTCAAAACTCTCACTCTACCCCAGAAGGTTGTGCAGATAGTTGAAAACAAATTTGAATTTGATATAATGAAAAATTGAATCTAGAAGTCGGGTGGGAGTCTGAGCCCCTACAGCTAGGCCCATCGGAACTCTGGTGAACTGATATAGATTTCAAGGAACACAGAAAGCAGTGGTCGAGACTCAGCCTTCAATGGGATCTGATTATAAACCTGGTTGCTTTTAATTTTAAATCAATTTAAATCAATGGAAATTCACTGAGTACGCAGGTCTGCTGCAACGGGGGTATAAAATTATAATCCTGCCCGGGTTGGAATAGCAGATGACAAATTTAATTTGCGTTGTTCTGGTCTCAAATTAAGTTTGTTTCTGGCGTTATAAGAGTGAATTTTGACTCCTCAAGTTTTTTTTACCGTGCAGTTAAATTTTGAGAACATTTGTTTCTAAAATTTAAATACAATAAAGGCAGTGTGTCAATATTCCAAATTTTCTGAAAGAATTTTGACATGATTAACAATACAATAGTCTAATTTTTCAATAATTCATGTTGATATATATATATATATATATATATATATATATATATATATATATATATATATATAAGACAAATCATCTTTTAAATTCTTTTTCAGCACACTGACTCCAGGCGTATTTCTGTATGGTATGTGGGGGTAAATTAGGCCATATAATTTGCCATTTTCTATGTTTTATCAGTGCAAATTATTTTGATAATTGTCTTAATAGATAGAAGAAACTTTAGTACAAGTATTTTCAATTTGGAAAGACCACTTAGTCCAGAGTCTAAGTGTAAAGCAAGAAATTTAATAGTTGAAACTTTTTCAAGGGCCGAGTCATCTATCATAATTATTAATTTGTGGGTGAGTTTTCACAACTTTCAATTTGGCGGCAATTTAATTTGCTAGTGTTTGTTTTATGGCTGTTAATTTGTTTGTTTTGCTCTAAAATGTCATCAACTTAATTATAAAACTATAGTATCTTCTTTTTGTCATTGTCCCTTTGTTTCTTTTAGGAGAATGGATACTCCTTTTTGTACATTTTCTAAATCAGTTTGGATGTCAACACAAGAGAGACACTGAGGACTCTGACACTCCTCTCAAATGGTTCACTCTGAAACACTACCGTTTACAAGGGCTACCCACTGCTTGGCTGCTTAGTGTCCTCGCTGGATTCGGTATCTGGTTTGGTGTGGGAGGATTCTTGCAGGTTAGAGGATGTTTTACCCTGGTTTAGACAAAGTTGCGGCATTATAATGCCGCAATCTGTATAAAGATGCCATCTTTATAATCTTTATAAAGATGCCAGAATTTTACCATCGAAGTAATTTCATGTAATTTAAATATACTGTGTATTACTGTAATAATTTATGAATTAATTTTGACCAGTAACTCCAGAATTCAAGATCTGATGATGGTCAAAATTGATTGGCGTGGTAACATATTATGCATACATTTTTGCTGTCTGATATACCTAATTACAGTAAGTCTAACGCTCCTTTCACACATCACAGTTTTTAGCCATGCAGGAGAAAACTGCACGATTTAAAACCGTCCAAGTAGTTTTCACATAGAACGGTCGGGCTGGGACGGCACAGGTACGGCGAGCCGTGACTTGGAAATTCAGTTGACTATTCGCAGTGTCACATACAAGTCATAACATAACATAAAACAGTTGTAAATATATTACTGCACAGATTACTGTCTATATTGCACTTGAGGGACGACTGAAACCGTTCGTGTGAAAGGGGCTATAAACTCCAATGCGCTATGCACCACTACGCAGGTGGACGGGATGGCGACCGTCCCAACGCAGCTGCATCACGGCAGCCGTGCGGTTAAAAACCGTCGCCGTGCCTGTGTGAAAAGTCTCATAAGATTCTTCGCGCCACTATTGGAATGTCCACCGTGCGATTTTTAATTGTACGGGCAAAACCGTGATGTGTGAAAGGAGCGTAAGTGTAAATAATATATTGATAAACAAAATAGCAGCATAAACGTAAAGAATTAAAAAGAAATTTGAAGTTAAATATACAGTATTTCCAGGTGAACCCACACAGTGCCTCGTCACCTATAAATATTGGACATAGTTGGACATGATTTTATGTTGGGTGTGGTAAAAGAGAAGAAATTCATATTTAACACTTCTGTGTTGGAGTTTTTTTTTCTAGTTTTTAATTTTAACAATGAAATACTATTTGATAACAGGAATTATCCTAAAAATGTCCAGTAAACAACTAGATTTTTAGTGACTATAGAAATAACTATATATTGAATTACTTTATAAGCTGTATTTTTTTGGACTAAAATTTTTGGATGATACCGAAGAACTGATTGCTGAGATGGAGGCAGGATATGATTCTTATGATCATGCAATATCGTATCTTCCAACAGACCCCAAATATAAAAATCTGCCCAAATATAAAAATTCCAAATTTAGGATACCTCTGTATTATCTCCTCGAGATATTCAAAGAGCAAGGATGTAAGATAATCACAAAATATTGAAGAAATTGAGATGAATATAAAAATTTTAGAATGTGAATAGAATAACAAGAGCCACCTCATAAATTTGCAAGACTCGCTTGCAACTGTGTTGTAGTGGTACTACTACCGGCACCAGCGGGATCGCAGACATGAGGGGAAGTGCCAGCCAGACTGATGGCTGTCGGCGGAGCAGGAGTGGGAGGAGTTCCTGTGGGGCTGCATCGGCCTCGCCACCACCAGCACCGGATCTGCAGTGATAGCCACTTACATCCGCAACGGAGGCTACTCCATGGTCTACTACGACCTGTGCGCCTACCCGCTGGCGTGGTACCTGCTGCAGTGGCCAGTCTGCTTCATAGTGCAAGTACGAGGGCTGATCAGCAAACACGTTCCGTTTGTATATGTTGAAGTGAAGGATTGAGCTGGAGGCAGCGAGTGCCAGCGTTGGTTGGGTGTTTAGGAACCTCGTAAGTAGTGCTGATCAGAAGGGCTTCAATGTGAACTTCAAAATCAAAATGACATTTCAAGTGTAAGTGCTGCTATTTTAATTAAAGATATATTTTAGTTCAAATAACTTTCATATCTTTCAAGCTAAACATTGAAGACATTGATCTATGGCTTACTCTCAAATTCATGTTTTCGCAAATGAAAATAGTAGACTTCGGCAACAAGATCGTTTGTTGTTGTGGGTTACACCCAGACATCCGGTGCAGGCGTGGCATGGTGGGGGCTGCCCAGCCACTCTTCTCTCAATTTTGGTCATTAGTACTGCATTTCTTAAACAAATTGTACTGAAACATGGGTCCCGATCTGCAATGACGGTCATTATCTATTATAAGAGTAAACTGAAGATCACACAGTTAGGGGTAGTGATAAATATTTTCAAGTCACCAGTTAGTGGCACTCAAACTTGTAGCGGTCATTTTGTTTTTGAAGCACAGCACACTACACAGCACACCTGTCCTCTATGACTTACAGATAGGACGCTGAAGAGTTTATATACTACCCACACTGGCACTCGCATGCCACTACTTCAATCCCTCCCTCCTCCAAATAAAAAATACCCCCGTCGCAGCAGACCTGCGTACTCAGCGAATTTCCAATGGAATTTTGGTATATTTCCTATTTCCCCATAAATCCATGGGGATGAGAGTATGTAGGTTTGCCACCATATGGGTTTTGTTGGTAAATATAAGTTAAACCCTACCTAGTGATTGTACATACCAAATTTTATAAGGCTATGGTGTTCTTTTTATTTTCCCCATAAACCCTATAGGGGTGAGTACGTAGGTTTGCCGCCATATGGGTTTTATAAGCAAATATAAGTTAAACGCTTCCTAATGAATGTACATACCAAATTTTATCAAGATATGTCAATAAATAAGCAAGATAGAAGGTTTTGTTGATTTCCCATAAGAATAACATGAAAAACATACTTTTTGGATTTTCTCCATAAACATTTAAGCTAGGTACAAAATTCAAAATACTAGATTGTTTGTTTTTTTAAGCTCCTTTAAATGGTTTCAGTTAAAATTGTTGAATTTTCTAAATAAAAGTAAAAAAAGCCAAAAACCCATTTTTAACCCTTTTGAAACCCCATAAAACCCCGTTCCCATGGTCCGATCATTCTGGTTTGTGAACTCAACCTAGTAGGCGCTGGCTTACACCCCTGTACCAAATTTCATCAAAATCGGAGGTTCCGTTCAAAAGTTATCGTGTTCACGGACAATTAGATATATATATATACATATACGAACGAACGGTGTTTTTGGCTTCTAGGGACCTCAAAATGAAAAAGTATCATGGTCCCGGGCTTAGGTCTTACCGTGACTACTACCGTAATAGCGTATTCCCTATAGGGAAATTCGCTAAAAATAAACTTACTCTCTGATTAGCTACCGAGTAGTATTACCCTTTTAACATTAGTTAATTAAACTGAATTTGCTGAAACTATTAAATCCTAATCTGGCTAGACCACCAAGGTCTGCAAGAACTGAGTTGGACCTGTAATAATCTAGTATGGTGGACAACATGGTGTGATAGTGGGGATCGGTGCAACCCCCTGAACAATCGTAAATCCTTTCATGCAACTGAGGATTATTAATTAATAGCCCAGTGACCAATAAAGGGTGTTGGGGTACCAAGACATGGCATCTGAGTCCATTTTGAAGCTACCGCAATAGGTTTTGCAAGACAAAAAGTTTTAGGGGAAGGCACATAGAATGGATCATCACTATGAAGGACTACCAGTAGTGAAGTTTTATTGTTTCCTATATACAATGTTTCCAAAGGTTGGCAAGACAGGTCCTCACCCAACGTTTACCGATGCATTACTTATGGCTATAGATACAAATATTTTTTTTATTTATTTCAGGTTTAAAGCTGCTAAGAGTCTGCATACCAGCCGCCTTGGATTTTTATTCTCATATGACTAATATAAAATTTCAAACATCCACTACACCTTCAATATTGGTAAAAAAAGATTCAACTTTATGCCATTTTAAAGAAAATTTTAATATCTAGGACATTGTGAAATCAAAATCACAATTAGAGCGATTATGAGATTAAACTACTGAAAAACGTGTCCATTTCTGAACAAAAAATGTTTATAATACTTTGTGGTTAGTTATCAAACAATCAATAATAAAAATCAATAATAAGTTTTTGATTTCAGGTATTAAAATTTCCTTTAAAATGACATAAAGATTATTTTCCAACCAATATTAAACGTGTAGCGAATGTTTGAAATTTACCATTGGTCTTATGGGAATAAAAATCCATATATACCAACCTGAAACAGCGACTGTAATCCTTAAATTGAAGAAAATCGACAGTCATCGCCAAACCAACCATATGATTCTAAACTAATTGCCTATTTTAGTTCCTCCTAAACCATCTAACTCTCTTTCGTGTCGCCCCAGGATTACCTCACGTACTGGGCTCATCGCATGTACCACTCCCCGTGGCTATACCCACATTTCCACAAGATCCACCACAGGTTCAAGGCTCCCACGTGCTGGTCTGTGACCTCCTTCCACCCCTTCGAGATCTTCACAATGCAGCTTGTCCTCGCCTCTCCACTCTACTTCCTGCCTCTTCATTGGAGTAGGTTTATCTGAGAGTAACTGGAACATAAATAAATTATTAATTTTCCATTACAGCAACCTTTTTAAGCTTTGCATTTTATATAAAGCAGCAATGCAGCAAAGAATGTGAACTAAAAAATACAAAATTTCACTTTTTCCCTATGAGGGACGAAGAATTGTAATTTAATCTCCTATGGACTGCAACAGTGATATTTTCTCTCTCAAAACTCACTTTTAATTATCTATTACAAAAAAAAGCAAATGCAATACGTTTAAGAAAATGTTTTTTAATATGCTAGTAACATTAAGTTTGCAATTTAAATTTCAATCAAGATTGGTTAGGTCAATATTTGTTAAAACTTTTAATACTGTATGCTAATTATAATATGTTTTTATTTATGTTATTTACAGCGTCATTCACATCAATTGGAATCTATATTTACTACAATGCCATATTAGATCACTCAGGGGTGGACATAAAAGCTCCCAGATGGCAGTTTTGGAAGCCCGATTCAATATTTCATGATAATCATCACCAGTATACACATGTCAATTTTGGTTTCAACTGCTACTACTGGGATCTGGTAAGTAATAAAGTACCAGGATAACCGAGCCTTGCTCATTGGTTTCAATTCACTTTTGATGTAGTGTCATGGCAATAAAGCTATTAAATTTCCATCAACAACCAACTATACCTCTTCACAGTAAACAGCTGTTTCAAAAACACTGCTTAACATTAATGTTCCTTTATTTTTTTATACCTTTCGTTGTTATTTCGATACCTAAATAGCAACCCATAAGACCAATGTTAAAAATTACAATTTTAAAACTTAAATTTAGACCAAATTTGATTTTTCCTGGGATTGAGATTGTTTTTTAATTAATTTTTGGGCCAAAACACTCTTAAATACAAAGTTTAACCCAAATTTTCCAGCTAGATTTTGAGACCGAGGAACACACATCCCTTCAGACAGTGCTCGTATTATAGTATAGGATATTACAGAAAAGTTATTTAAACTTGATTCTTACTGGATAACATGAGGGAGAGACAAAAAAATGATGAAGGGTTTCTTTATCCTTGGTGATATAAAATTACCGTTGGCTAAAACGTTTATTATATACATAAACTTCGATGACTAAAACATGTTTTTTTTAATTTTGTTAGTATCGATCACTTTTGTTATAGTATCATGGTAATCAGGCCTTGAAGTTTACGCCAAACTATACCTTTTCATAGGTGACAGCTGTTTCAAACCAATCAAGGCTTGAAAGTAACATTTTTTTTTACCCTTCTCTGAACTTCCATTGCCTTGATGGCAACCCATAATACCAAGTTACATTTGAAGTAACTAATTACAAGTTAAATTACATTTGTTAACTTAGTTTGAGACAAAAAACTATTTTTCCTAAGGTGATTCTAAACTTATTTTTGGACCAAAGCATTCTCAAATGCAAAGTTTTAAGCAAAATCTACTTGCTAGATTTCGAGATCATGAGAAATACATCATTTCAGACAATGCTCATATTATACTATAGAATTTTGCAATTAATTGGGTCCCAGCTGTAGAAATTCTACATCAGACAATTTGATGTTTTGATCAGGCCCCTGGATTATCCACTATAGGCCAACCTAGGCCATGGCCTAGGGCATCAGCCAGGGGGGGTCTAACGGTCCAAATATGATTTTTAATAGGTTGGCGAAAAAATATTCATCTATAAATAAAACTTTAAGGTGAATATTATATTAGCAAAAGAGAAGGGAAAAAGCTCTATTTATAATCTGGAACTTGAATAGAATTTATTATTTAGTTTATTTATTGCTCCTTGTGCCTAGGGTTGGGTAGATTATCAAATTGTGTGTGTTGCAACGAGTAAGATATTGGACAGTGGCTAACTGGCTCATTCAACACTCCTGTTCATGACCCCGACCCCTTAAAGTTAATTTGATTTCCTTTAAATGTTCATTTTTTAAACTTTACTATGGATTTAAATTTATTTCTGTATTACTAATTTCACAATATTTTATTTCATATCTTAAATTAACATGCTGGTAAATGAAACTAAAATGATGTTAGAGGATCACATTTGCGGATTTAAGTGACGAAACACTCATTTATATAACAGGCAAAGTAGTAAGAATTGAAATAACCTCACATATCGGCTTGTTGGTTATCATGAGTGGGGACATAATTTTTACCTTTAGCCTAGGGCGTAAAAAATGTTAACCTGGGCCTGGTTTTGATATACAGTAGTGAGTATGAGGTGGGGAGGGGAGTAATATAAAACAAGTCAAGGGCTCTGAGATTGATAAAGTTTTTTATAATTGCATAAACATTGTTGCAGATACATGGGACATATCGTAAAACCGACCGTATTTACAATGAAAATATATTTTATGGTAATGGAAAATCATTGACACAGGCTACAAGGAATGAACTGGATAATGAATTCAAAGAAAGAATGGCTGAGAACCCGAAAGCACACAGAAGATTAAAAAATGTTTTATTGAAGGAATAATTTATTATAAACTAATGTATATACCCATCTCTATATATTAATAGGCAAGCATATTTCTTTTCCTCCTGTTTTATCAGCGTGTGTGAATTGTAGGAGAAATCTGCGCAAACCGTTAGAAAGGTATTGTGCAGAAGATGAGCAGGAATCGCATTATAATTCCCATTCTCCCCCAGGGCTACGTCCTACAGGCTTTCAAAATTTCAATGTTATTCTTATGTTGACGTGATTGAATCATGAGACAGCTGTTAATACAAATACTAACAAATCAGGAAGAACATATTTTTCAGTTATAAAACATTTTAAAACTAATTGGCTGAAGATCTGATTAACTGAATTTTTGGTCAAATTTTTTGGTCGAGTGGGCCTCTAGTTCATTTTAATGACTACTATTTGAGCTGGCCGTCCTGTATACATTAATTAGTTAAAATTAATTCTAAGTAACTTTAAGAAAACTCATGTCCCATGAATTTTGAGCTAGGAAGAGCTGACTGTAGAAAAATATCAGACTACCTTTATACCTATATTAAAATTTATAGTTTGACTCTTTCAAACTTTTTTCAACTGTAATGTAAAATAATACTAATGTTTCAACCAGAACTATCGCAATTTAGATACAATTGTCATTGAATGAAAAACATATTTTTTTCCTAGGACTGATTATTTGGTAAGTAAGTATAAAAAGATTGCAAAACCTTCCCAATCGTCAATCCACTGCAAGTGCAGTTTACTCAGTATTTTAGATTCTGGAAGGATATTTCATATTAAAAATTAGAATGCAAAGCACAAAGAGAATACCCCCCACTTCATAAAACATACTTGCATAATAGCATACTTGCTCATAAATAGGGAAATAAATGTCTATTCTCCTTATAATAAATATAGGGAAAGAATATGAAGGTATGCTGCAATGGGAACACAAAAAGTAGGTAGGTTTTTAGAATAAAAATAATTTATTTCGACTATATGAAGCCATACATTAAGTTTAATCTCCTTTATTTATCTGTCCATAAATAAAGGAGTTGGCTATTTTCCATATGATTAACATAGGAAAAGAATATGCAGGCTTGCTTGCCATGATAAGCACAAATATTCCCTATAGGGAAATTCGCTAAAACCAAGATTTTTTACCATAAATATATGAATCACAACCAAATAAAGCTAAATACCAAGTTTCATCCAAAAATATTGGTTAATAAGTGAAATATTAACACATCCTTATTATCCATAAGATTAACATTGGACCCCCAAAATACAATGTACTGTCTTTAGACTTTTTAATATCTCTGAACCAATGGAGGCAGAGCAAAGCTTCAAAGTACTAAATTGTGTGTTTTTTTTAGCTAAATACAATAATAAATACCCCCGTCGCAGCAGACCTGCGTACTCAGCGAATTTCTAATGGAATTTTGGTATATTTTCTATTTCCCCATAAAATCCATGGGGATGAGAGTATGTAGGTTTGCCGCCATATGGGTTTTGTTGGTAAATATAAGTTAAACCCTACCTAGTGATTGTACATACCAAATTTTATAAGGCTATGGTGTTCTTTTTATTTTCCCCATAAACCCTATAGGGGTGAGTACGTAGGTTTGCCGCCAAATGGGTTTTCTAAGCAAATATAAGTTAAACGCTTCCTAATGAATGTACATACCAAATTTTATCAAGATATGTCAATAAATAAGCAAGTTAGAAGGTTTTGTTGATTTCCCATAAGAATAACATGAAAAACATACTTTTTGGATTTTCTCCATAACCATTTAAGCTGGGTAAAACATTCAAAATACTAGATTGTTTGTTTTTTTAAGCTCTTTTAAATGGTTTAAGTTAAAATTGTTGAATTTTCTAAATAAAAGTAAAAAAAGCCAAAAACCCATTTTTAACCCTTTTGAAACCCCATAAAACCCTATTCCCATGGTCCGATCATTCTGGTTCGCGAACTCAACCTAGTAGACGCTGGCTTACATCCCTGTACCAAATTTCATCAAAATCGGAGGTTCCGTTCAAAAGTTATCGTGTTAACGGACACATAGATATATATATATATATATAGATATATTATATTCAATATAATCAAACAAGAGAAAACATTTACCAGCTATAAAAGTTTATATTTCGAATAAATACATCGTTTTCAAAACTTAAGCTGGTAATGGTTAAGACAAACAAAACAAACTAATGTTGGTAAACGTAAGAAAACAGATGATTTTGAAATTAATATATAAATGAAGGTAAAGAGAACAAATTATTAAAAGAAATCACCGAATGTTCAAGCCGTCCGGTTGCCTAGATTTTAAAATTAGTTGATGTGCTATCTCCACATTTCTTAAGTGATGAATGTTGGTGTTCTTGTCAGGATCAGGCTTGGCGTGGTATATGCCTTTTAGAGTATAACATTCATCAAAGTTTACTTTTTTGTGCTCTACAGCATGTGCTGAGATTGGTCGGTTTTTATTTCCATGAGCAACATCAAACCTATGGTTTGTCATGCGGACTCTGAGTGGCGTGATGGTTTGCCCGATATATTCTTTAGTGCAGTGCTTGCATGTTAGCTGGTAAACAACATTACTTGTACATGCAAGCACTGCACTAAAGAATATATCGGGCAAACCATCACGCCACTCAGAGTCCGCATGACAAACCATAGGTTTGATGTTGCTCATGGAAATAAAAACCGACCAATCTCAGCACATGCTGTAGAGCACAAAAAAGTAAACTTTGATGAATGTTATACTCTAAAAGGCATATACCACGCCAAGCCTGATCCTGACAAGAACACCAACATTCATCACTTAAGAAATGTGGAGATAGCACATCAACTAATTTTAAAATCTAGGCAACCGGACGGCTTGAACATTCGGTGATTTCTTTTAATAATTTGTTCTCTTTACCTTCATTTATATATTAATTTCAAAATCATCTGTTTTCTTACGTTTACCAACATTAGTTTGTTTTGTTTGTCTTAACCATTACCAGCTTAAGTTTTGAAAACGATGTATTTATTCGAAATATAAACTTTTATAGCTGGTAAATGTTTTCTCTTGTTTGATTATATTGAATATAATATAATAGCCGATTGGTATTTACTGTAATAAGGATATATATAGATATATATATAGATATATATATATATATATATATATATATACATATATATCAATTTGAACGAACGGTGTTTTTGGCTTCTAGGGACCTCAAAACGAAAAAGTATCATGGTCCCGGGCTTAGGTCTTACCGTGACTACTACCGTATAATAGCGTATTCCCTATAGGGAAATTCGCTAAAATTAAAATTTAATTAAATAATCTATACTTATTTAATACGCTAAGGGTTTTTTTTGCCTTGAGAACTCCTCCTACAATTTTCAACCGATTTTCATGTTTTTGGTGTCATTAGATAGGGTTTGGTCTGTAGTTGTTTCCGCCAAAAATTGATGAGTATCGGACTGAAAATAAAGGCGCTATCCACCATTGAAATCTCAAAGTTTCCCATATAAATAACATTGGGATTGAATAAAACATTTTAAACATATGTTAATAATCAGCTGTAAGTACGTGTAGGTTTGGTGATTAAAAGAGATTCACAATATTGGATTGGTCGGATGTCATTGATTTTGAGCTAAAAGTAACTTTTGTATTGTATTAAAACAAATTGCTCGATTTCGAGCAACACGTGTACTAGTTGTTTTTAATTACATATGAAAAATGGAAAAAACTTATTTTTGGGGTACAAAACCCCCCAAAACTACCTCTTCCGGGAGGTTTATATGTCTGGTTTACTAACTCTTCCGAATAAATGTATGATTACACATCTCTACCAAATTTGGTGTAGATCGCACCATTTTTATGAGAGTTATCATGTCTAGGGACACATACATATCTATATATACATACATATACATATATATATATATATATGTATATATATATATGTATATATATATATGTATATATATATACATACCATTTGCTGTTAAAATGGTCTTATTTGCATTAAATTCAATGCAAAATCCACGTTTTTAAAAAGAAAAATCGCAATAACTCCGTTATTTGTTGTCAGATCTTTACAAACTTGGCACCATTGGTTAGGTAATTAAATTTGGCAACTTTTTTGTGTCTTATGAAATTTTTATAAAATTTACCGATTTTGAGATATTTGAGTTTGAAAATTTTAAATGGCCGCCATTTTGAAAATATACAATGGAAAAAATTTTATTCTTGGGAATGTACATTGGTATGATAAAGATTTATACCAAATATTATCTGAATACAACCATCCGTTACGGAAATAAAAATTATTATGTGTAAAAAACAAAATGGCGGCTGTGTAAGTAACTTAAGACTTCCGGACAATTTAAATATGATATTTAGATATGTTTTTAACCCAGGAACAATGCCCTAAAATATTGGTAGGGAGTTCTGAAACACCCTGTATATGTGTGTGTGTGTGTGTCTGTGTGTGTGTGTGTGTGTGTGTGTGTGTATATATACCCATCTCAATACCCATATAAATTTTAATGACTATTATTTTTGGTCTCTGGACACCTAAAAACAAAAAAGTAACATGGTCCCGGGCTTAGGTCTTACCATTACACCTACTGCAATAGCTTATTCCCTACGGGAAATTCGCTAAAAATCGCTGGAATACCTAAAACTGGAATATTTCATTGAATTTGTTTCTTAGCATTAAACAAATAAGTAATAAAATAGATTTTGAGATTTTTAGAAACAATTTTTTATCTATATTGAGGTGGGGTTTTTGGCAAATTGCTCGGAATTCAAAGACCTTTAAAATGATCTATCATATGACATATCGCAATGCAGTTTCTCTGACGACGTCGGACGTCCCTAAAAGAAGTCTTGGGAAAAACTTCATTGGCCTACGTCATGTGATACATCATTTAAAAAGGGCTTTGCATTCTGAGCATTTAGCCACAAACCCAACCTCAAAAGGTTAAGTGCATCGGGAGTTATTACATTTTTTGTTTCCAGCAATATGATTGTAATACAAAGTTTGATCGCCTGCAATTTTTGACTCGGTCATTCTTTTGAGGTCGGGTTTGCGTCATTGTTCTCTATTCTTAGAGTCCTTTAATTTTATGTACATATTGACCTATGCTTACTTTTAAGATTTTCTTCTGACTCCTTGTGGACCGTCCCCCCTTGGAGGTCCAAGGACAATAAGTACTTTAGGAAATATAGTCTTAGTCACTCAAAATCAATTTGCAAAGTTTTTGTTTTGTTTCTTAAATACTTAAAAAAATATTAAATAGTTTCCAGCATTTTTTCACCCTCTATATACAGTATAATTTATCTACACGTAATAACCTGTTACTAAGTGTGGATGTCATGAAATAATGTAACACTTGTTATAGTTCTTTTATGACAGCCCTAATCCGTCTTATTTTATTGACCGCCTTAATTTTGATTGAACTATTTAGAAACCAATGCGTAAATTTTAGCTTACAAAGAATCTTAATAGATGCAAATAAAAGATATTTAAATATATAGTAGATGCAAATATAAATCAAAGCACAGAGGCTTGATTCAAGGTTCCCTTATATAGGAAACTGACCGAGGAAAGTGTTGTAGTCTCTAGAAAGTTCACTCTTCTTGCTATAATTAATTAAACTACTTTCAGTTCAGATTGTCTTCTCCATTATTTGCAAATGTAAAATAAATTTCTTGCAAAGAAATTTCGTAATTATTGAAGAATAATTAAGTTGTGATAAAATAAACTTAAATAACGGTGTCATTGACGAATTACAATTGAATTTTTATTTAGATTTAAAGTTTTTTTTAACTAGGCTGACAAATAAAAAAGTTTATGTTGGCTGGATATTTTTGTTGTGCTAACCAAAATACTTCATGAGTAATAGTTAACAGTTCTCTAAAAAATCTCGATATATGTTTAGACTAGCTGTTGCCCGTCACGGCTTCGCCCGTGATTAAATTTATTTTATAGCTAGTCTAATAAAATCTTTTTAAAGAGCAACGAAATCTACTTCCTTAAGAATGACATTGAAACAATGAAGTAGTGTAATTTGAGCTCTGATGAAATTTCGCAAAACCTGTTCTTAGTAAGAAAAGGAACCTATGAAGAACCTATGAGCAAATAGGAACGACCATGTCAAATTTCAACCCCGTAGGCCCTACAGTAATTTTGAAGTCATGTGGGGCGGATCCCTAAAGAACATCAAAAGCTTTATATGCAAAACTGTTCCTTAGTGAACACCTATAAGCAAAAAGGAACGTTTACGTTAAATTTTAACCCGTAGGATCTATGGTAGTTTTGAGACTTTGTGGGGAGGAGCCCTAAAGGAAATTTGCAAAATTGTTTCTTACTGATCACCTATGAGCAAAGAGGAACGTCCATGTCAAAGTAAAAACCCGTTGGCCCTTGATTAATTTTAAAGTCAGGTGGGGTGGACCCCTAAAGAACTTTAAAAACTATGTTTACAAAACCATTTCGTAGTGAGCACCTGTTAGCAAAACGGAACATCCACAATAAATCTATTCCCCCTAGGATCTATGGTAATCTTGAGGTTCTATGGGGTTTTTGCAGAGGCCTAAAGGAAATTTGCAAAATGATTCCTTTGTAAGTAACTAAGTGCAAAGAGGAATGTCCGATTCAAATTTAAACCCCGGAGGCCCAAAAATAATTTTGAAGTCCTGTGGGGCAGAGCCCTAAAGAACTTCGAAAATAATATTTGCAAAACCGTTTCTTATGGAGCACCCATGTGCAAAGAGAAACGTCCATGTCAAATTTCGACCCCGGAGGCCCTAAAGGAATTTTGAAGTCCCTTGGGACAGGGCCCTAAAGAACTTCGAAAACTATATTTGTAAAACCGTTTCATAGGGAGCACCCATGAGCAAAAAGAAACTTCCATGTCAAAAATCGACCCCGGAGGCCCTAAAGTAATTTTGAAGTCCTGTGGGGTGGAGCCCTAAAGAACTTCGAAAACTATATTTGCAAAACCGTTTCTTAGGGAGCACCCATGTGCAAAGAGAAACGTCCATGTAGAATATCGACCCCGGAGGCCCTAAAGGAATTTTGAAGTCCCTTGGGGCAGAGCCCTAAAGAACTTCGAAAACTATATTTGTAAAACCGTTTCATAGGGAGCACCCATGAGCAAAGAGAAACTTCCATGTCAAATATCGATCCCGGAGGCCCAAAAATAATTTTGAAGTCCTGTGGGGCAGAGCCCTAAAGAACTTCGAAAACTATATTTGCAAAACCGTTTCTTAGGGAGCACCCATGTGCAAAGAGAAACGTCCATGTCAAATATCGACCCCGGAGGCCCTAAAGGAATTTTGAAGTCCCTTGGGGCAGAGCCCTAAAGAACTTCGAAAACTATATTTACAAATCTTAGGGAGCACCCATGAGCAAAAAGAAACGTCCATGTCAATTTTCAACAACGGAGGCCCTAAAGTAGTTCTGAAGTCCAGTGGGGCGGAGCCCTAAAGTGCTTCAGAAACTATATTTGCAAAACAGTTTCTTAATAAGTATCTATAAGTAAAGAGAATGGTCCATGTCAAATTTCAACACTTAGGCTATACAGTAATTGTGAGCTTCTGTGGGGCGGAGCCCTAAAGGGGATGTTTAAAGCACTTTTTGAGCATCTAAGAAAAAAGAGGTCACTCCAAATTTCAACCGTGCAGGTTTCCTGATTTGTATTTAAATTTGGCCATGCGGATAATGTTACATTGAAATTTCAAAGCCCTGTGTTGCGGAGCTCTGAAGAAATTTTGTAAAATCATTTCTTAGTGAGCACCTAAGAGGCAAGACGAACCTGTGTTTAAAGTTTCAAGTTTTATGTTTGGTAGTTCCTGAGATTTCATGATTAGTCAGTCAGTAATAACTCTCCGTCAGGTTTAGTTTGGTCCCTAAGCTCACTCGCCGCAATTCTCTAGTTTTTTATAACCAATCTTCCCTCAATTATTTGAATGTAAACAGCTGTTTACAAAATTAATATTCCTCAATGTAATCACATGTTCCAATTCAAAAATGTTGCTTCCATAAGAAAAACATGGTAACTTTGAAGACGTGTGGGGCGGAGCCCTGATGGAATTTTGTAAAATCGTTTCTTAGTGAGCACCTAGGAGGCATGACGAACCTATGTCCAAAGTTTCAAGTAAATCCGTTTGCTAGTTCCTGAGATTTCGTGATGAGTCAGTGAGTGGGATTTCGCTTATATAGATAACAACTAAATTGCTTGAAAGCAAGAATTTGTTGCTCTAGTGGTGTCTTTGTGGGTAGGCATTATTTCGTAGTTTTGCATCCCAGAGGCCTCATAAGCATGAGTATGAGTGATGCTTGATGACAAATTAAATTACTTTACTTAGGTGTAATTTTTTCCCAGCAACCTATTAGAATAAACATATTGTATAGGTTTACAATTTATCAATGATGGGTTTAATAATAATACATGTCAATGTTTATTTTTTACAACTTTGTACAACAGGTCTAACAGTAACGTACTTAAACCTTGACAAAACCCTGGTAACTGGTCAGGTCTGCAGTAAACCAAAAATCACATAGAGTAAACAGGAAAAGGAGAGGGAGGAAGTTGGCATGCAGCATTGACATTTTCCAGGGCCTGACTTACCTGCTTGGCGCCGCGCAAGAAATTGAGATTGTTTTTTGACCTTGCAGTTCTGAGGAGAATCGTCGATCGGCGGAGTTATCTTGAACGCTCGCCGATTGACGGCCAGGTCCGAGGCAAAAGACAATTTTACGGATCTGCAGGTATTTGTTATTCGCATTGATTGAAATGAATATGCACTTCCGATTTGATAGATCACTTGGTTGAAGTGTTCGGCCGTGAAGACGTTTCAACCAATAAGACTACCGGTGATGAAAATAAACTTTATAGGTTGTTGAGAAGAGGAATGCAAGCAATTTTTAGCTGTAAGTAAACAGCGGAGAGCATATCAACATGCAACAATGGATTTTACTCGATTCATCGCCAAAGCCTTGAACGTAGACTCCAATAGACCAATAATAGTACCACGGTAGCAATCAATACGAGTATTTCGATTAGAGGACACTGTTACAAAAAACGCGATTGCAAAACTCTAACTTTAATTACAGTTTCTAATTTGTTGTACATTAAATTTTGTTGAAATAAATTTTACTATGATTAACAAACACTTACAGCTTACTGTTTACTATATGTTTCATTCACGTAAATTCGATCATCTGAAACCAACCAGACATATGTCTCTTTATACACAGCGTTTCCCTGAACTCTCTACTGACCCCTTAAAAGGTATTATTCCTGAAGTAACGACAAGCCAAAGTATCATATAAAATTTCGAAAACTATTGGGTTAACCACACAGCCGCCATTTTGTATTTTTTAAAGAGTAATTTTTAATTTAAGAACAGTTTGTTGTAATAGTTTGAAACTAGGTATACAGCTTTTTTAGGAAAAGGTCTAATTGAAGAAAAATAATAAACTTTTTACGATTCACATTTTCAAAGTGGTGGCTCGGTGGCTGTTTAAAATCTTTAACCCTGAAAACTACATAAGGTAGCAAAATTTATGTTATTATGTGATTTGTAGACATTTTAATTTAAAATCCAACGATGAAAGACCATGGTAATCTGTTCATAAACAAGCAAGATAAAGCGATTTAACTGAGGCTATAGTCACGGCCATACCGCTCCTCGGGGACCGGTTTTGTATGAGACCAATTAATTGTTGAGCTGGTGCCGCGACCGCGCTTTTCCCGCAACAACCCACTCAGATGTTGGACTATTAGTTTTGAATCGCTCTATTTCGCTTACTTATAAACCGATTTCTTCAATTGTTATATCGTTGGGTGTTTAATTAAATCCCCAAAAACCACATACTGTAATAACATACATTTTCCAACCTTATGTAGATTATAGGCCTATATATGCAATTAATAAAGCCACGTAACTTAACGAATGAATTTGCTTTACTATTCAGTTAAAGTTATTGGTTAATCAGTTGGTCCATGAAAATTAACATGTAACGTAAGCTCGATATTTTTTCAGAAGTGCCGTACAGTCTCTCCCCCCCTCGCCCAAATATTTAAACAGTCGCAAATTTTGAAAGTATGAATTGTAAAAAAGTGATTACTTTTCTTCAATTAAACCATTAGTACCTCAAAAAGTTTTTTAATGTAAAAAGTTTTATCTTATTACAACGAACCGTTCTTAAAATTTTTGAAATTTTAAATATGATATTTTGGCTTGTCTTTAGGTCAGGAATAATACCTTTAGAGTTCAGTAGAGAGTTCATGGACACCATGTATGGCAATTTGATTATATTAACGTTTGGTATAAATAAAGCAATGGGATTTATTGGATGTTTAACGAAGAGGGATTGAAGGCTACCACAACCACAATGCAGTAAACTTATGTATTTATAAAATACACTAAATGTTTTGTGTATTTTATAAAAATAAATAAATAAATAAATAAAATAAAAATAACTTATGAAGTTTGAAAATGTAGGCCATTCTCTCACAGCTAAGCTATGTTATAGGCCTAGTTGATTGTTTTACATTATTAAAATCCATTAATATTACTATTAAAAATCACAACATAACGTAGGAATATTTTATAATTATAATTTCGTAAATAACAAATATTTAAGACCCTCTATCTCGACCCATATCGTAAAGATAACACTTATATAAATGAAAAATGAATTGCACGAGTTGTTTATTATATGGGTCATTACTCAATGACCTCAAATACAGTGTCTGTCAAAATATTCCAGTGGGGCTTGAGGCAGTCATTAGGCGTTTATCGGGTCAACCTTTGGTCGGTATTTTCATTCACATAACGAGCGATGATCTCTTGGGAAGAATAACACCTCTGTTGTCAATGCCCGAGTTTATACTTTGTGAATTTTACAGTGGAGATCCGTTAATACAATAACTTTAAACGAAACTTTAAATTTTAATGAAATTTGGTATGAAGACTTAGGTTAAAATCTATAAGAATGAGTTTCAAACCCATGCACATTAAGACCGAAAATGAGGAAGAGATCAGGCTAAAGGGTTTTTTCACTTACCGTTTGTGAAAAATACATTAAAATTTGTTGATTTAGCATTCATTGTGCTACCTCAATAAAATTGCGGAAAAAAGAAACTTGGCAACATGACTCGATCATTACTATATGAAAAATTGTCATCTAGGAAAATATTCATTACCTTTCAATTACTTTCAATTGATAAAATATGTGTATGAAAGTGTATAATGTAATTTTATTCAGTAAACATATGAAAAATCGAATTCCATATTGGCTGAGTAGCCTACGTTTTTATTCAAATTCATTAATTCGCCTTTTAGCCGTATAATATTCGCTATCCTATACAGTTACTGAAAGTCTGAGTTATAAGCAGATACCAAAATTTTGTTTGTGTAGGGTCTAATAAATGTGTTATTTTAGAAATAGATTTTAGACTAGGTATACAGACACAAATTTCAACAGTCGAGGCTAACTGGCTAAGTCTTAGCACGACAGTTACAGAGGCGACAAACCTACATATCATTATCACATTCGGGAATCTGAGCGGTTACTTTTTTGGGACAAGGGCGTCGGCGGGGCAGGGGCTGATTTGTGGCCCTTGGTGGGGGGGAGGGGGTGAAGGGATGGAAATTTCCACCGGGGAGTCCCGACACCCTCGACCTCTCTGAAAGTAGGACTACAAAGAAACTGACACTAATGATTCCTTCCCGTCTAGACATGTCTGGTCCATGGTGCCTACGTGACCGTGGCCGTCACGCCCGCTGTGGGTGGGGACCTGTAGACTCGGAGCGATAGTCAGAGATATTGATTTGTTTTTCATCAAGATATCTATATCAATAATCATAAATTACCAATATAAGAGGGCTTAACCAAACTCAAAACTGTTAAACTGTTAGATTTTAAAAAAAATTTGCTAATTACTATTCGAAATCTAACCGAGTGTTGCAATTTTTTCCAGTGGTGCAAAATTCGGAGGTTGCCACTTCATCCAATCGCCAACAACGGTGATTCTACACCCAGTTGCCATTTGTAATTGAGCTATTTATTGATTATGTAACAGCTCAGGTTGACATTATATTTTAGACCAGGGTTTAGACCGTTTCCTAAAAAAAAAAACGTTTTAAAAGTCCCAGTTAGAAGTTCACAGTTTGAAATAACTGAGGTCATGAACTTTTATTAAAACGTAAATATTTACTTTATTAATGTGCTATAGGTGTAGGATAATACCTTATACCTCGGCCGTAAAACAGTACATTATAAAAAGGGTAGGTAGACAAGACAAGGCAATAGGCACAGACAAACTTTTCCAACTTTATATAATGATCTTATCACTTTTGATAACAGACATATAAAATTCAAGACCAGAGAGAAAAACAGCACTGACACTTAATCGCTGTCATAAAATAACTGACGCATAGAGGCAGTAGTGGAAGATTTGTTTGGTGTAATGTGATTTTAATTTTTTGATAAAAATAATGGAAGTGATAAGGGTTTATGTCTGAACCGGAGAATTAAAAAAATATCGAAGCTACTACAAACATATTTCTATAAGGGTAAAATTTAAAAATTATAAGGGACATGAATACAACATATAGGGTATAAAGCGATCAATTCTTAAATTACCGAAAGACGTGTTTTTCATGTTATCCGCATCTAAATGCATAAAGCTTGATACTTTAAAGTTTTGTGGATCCGAATTAACACAGATGGGTTGTGACATAGAAAAACAGTATCCAAGAATGACGGAACTGATATTCTTCGGAATCTGGTTGTACCACATGAGGAATATCAGCAATGTGACGTCAGTAAATCTTATCAGCGTGACACTCTCCATGGCATATTGTTATTCACAGTGCAATTTATTATGTGTTATCGATTATTTGAAGCAAATAAGAATTTTTCTTCACGATACATTTTTTTTGTTGCTATTTAAATTACTGTAAAAAGTTACATAGAAAGCCTCCCATTCCCTTACAAAGCTAACTTCTCATCGATTATTACAAATATTAAAAAAAATTAATGTAAGTTAATTTTCGTTGCAGGCCTACTATTTTTTCTGGATTTCATAATTTTCATGTTTGATTAGTAAACTCATCCCACGACGTGTTTATTGCATAGTCATGTGGATGAGGATTTCGCGATTTGGGACAAAGTTCATAAGTTAATTAATTTATCTTCTATATTGGCCCCCACAGCACAGATTTATTGTTAAGGTAGGTTGATCCCCAAGAGGCCTACTCAAAAACAGCTGCAATAGTAAAAGTTTTTTTTTTTTTTTTAAGGGGGTGAAGTTGACTGCAGTAATTAGGCCTACGGTTTGTATTTAATTACCTGAACCAAAATTATTCCTTTCATTGCACTAATACCACTGACTATATACACTAACATGAATAGACTTCTCATAGTAAAGGCGTGTTTGAAACCAATTTACGGTGGCGCGATCTTCCGCGATACATGGAAGTTCAAGTGACATATATGAAAACTGATAGGTAAATCAATAACTGAGGGTGGTGTTTATGTTGTAATAAAGTGTTTTCATCATACCATTGCAATAAACGTTGTTTTCGAAACGGTCAGCTGTGATCGAAACTAGTTGATTCCCGGTGGGTTGGATAAACATGTTGGTAAACAAAGTTTTCGGGACTAGACCTCGAAACAGTGGTTTTCGGGACTAGGCCGGAAAAAAACTTCCGATGTTTGACACCACTAGCACTGCTATTCTGCTTACAGCAACTTAAACCTCGTTGACTCCAATATATAAATGTCAAACAGCTGATTGTTTAGTAGTGAATAGTTCAAATACAAGATAAACAAATAACAACGTAAGAGGGGGTATATAGGTTAAAATTTATTAATTTTTATCCAAACTGTAAATTTATTAAAGGTGGTATGATGAAAAGTACTGTTCGTAACTCGTCCGAAAGTGGTATATCGGTGCTCGATCGAATTCAAGTACTCGGCTTCGCCTCGTACTTGAAACTCGATCTTGCACAGATAACGACCACTTTCCGGACTAGTGACGAAATATACTATTTTGCAGCACTGTAAATCCAGCTGAATAATTACAGTAGTATATCATCGACTGCAACGCCAACACCTCTGGCGCGGCGTACACGGACCTTCCAAATTTCGGTACCGGTATAAAACAAAATGCATTGGATGAGAAGTCTATTCACGTTTGTGAATATAGTCAATGCTAATACGTTTCTTATTGCAAGAAGAAGGAAGTGACGAGTCAAAACTTATAAAGTAGGCCTAATAATAAACATTGACTCTGATGAATAAGCCAACAGAAAATAAGAAAAACCTTTCTCCTCTGTGCCCTAATGTTATGATTTGCTGACTGATTTGGGACTTCAACTTTTCCAAAAACAAATAAATAAAATAAAAGCAATAAAAATTAGTGCAATTTAGTAATTGTTTAACATTTAAACGGTAAACTGTAACAGCAGTGATAAACGGTATCAGCTAACTGACACATACTTTCTCCCAAGAATATGAAAATGTGTTAAAAGCCTCAAAACATTAATGTCTTGATGGACATCAGTCCGATAGCCACCAGGTGCGAGCAGCACGAGTTTTTGCAAATCCAAAATTGAGTTTTTAACACATTTTGCTCTATAACTTTTGAACACGCATTTTCCCGGAGACGCGGGTGGTGTCATTTTATTCAGCATTTTAATCTTAATAAACCACAAAATTTTAACCAAAATCATTACAGCAGTTTTTGAGAAATTTTGATTTTTCTCGTTTTTTGGGGGGTTTTGGGGGTAAACTAAACTTAAAAATCGAAAATTCAAAAAAATGATAAAACGCCTGGAATTATCGTGGGTTTGAACCTACATACCACGTTTCACCAAAATCGGACCATTAAGGCATTCTCTGGCTCTGTTTACATCCAGACACACACACATCCACACACACAGACAGACATCACTCTGAAAGTCCCTTTTTTGGACTCTGAGGGCACCAAAACGGATAAATTTACCAACAACTCAAATTTTAAAATTTTGACGAAACCAATACTTTCTCCATATATACATTTATAGGGGGAAAGGGGGCTCCAAAATGGATGTATACATCATCAAACTAATGAGAAGATTTTTACGAAAACAATACTTTCTCCATATACTATGGTATAGGGGGAGAAAGTAAAAATTGTAGTCAGAACAGCTGTACTACTTTCGTGTAGCACAATTTATTTTATTTTTATTTTAAGTACAGTAAGTGTTTGATAAATAATAGAACTTAACCAAGCAACGTAAAAAAGGCACCTAAGTTTAAAGTGATAGAATTATATTACTGTATTTGTAGGCCTAAATGTAAAGAAACATATTAGCCTAATATAAAAGGTTAAACCTTTGCTGTTTCAAGCTGAGCGTATACCTTTTCAATGTATTGCAATCGATATAATCATCAATGCTGAATTATGTCATACCCAAATCTATTTGAGTAATTCTCGATATAGATTCAGCATTTCATTGTTGAGCTCGTAAGCCAGATCAATAATATCATTGTTGCAGCCCCCTCCTTTCTAACGGAGGGGGAGGGGGCCCCCCCACCACCGACGCAGCGGAGAAGGGAGTGCAGGTTTCTTTGTTAAACAGCTGATCGGTTACATCAGTCAGTGTTTGTCGCTAGCCAGTGAGTGGTTATATTGTGAGAACCGTACCCAGTGCCGCCAGTTCAGTTTTGACTGTCGTATTGATTAAAACAAAATCGTGCACCGAGTTCTTAACTTGAAGTTTTATTATTTATTACCCTTTTAAAAGGTGTTGTGAAAATGATAGCTGTGGAGAAATTACCTCATCAAACTTCTGTGGATTTACGCCAAACAATGATTGAAGGTTGGTGTTACTGTATATTTTTTTAATTATTAAATGAATAGTACTGTAAATAATTTATAATTAATGTGATAAAAGTGTTTAATATCTAGCTTCTATACATTTTTAAATGTTGCCTCATCTGTAGTGTTTCAATCGTTCTCCCATGTATTTATAGAAGGACGATTTCTTTTCGTGCAATTAAGTCAAAAGGTATTGCCCCTTTTTAATAGTAACTTAGTTATTGTATTTTATTACCAACCAATTAAACAATTTAAGGCATATTGAACCCCTTTTCTAGTTGGCTTTCAGCAAATTTCAAAATTTGGATGTCATACATTTTATTTAACCCAGTTAAAACCGCAATTAAGTAATTTATCTAAAGAATTAATTAGGCTAATTTTATTTTTATTAAATGATGAAAGTGGATTAAATTCAGTACGAAAATTAAAATTGGATACTCCCTAGTCCCGACCCCTCTTCAACCTTCATAAGTTACGGCATGTCTTTAAAACATATTGTATTAAGTTTACCACTTCTGTGAACACTGCTAAATGCAGTGATCTATTAATTAAAACTAATTCTAATAATTGTGTGAGTCATTCAATATACGAGTACAATAGCCTACTAATGCTAGAGGTGAAAGGGTGCGAGGCGAGCCGGTGTTTAGATCAGATGGAACCATCTAGATGCATCACATGCCGTAGAGTGCCAGGTCAGCCATGCGCTGGCCGACCTGGTATCTAGAGTCAGAGTCTGTGGCCATGCGATTGTTGCAAATTACTTTTTAATCTGATATTGACTAAATAAATAAAATGCAACAAAGATACTAAAGATCAGTGTGAATTACATCTAGCCTACTGAATGTGCTTCTCCACTTTGGAAAAATATGTAAAAGTACTGTAACAAATTATTACATTTTTTTTACATTTGTCTTGTGTCAACAATATAAAATTTGATCTGGCAAGACTAGCCAGAACTAATTCAGCATAAGAACACTAATACTTGTAACAATTCAATTTGTATTTTTTTTTTTTTTTTTTTTTTTTTTTTTTGTAACATAATTGTGTTTGAAACATATTATACATAGCCTACGTGGATTCCCATGCCAATGATACCAAAAATGAAATTACCACACTCATATTGCGATCATAGTACAGTACAGATAGAAAAGCATAAATTTCACTATTATTACAATATCTTACCAAAACCAGTACCATTATTGTTCCCAATTAAAAACAAAAAATTTCAAACCGCCCTAGCAACTAGACAGAATGATGGGACCTCCACACAGTACCAGAAAATTCAACCGAAAGGGTGAAAAGTACCTACTTAAACAGTAGGAACTTAACCAGTAGGATTTTAAAGTGTCAGAAGGAAGTGCTGCATCAAGGCTCTTTTGTATTCTGGTTCTTACAATGGCACTATTGGGCCTTCAGTTATTGCCTCTGACCCAGATAGGTGAGTGTTGCGTTCGATAAAGGCTGCCATCATGATTAAGGGGTGCCGAGGGAGTTTTGAGCTAACTTTTTTGTGTGGGAATTGTGAGGGGTGTACTATTGTAGATTGTAGCAGATGGTCATAACAAGTTTCCAAAATGCTAAGCAACTTAAAAGCCTCAATTTTCCTCGCTTATGTGGAAATTCATTGCCGCTGCCCAAAATCGCTCACTATATTTTTTTCTGTCTGCAGGTCAGGAGACGGAGTGGGAGGTGGCGTGTGAGGCTCTGGCCCAGCGGCTGGGAGAGGAGCTGAGATCCGCCAAGTCTGAGCAGCTGTCCTGCGGTGAGGTGCTGCTGCCAGTAGACTTGCTGCCCACAGTCGCCCAACAAATCCTGGCAGAGTCCGAGAAGGAGCCTTGTGGACTAAGGTAAATAGCAAAACAAATAACTAGGGCCTATCTGATTTCCCAAGTATTTTCTGCATAAGACATGTCTTAAGCGTTCCTATCTCACGTGTGTCTTTCATGTAAAAACTTGGTGTAAAATTCATCAGATTAAAATTGGGGACTATTCTGTTGCTACAATGCGGTTGTAACATCCTCATCACAATTAGAAACAGATAAAAATTGTGATAGCATTTTAATTTCAATTTTATTCTCTTTGTATAATGTTAAAAATATTTTAAAATAATCACAACTTGTTCATCAAGTGTTGTACTTTGAGAACAGTCCCAAAATCCCGATAATCCTCAAAACTATTTGACAGAATATAGCTTGTTAATGTTTTTGCTGAAAATTTTCAACGGAGTTCAATTACGTAGGCTATCAGAAAGGTAGTCAACATAGGGTTTCTGTTGGTCACCATTTGCAGAAGTCATATAAGTCACAGACTTTTGACAATTAAAAACTCACTAAATATATCTTTTACCTGTAGAATTTATTGATTTGATAATAAGTGGGTTGAAAAAATTATACGTAGGCTACAACTGGGAAAAGAGCACCAAAGGATAACACAAAATGTTATATTCCTTATTCTCAAACAATAACAGAATGTCTTTGATTTTTACATATGACTGACTATACCCCTTTCAAAATAAATGTGCGGTCGATAAACAAAATTTTATTTCCCACCACAAGGGAAATCCCCTCAATACCTTTCTTAATTCCCCTATTTCCTTCAAAATCATATGTTATTTTAATTTCGCCCTTGAAATTCAGAGTGGAAAATAGCGCTGATGAACATGTTACTTCACCTCGTCGCCGTTGTACACACTTATTTTTACATCTCAAACGTCAAAATAAGAATATTTGTTTACGAAAAATCAAAACATTGGCATAAAGTGACATGCGATACTAAACAGCTATACAAATTCTTAGTGATTGTGATAGGTTGGATTGCTAGCAGTGAGGGGAACGGGAGAAAATGGGGGAATTGAAATCTGCATTTCAACCGCACATTTATTTTGAACGGGGTATAGCACTGGATAGCCTCTTTCAAATTGAACCCACTGTTTTTCCTCCCAGGCATGATCTAAGGTTTTAATTCTTGTTTACAGAGGCTGCACTCTGGACATCCAGCTGGAGACGGACGACGGTGACCTAGTGAAGATCAGCAGCATCAAGTGGGACCCCGAGATGAGCTCCACCTTCCAGCTGAGCCTCACTCTGCGCCAGGACCCGGGACACAAGTGGCGGCTGTCCCGGCTGCTCAAGTCACTGACCAAGGGCCGCACCGTCGTCATCAGCGACCGCTTCCTCCTACGCAAGACCCGGCTTTACCGGCCCCGCGCCCCTGCTCGCTAACTCCATCTACATCCGCAGACGGAGAGTCAAGACTGATTCTAGGCTGTTTATGATGTATTGTAGCAATAATGTAAATTTAATAATTTATTGGCATACGCCACGTGATTTTAAAATTATTTTAGTTAAGTTCTGTGATACTTATTATGTAGCATAATTTTCCATTGTGTTCCTTGCCTATTGTGATCACAGATAAAGTAGATTCAAAGGTTACATTTGACATCAAGACCATACATCTTGAAATGTGAAATGTTATTCAAGACATTTAGTCATTTATAAATACATTTAAAGAAAATCCACCCTTAAATCACAAAATCCTTAAACTGTACACCTAGTTTTTTTTCCATTAAATTTTTGTTTATTTCAACATTTTGTTAATCTTTAGGGAAAAACTTGTTGTTTCTTGTATAACTTAAGTTCATGGAAAATTTTATTTCCAAATTAGCTTCAAGGAAAGTATTTGTCTTAGCCTACTAATGTAAAGTAATTTGATTTTAATCTTCTTGTCAAATTTATGATCAAGTTTGAAAACCAGTTGTACATTACACAATATTCCAAATTTTGATTTTACCTTGTATTAAAAAGAACTGTATTAAAGATGTATTAATGAAAGTAATTTTTATTTATACAATATAGTATTTCTTAATTTATTTTTTTCTATTTTTGTTAATGATAAAGAGTTCTTAATAAATATTAATATAAACTACCTGCAATGCGTTTTTCCTAACCTTTTCCTATCATATACTCAAAGTCTCTTTCAAAAGTAATCAAAGTAAAACTTGAAAGGGGATCATTTAACACAATAACTAGTTCAACTATGATGTGTTATTTCACTTTTTGACTCGGATCTGTTAGTGATAACAAATATTTAGAGCATTCCAATAATATTTTCAAATTTGCTCTATCGCCACTTAATAAGTTACTTTTGCAATGCAGCCTGATATAAACACTAATTTTTAATATTTTACTATGGAATCAAACTAGCTTTACTTGAAGTGGTTCAATAAAAAAAATTCTTTATTCACATTACACAAGGAAGTAGTTCTCAGAAATAGTTTCACAGTGTGAGAATCCGATTGAGGTATCCCATAGTTCTCATATTGAATACAAAGTCCAATATTACAGTTTTCTCTTAGTTGGTTTTACCGAGTCAAGTTGATAGTTGCTTGGTGATGACTGTTCACTCTCACCACAGCTGCTGGCTGCTGTTTGGAGATGATGCAACTGCTACACATTCTTAATGAGGTGCGCCCATTGACCTGAAATTTATCTTTGAAACTTTCACTAAATGTTCCACCTAAACTTGCTATAAAGATTATTTGTTAAATTGCCAATAACATTAAGACAAGAAAATAGTATTTGTAAGTTTAAGAGCAACCTGAAAAGATTTTTTTTGGATAATGCTTTTTATTCCTTAGAAGAATTTTTTTCTTGTAGCAATCATTAGGGCAAACCGACCACCAAACCTTACTCGCCACCCAACCTTATACAAATTTTCAATTATTTAACTGGATGTTCCTGCTGAGCCCGAACATCCTGACAATTCCAACGCCTATGGGCCAATTGGAAGCAACAGAAAATACAATTTAGGTGGAGTAGGTACAATTGAAATCTTCATAAAATTGGCTAACTTTTATGTTTCTTGAAAATATTTTGTACAGTTGACGGTTTTCATGGAATTTAGCATCAATATTTTAGTAGCCACAATTATAAAATTTTTATTAACATTTAGGTATGATTTTGCACAAAGACATATCTTAATAAGACAAAATTTTGATCAAAATATCAACGAAGTACCTGCTTAAACCATAAATCTTTTAGGAGTTATAAATCTTTTTGGAAAAACACATAGAGGCAGATAGACAGGAAACTAGGCACCAAAAACCCATGTTCCTATGGTGAATTTAGTTTTTCTTGACCAATGCAATAACGCCATATACCGTTGTCCAGAGAGTTACGGAACACCCTGTATAAGTCATTCTGCTATCAAACGATTTAATCAACCAAGTGTTGAAAAATAAACACTTTTGCCATACACTTTGATAAAGGGAAAATTATTCATTAGACAGTATACAAGATATGCTATCACGCCTAAGTCACTTTATCATAGGCTAATGTTTCAAGGAACATATATAATTATTTTTAGAGCACGCGCCAGATTTATTTAATAATTCTTTATCACATAGGAAAAGTACTACAATTTATCTACATTTCAAGTTTTGTATTGAAAGAACGTGTTCTTATTGTATGTAGTTTTAACTTGAATTATTGTTATTGTACTAAATTAACGCTGAGAAGTGACAACCTTCTCGCAAGTTTATTTGGCAGTAACAGAGGACCCCCAAAATGTATGCAACCAAATCAAACAAATTTGCAATGAAGCAATAGCTAGGAGCATTAAACATAGTCTCACAAACTATTCTTTACAAAAAAAAGGGAAAGACAAAAATGGTCTTACATAGATTGAATTATCAATGTGAAGAGCTTTAATCGAATCCAACAAACACATGATTACCTAACTTGAATCCAGAAATTAATTCCATTAGTAAAATAAACTGTTTAACATTGGCGTCATTTGGGGGTTGCAAGGGGTGGCAGTTGCCCCCAATAATTTTATAAAATTTTCCATGTAAAATTATTACTAAAATTAAGGTTTTAACTTAAATTAATTGAGCTTCTTTTTATAACCTGTGTTTTTAAAGCACAATAGTAAGGGGGAGGAGGTCTCATTGCAGTCAAAATATATTCATAAAAAAATATCTTGCCACAACCCCCCTCAATAAAAATGCTGTACGCTACTGCTGTTTAATAACACATTATTTTGTTTGGATTGTTTTCCATTTACTCCCTTTAGTTTTAAGGAGGGTTTCTTTAATCATAAGCCTATTAGGTCCAGTATTGGTCTAAAAAATCAAACATTTTTTAATAGATCGATGATTTATTTTACCTAGTTGTTGGACTTCATATAAATTTACTAATGATGTGTAAATCCTATACTATAATACTGTACGAGCAATGTCTGAAGGGATGTGTGTTCCACGATCTCGAAATCTAGCTGTTAGATTTTGCTTAAACTTTGCATTTAAGAGTGTTTTGGCCTAAAAATAAGTTTAGAAACAGCCTCAATCTCAGAAAAAATCAATTTTGGTCTAAATTTAAGTTTTAAAAACGTAATTTTTAACATTGGTCTTATGGGTTGCTATTTTGGTGACGAAATAAGAACTAAAAGTAAACAAAAATGAAGGAACATTAATATTAAGAAGTTTTTTAACAGCTGTTATCAGTGAAGAGTCTAGTAGATTTAATAGCTTGATTACCATGGCACTATAACAAAAGTGAATTAAAACCAACGAGCAAGGCTCGGTTAACCTGGTACTTCTTAGATCAATCCAACAAAATATTTAAAAATAATAACAACAAGAAAAATTAAATCAAGATAACATATGGTTTTTAGCTTTCTGATTGGTCATTGATCTACAAACTAAACTATTAATAAAAACTAGAGATCGTCTCCTGATCGAAATTTGATCAAAATTTCAGTTGATCTGGACCCAAGAAGTTTAAAAACATTTTATAGCTGAAACATCTGTTCCTGTTTTTCCAGCAGTTGTTTTTACAACAGCTGTCTAATGATTCAATCAATTCTCCTTCCTCCTTAAGATTAAGATTGGAACTTTGAAAGCCTGTGCGGCGTAGCCCTGTTGTCCGATGTGAATTAGAATGTGATTCTGCTCATCTACAGCCCTACAGGACTATACCTTTCTAACGGTATGCGCGGATTTCTCCTACGATGCATACGAGCTGAGAAATAAGGAGGAAATGAAACATGCTTGAGTATTAATATATAGATGCTGTAAGTTAGGAAAGTACCTAGCACTAGCACTTTTACATTTTACCATTACCATACCATTAATTACACGGACTTGTCAGACATAACACTCCTAAAGATTAAATTTCTTTTCAAAATTAAAGACATGTAACACAAAAATCCCCATACCCATCTTAAATTTTAAAATTGGATGAATCATTTTTTATCTACATAGTCTGGGGCATCACTAAAAGGGAGGGGCCTTCCCCAAAATATGTTAACTTCTAAAAGTTGTGAATTTTAAGCCTGACAGAGTTGGGATGAGTGCGACTTTTTGGACAGTTGTGATTTATTTATAGTTTCCGGATAGTTTTCCAAATATCTGGCAACAAATGTATATTTGTAAATCGTAACAGAAATCCAAAACAACACTATATGCTATGTTTTATTGTTATTTTCTTTAAAATTTCCAACTAAATTTTCATAAGATTCTCAACTCATATTATGAATTACAACATGGATGGATGGAGTAAACATCAGTGTATAATCTTGAGGAAAAACATTTCTCTTGGGTAGAGAGACTCTTGAAGCTAAATTTAAATGAAAGCGTCGGAGGTATTGAGAGCACACACTTGGCCCGGCACTAATAATAATCGGCGATGCCATCACCCAGCGTGGCGAACACGTGTAGCACAGCCCATTGTTGAGAGGAGAGCACTCCCCGCTCACGTGGATGTGGCTGGCAGCTTGCTATGATACTGCTGGTGTTGTTTACATGTTCCAAACGATCGTTGTAACAAGCCAGAAGATTTTTTAGCTGTTTTAATATGGTATTGGAATTCAAATCACTTTGTTGACATATTTTTATACATTTGGCGTTTGCCTGTTTTTACACATACGGGACTAGTGTGTGGTATTCACAAACCGTTACATGTGATTAACTCGTCGAGCTTTTAAACTGGGTTAAACGCACATGAAGCAAACTGAAGATTAGCTTGCAGTAAAAAGCACTTGAAAGACAGGTTTATTTTACATCATAGAATACTGCAAAAATCACTCATCTAGGATTTCATATTTTTATACAAAAAAGAAATTTAAATCCATACAACATCATGAAATAATATCTTATACTATAATACGAGCATTGTCTGAAGGGATGTGTTTGTTCCACGATGTCAAAATCTAGCGGGTAGATTTTGCTTAAACATCGCATTTAAAAGTGTTTCGACCAAAATTGAGTTTAGAAACAGTCTCAATCCCAGAAAAAATTTTGGTCGAAATTTAAGTTTAAAAATAGTAATTTTTAACATTGGTCTTGTTAATTGCTATTTTCGTAACGAAATAACAACGAAAGGTATACAAAAGTAATGGAATTTTAAGCAGTCTTTTTGAAACAGCTTAACTGTGAAGAGGTATAGTTGGTTGTTGGTGGAAATTTAATAGTTTTATTACCAATTTTTATTTCGTGACGGATGGTTGTATTTAGTTCATATTTGGTATGAGCCTTTGTGACATCAATATCCATTTTCAGGAAATAAATTATTTTTGTCCAAAGTGTATTTTTAAAATGGCAGCCACTTATAGCTTTTAAACTCAAATATCTCAAAACTGGTAAATTTTACCAAAATTTCACATAAGACAAAAAAGTTAACAAATTAAATTGTCTAACTACTGATATTAAAGTTGTAAGGACCAAACAACAAATAACACAATTATTGAGATTTTAATTGGTCAAAAATATTTTTTTCCTGAAAATTCACATTGATGCCATAAAGATTCATACTAAAAATGAACTTGATACAAAAATCCGTCACGGAAATAAAAAATATTAGGCCTATGTGTAAAAAACAAAATGGCGACTAGCGGCTTATCGAGGCGATTTAGGACTATGTTTATATAATGCTTTGTATTGTCTCAACCTAAGGAACAAAATACACAAAATATTTCCAGGTTGATCGGAAACACTCTGTATAATGAACTGCATAGAAAACCATCTCGTCTGTGACAACAATCACGTGAGTGTTTACGGGCCAGCAGCTGTTGATTCACCAGAAGCTGTTGACCGCACAGTCATCCTGGCGTGCGTCATGTCGGCGCTGTTGACTGTTGTTCTTGGAGGCTTATTTAATTAAAATACCGACGGTCCTTTGGAAACTCCCCGTGCCACACCCTCTTAGATAACCCAGCTGAAATGACAATGAATCTACCGTATGGAGTTTTGAACGTCATTTCTGCTGAATCCTCCGATCATTGAGTCATGAGCTAGCTCTCCTAATCGATGAGTGACAACGATGATGACGTTAGTTGTAGGTCTGAGAGGCAGAAAAACAATGTAGCACTACGTTAATAAAGATTTGATTCAGCTCACAACAAAATTTTGCTTTCACATCAAAGTTTATTGTTTTTAATAACAATCCGCACGCATGCGATGTAAAATGGATTAAATGTTTTCCTAGTTTCTGCACGACTTTGATTGCGAGTTTTGACATGCCAAGTATGAGTCAGAGATAGATAGTGCTAAAGATTGCGCAATAGTTCAATTGTACAGGGCGACCGGAAAATACAGTGATATTATACATTAATTACACTAACCGATACGGTGATACATTAACTTTTAATTGGAAAGATTTTTTAATTCACAGGGAGTACCATACAAAATAAAATAAATTTGTATACCGTCAGGATTGCAAATGATTGGCAGTGGTAACTATAGAAGAAATAATATGATTCTAGGCAGACAGGTTTAGACATTGTTCGTTTGAGACCCCTCTAAACAAGTTTTTTTGAGGGGCTGGCCAGAAAGGGGTTGGGAATTTCCACCATAAAGCGAATCCCCAACATGTTCTTTTGTATAGTCTACCTTTTGAATCTTGAATGAGATGGAAATGAACTCAGACAAAAGGAAACATTTTAGTGTCTTGACGTGTCTGACATTATATAAGAAGGGAAACAAATTTTGCTTTCCATCACTTTTTTCGTTGATATTGCGTCGACAGGGTTTTCTATATGGCGCAGTTTTACCAGTAATACGTCACCATGATTTTTAATACTCGCATTGGGAAAACTCATAGCTAATATTGTATTATAATCTAATGCTAGGCCTTTGCCTTGACTATAATCACAAGAGGTTCAGTAGAGGAAATTTTTGAAATACTCATATTATTATTTGTAAATAGGTAAATCAACTTATTTTTTAAGCAATGCTGAACACACGGTTTGTCTATGAAAAAGAAGACAAGTAAGTACCGAGACACAATAATCTTGTAAAGGGTTGTTGACTTGCAGCAATTTTACCAGAGATAGTGATAAATAGAACTATGTAAATATTTATCAAGAGTTGCATAGTACGTCGAGCAAAATCCGCTCGAGATAATACAAAGGTGACGTTCAGAAACGTACCAGTGGAACATATCGATGCCACGACCTTGTTTTCCGTTACCCAGTTACAATTGTTTACAACTTCACTCACACCAGCGAAGTGGTTTATTGTCATTTTATGGCACGATGTTGTTGTGTTACTTACCTCGCAATTTAAATTAGGAATTTACCTCTCCCTTCTTGCGCAGTAATTGAGTTAGAACGCAGTATAAACCTTACAAGAGTAGTTCGATGTATGGTAATTAATTAAACGCCAATAATTTTATTATTTCAACATTTTTCCATGCACACAGATATTTAAAGACAACTTCGGTAACACATTTTTCTAACTATAGGGTCTATGTGAGTCTACTAGGAATAGTATTTTTATTGGACTTTCATCTGCACCATTACTAACTGTCATCAAAATTTATAAAATAATAATTCAAGGCCTACTTGATCCCACTCAATGATTTTACTGGTATATTTTTCTTTATTTCTACGATTTCTTCATCTCGCAAATACATTGGACCTCTATCTGTTAACCCTAAACGTTTCTCTCGGGATTGGGACTGTGGCGAAAGTGAATAGATTGATTTTTGTAAATTTTGTTAGTATTTCAACTATTTGTAACTTTGTGCATGTATTTAAGTCAAGTAATTGGTACTATAATAGGCCTACATATTTATATTTCATACTACATATTATATTACAAATAAACCAACTTTCAGTAAGGCCAAAGCGGAAAGCATTAAATACATCTAAATAGTAAAATTTTCATTTGTGGTGACAGATAAAAGAAAATGATGATTGATCAAGGTTCTACTATAAAGTAAATTTCAGAAATCGTCCTGATTTTTAGGAAGAATTGCTCTAATTAAATCAAAATAAACTGTGGTCAATGACATCAGGGAGGAAATTTACAAGAGCTCATACTTCCTCAAGGGCCGACAGAACAGAAGTCAGGGTCACTCCACGATGAATTGTTGACATTGACACTACAAAGATAATAGGGGCACGGGGTAAACGAGAAAGATAATTCTCCTCCCCCCTCCCTCCTGATAACGTGAGTAGGAGGGGAGGGAACCTGTTTCTTTGTTGGAGGAAAGCTGATCTGGTTGCATCAGTCAATAGTCAAGGAGAAATCGCCGAAGTGAGTCGCTCCAGTGAGTGAGTGAGTCAGTCGGTGCGTTTGCCGGTATTGTTGTGACTTGTCGAGTCCTTGGTTGTTGATCTCATCACATCAGTTATCCCCAGCCATAGGCGTCATTTGGGGGGGGCAAGGGGGGGCAGTTGCCCCCCCAATAATTTCGGTGATTTTTTTAAAATTGGAAATTAAAATGTTAGGTTATGTAATATGATGAAATATTTGTATGTAACAATTTATAAACTTCTGAATCAGACTTTAACCAAATGTCTACTTTGATTTATTTACATAAAACTCTTAAATTGACTCATTCTGCAATCGTCATCTTTATCAGGAAGTCCCATCTCACGTCTGTCGAGTTGTTAAGGCTCCGGTCTACCTGAGCACGAACGACGTTACCGAATGCCGCCTCGCGGCCGTAGCGCTAGGCGAGTTTGATGACTGCAGAGGTTTCCGGGAATCGTGTTTTAAAATTAACTAAATATGATAGAGATTGACTCTTAACTTTTTCTAAAATTAGGAAGAAGGATCTTGTCATCTCTGGTTTTAGAATTTTTGAATAAAGTTTCTAATTTTAGTTATAACTGTCTAAAATCATCTGTTTTTCTCTGTGACAAGTTTAAGTTTTATAGATGCAGAGGTTAACGGGGATCGTGTTTTAAGGCTAACAAATTAAGATAGAGATCGGCTCTTAACTTTTTCTAAAAGTAAAAAGACGGATCTTGTCGGCTCTGTTCTTATAATTTTAAAATAAATTTTCTAATTTTAGCTATAATTGTCTAAGATCATCTGTTGTCTCGATTTTTAACTTATGTTTTCCATTAGTTTTGATAACACTACCAAAGTGAGATTACCAAAGTGTAAGAAAGGAAATTTAGCACCGTTATTCTTCTTTAATATGAGACTTTAGTTGTAGCTCTAGGCTGCATTAAGCAATAAGATAACAGTGTTCTAAAATCCCTTGCATTTGCATTGAGAAAAACAGATGATTTTAACAGTTATAGCTGAAATTAGAAATTTTATTTAAATATTTTTTAAACAGAGCCGAAGAGACCCGTCTCTTTAATTTTAGGAAAGTTAAGATCCAATCTCTATTTTAATTTGTTAGTTTTAAAACACGATCCCCGTAAACCTCTGCATCTATAAAACTTGCCACTAGAGAAAAACAGATGATTTTAGACCGTTATAACTGAAACTAGAAATTTTATTTAAAAGTTCTAAAACCAGAGAAGACGAGATCCGCCTTTCTACTTTTAGAAAAAGTTAAAGAGTCAATCTCTATCTTAATTAGTTAGTTTTAAAACACGATTCCCGCAAACCTCTGCAGCCATCAAACTCGCCTAGCGCTTCGTCCGCGAGGCGGCATTCGGTAACGTCGTTCGTGCTCTGGTAGACCGGAGCAAGGAATCTAAAATAAATAAAGAGAAGGTAGGGGTCAAGACACGCAACGCTCTCTATGCACCAGGTGTTCTTTTGCACCTGTGGCGTCATCATTAGCATTAACAGTATTAGTAAATGGTGATGTCATAGGTGCAAAAAGACACTGGTTCATAGAGGGCGTTGCATGTCTTGACCCCTACCTTGTCTTTATTTATTTTAGATTCCTTGGACCGGAGCCTTGCCTTGGTTAAACATAACCTCTTTCGAGTGAAAAGGTATATATAGTACTTTCGCTGGTGTCCGATGTTTACACTTTACATCTGTTTACTTGAAAATCAATCAATTTCCTTAGTGATGGTTAATCAAATAGGAAAAGTACAAACTTTAAGGACTTGTAGATCCCCTCTTTTTAATGGATAATTTACCAATTTACTTTAGAAACAACTTCACGCCGAGCTCTATCCAATGGCTCTAAAATCATTAAAATCTATTGAAAATTGTGGGAGGAGTTTCTTGTACAAAAACCCGTATCACGTATTAAATATGTATAAATGTTTTTGTATATCATTACTTATCTTTTTTTGATGACTTAGTAATTGTTTACCTTTCTTGTCCTTAATAGCAATTTAGGTAATGTAACGGGCAATGTATATACCGTAGCTTTACTGGTCCTAACCAACAATAGTTAAATGATTTTTTTGTCCCTTATACGGCAGACTGCAAAGGTGCTTTATCAAAAACTAATTTTTGATAGAGATAAAACAATGTGTTTTACCATATGTAGCCATATGGAGTTTTAGTCTAAGTATCCGACTGTAAAATTTTATAGTTGTAAATAATATACAATAAAAATAACTAACTAGTTATAAAATGATGGTTTTTGTTTTTTAATTTCAACGATTTAGCATCCATTAACCAATTAAATCCATTAAATTTCTTAAGGTGTTTTACATCACAGTAACCACTGGCAGTTCCCGAAGAATAATGACTTTCTACATGTATGGAAACATGTTATATAATCAAACTTTACATGCATTAGGGTATTGTTTTCATGGGTTTGTGAGATTATATTATAAGTTCACACAGTTTATGGACAGCTTAGTGTCACAATGTAAACTTAATTAGCTTTTATTGGCAGTTTTTTTTAGAAATTTAAGATGTTTGGCGTATTTGTGGGAAGGGGGGAGGGGGTATGACCTTATGTAAATCTTGCCCCCCCAATCAGAATCCTGAAATGACGCCTATGTCCCCAGCTTACTCTAGAAGCTGTCGTGCGTGTTCGTAACCATGATAGCTGTGGAGAAACTACCTTACCACAAATTTATATATTTAAATCGGACGAATATGAAAGGTAAGTTCGATTCTTGTTTCAAAAGTGCTAAGTCTTAGTGTTTTTAAAATCCTTTACACACGATTTTGTTCATACTGTTGTTTTTGCAATAGAAAAAGTTATATTGTGGTAGGCTTACACCCATGGCCCATAGTTATAATAATTATTGTACAGTATATGATCCTTCAAAAATCAAAATATTATTTGATTTTATATCAAAGTATAAAATCAATATATTTGACTTGGGGGGCATGGGGATTTTCTCTCTGAAAGCTACAGAAAAAATTATCAATTAAAGTTATTCTAGGAAAGGAAGGGATTTTCACATTGTAATGTAGAAATAATTTAAAGTGAAGATAACAGTTTGCATAGAAATATAAGGAAAATAACAAAAAGAGTGCTCTTGAATATTAAAAAAAAATTATTTCTTTCAAATATATGTTTTAAATTTTCATTTAAAATTTTATCATTAAAGATAAGAAAGAAAAGAAATAGCAATAGTAGTGATATTACATAATTATAGCATGAACAAGCTAGTATGTGTATCGTGGCTTAGTCATTGAAAACAAATAAATGATGGGCTAATTCGAAAGGTGGATTTTCTTTAGATCATGGGGTGTGTTGTACCATCAATAAGTTTTACTGTAGAATGTCAAGTCACTAAACCACTGTCTCGTTTCATTTATTTTTTTTTTTTTACTGCAACCAATGTTATAAAACAATGAAAAATATCAGATGTATATTAGATGTATTTCTGATGTGGTAGCCTAAATAGACCAAACTCATAATAGAAATAAAACTCAGAGGATACTGTAGTTAGCTTTATTTTAAGAATAATTAATTCATTGCTGCAGATCAAGATAAAAATAAAGTGAATATGTGTGGGATCAGATGGCGTTCAATGTTCAATGGAAAATCATATTCACTATTCAGTTAAGCCTATCAAATATTTTGGTTTTACAAAATTAAAAAGTTGTGATGTTGCCCATCCATGTGCTCAGATCTTGCGTTCGCTCATGCCCTTTTGGTGACTTTTTAACAGGTGAGGAGACGGAGTGGGAGGTGGCGTGTGAGGCTCTGGCCCAGCGGCTAGGAGAGGAGCTGAGATCCGCCAAGTCTGAGCAGCTGTCCTGCAGTGAGGTGCTGCTGCCAGTAGACTTGCTGCCTACAGTCGCCCAACAAATCCTGGCAGAGTCCGAGAAGGAGCCTTGTGGACTAAGGTAAAAGAGAGGTAAAATAGAACTCTCTGATTTACAAAGTATTTTTTCATAAAGTCGCCTATCTTAAGCTTGCCTTTCTCTATCTTAAGCGTGTCCAGCATGTAAAACACTAGGGTACAAACCATTAGCTTCAAATAGCTACAATCCGATTGTAACTTCACCAAATTAAAATTTATGGAATTACAATCCATCCATTTTATTTCAATTATTGTATCGGTACTATATTTACTTGTAACAGAGAGACCGAGGTTATGCACGGTAAAATCATTAAGTGTCACTCTCCTTTCGTGTCCTTAGACAAAGCTCGTTCGCTCCGCCCACTTGCCCTCATCTTTCTTTTTTAAACGAGCTCGTTTGCTTTGCTCACTCGCCAAGACAATAGGCACGCTTTGGTATAAATTAGTTGAACCACGGGTTAAATATATAAACATATCTTTAGCCTATATCTACAATTAATAGCTTATTTTTTGTTCAATTTAGCAGCTACAAAAAAATTCCATTAGGATAATATAGAAACTTTGAAGGGCTCTAGGTGAAAACTAAATTTTACCCAGCCATGGGACCAGCTCCAATCGATTCATTGTAACCAAAACTTCCATATTCAACAAACAATTGAAAAATCCTTGGACTGAAAAAGAAATTCGCCTGTGGAAACAGTACTTGTTTTAGAGTACCGTATTAGATAAATCCGTCTTATGGCTCAACAGTTGGTGGGTCTCAAGACAAGTTTCCACGCAATAGTGCGTCATCATCCCCAGCTGTCAGAATGTAGAAAACGTTCATTCACCAGAAAGCATCGTCATAACAATTAAAATTACAAATCATATCTTTCACAGCTAACACAATACGGTTACATAGACTAATTTAAAACATATAAAAAGCACAGGTCTATTTAACTTTGCTCAATTGTGTCCATTGCTGGTAGGAGTCACATTTAAATTATTATTCGCACAGCTCAGGGGCTATAAAATGGATGGCAAAATTTAACCCTCGACTGCCAGAAGCTATTTTGTATTAACTGTAAAAAATTTCTGGGTATTTTCTTAAAGTATGCCCCAAGGATGCCAAACAATTTTTTACGATTTCGCAGTTAGAAAATATTGAAACAAAAAATCTATTTTGCCATATTTATATATCTAACAAACAATACTGTATATCAGTTATGACATCTTTTGACTCATTCGAGTAAGCGATTGGTTCCTATAACGACTTATCGATCCAAGCGTCAATCCAGATCGCCGTTTTAAAGTTCTTATGTCGAAGTACGGAGCCTATTACATTGACATTAAGTATTTGGCTTCTGATGTGAATCCTCAAATTTTATTGGATCTAGGTAGCTTCTTGATATTTTTGTTGACAACATTAATTTGAGTTCAAATATAAGGTACAGTATTGTAAAAGTAGTTTTCGTATAGCGTGTCTATTATATTGCTCTTTGAGTTGCAGAAGTCATTAAGTCATTTACCACAGACTTTCTTTGCAATGAAAGTGTGCCACAAAATGTGTCTTCATCAACTCAGAGAGTCAGAGAAAGGGCTTTTCCTCCCAGACGTGTTCTACGGTTGTTATTCTTGTTTACAGAGGCTGCACTCTGGACATCCAGCTGGAGACGGACGACGGTGACCTAGTGAAGATCAGCAGCATCAAGTGGGACCCCGAGATGAGCTCCACCTTCCAGCTGAGCCTCACTCTGCGCCAGGACCCGGGACACAAGTGGCAGCTGTCCCGGCTGCTCAAATCACTGACCAAGGGCCACACCGTCGTCATCAGCGACCGCTTCCTCCTACGCAAGACCCGGCTCTACCGGCCCCTCGCTCAGCTCAATTGACACTGGCTCTTAATAAGGAGTCTAGACTAACATTTACTCCAGGCTTAACTTTATCCTGCTTTAAAAGTATTATAAAAAAACCAAAGACTGCTCTTTATATGGAACAGTAGCAATATTTATTTTGTTAAGTGAGTTGAATTGAAATTTAATTTATAAACTTTTTAAATGTAGTGCATTTGCATGTAGTGATATTTCATGGTTATACGCATAATAGACTAATTAACTTATTGTACAAGTGTACTGTTCACATTTAAGTGTATGTGAACTCAAAACTGTAGAAATATTAATCAATTTAACTTTTTTACACTGTCTCCTCGAATTTAGAACATATTTTAGGAAAAACCCATTAACTTAGAAACCAATTATTTATGAAAAACTAGTAATTTATTTCTTCATTGCATGTAATCTTATACACTAAAACAAGCTCCGTTTGTACGGGCAAAGTTTTTTTTCGCTCCAAGGATTTTTGATTTTTTGATTGAATATGGGGGTTTTGGCCACCAGAAATCGATTGGAGCTGGTCCCACAACTGGGAAAAATCCGGTTTTCGCGCTAGAGCCCTTCAAAGATCCCACGTTATCCTTATGGAAATTTTTAAATTGAACAAAAATCAGCTGATAACCGTAGATAAAATAAACCAATGTGTTACATCTGTATTAACCTGTGGTTTTAGGAAAATCATACCAATGTGCAGCAAACCTTCCGCCTGGCGAGTGAGCGGAGCGAACGAGCTTTGTGTGAGAAACGAAAGTAATAATTTTACCGAGCTTAGGCTCGGTCCCCCTGGTACTAGTTTGATTAAATCTTTAGATCAACAAAGATCTAATTATTCTGGTAATGGGAAGATAGCTATATTAAATATCATCATCTATATATTGGGACTTTAACTTGTATATTTAAATTCGAACCCAATTCCTATTAAATTTATTTGATTGTTTTTAATTAATTGTGATTCTTAGCATACCTGGTAATAATATAAGCCTGCCTGTTAATGTAGCACACGAAATTCAAATTCTTTTTACTAGTCTATTACCATAGTAAAAATCTCAAGTAGGTATTCGCAAAACAATCATCACAACTATCCATTGCTACTGAAAGAAGGTTTGTTTTAAACATTGTCTCTTAATTATGTTAATTTATGTGATATTATAACCTAGTGTAATATTTAATATAACACTGTTAATTTTATTAAGCAATATGCCCTTCTCTAATTTATTTTTTTATTTATATATTTTAATAATATTTTTATGTATTAAAAGTACCTTTATAACCAGACGTTGATCACTAAAATATTATAAAAATGTTATCTTATGTTGTCATCGGGATTTAATCAGAAGTGAATTAAATTAATCGTTGGTAAAGTCCATTGCAGCTAAAGAATATTAATTGTAACAAAAATTATTTATTTGTTTGTATGTGAAATTATTTCATTTAAATAAATTGCATTTAATGTTACTACTTGTAAAATTTTATAACCCTAAAACCTTTCAAACTCTTTTACCTATAATTTTAGATTATACTATCAGAGCCACCGCCCTGGGGGCGGGGCGACCAGGCCAAGGGGGCGCCGTGGCTGTGGGGAAATCCTATTTTATAAAGGCTCAAGCTTCACAAAAATTGTAAAACTGGAAAACTAAGGTACATATAAATGAAAATAACTGCTCAATGAAATATTATATTTGTTATTTTAAAATTTTACTTATTTTTGAAAACACCATTCTATATTAACACTGCTGCGTTAGGTTTACTTGTACTCTAAGATCATGATATTGTTATGTTATAGTTGCATTGATGACTCCAGTTAAACATTATTATTGAATCACAATCGTTGTAGTAAAAACTATTATGCTTTTTTGAATATAGTACTCAATCAACAGTTAGGATTTTTGATGTGCAGGTTATCTTTGGTTATAGCGTGTGACATGACCATCCTCAGACCCAGACCATGTGTTGTGACAACAAATGATTGTGTCAACACAGCTTTACAGTTCAAGTGAATTTTTAGAATTAGTTAATTCAAACTAACAGCATTGCAATTTAGCCAGGCATCTAATTTAATGCTTCCAACTGTAATTTAACATTATAGTTCACAAGATAGGCCATTTAATTAATTTAGGGGGAGCAGAAGAAAACCCGGGGTGACTATTACCCTCGGGGCGGTAATATGGTTTTTACTAGTTTTTACCATTTTTGGTAGTGTACTGTGCTAGAGAATAATTAATTTAACCGTAAAAACTAATGAAACTGTTTTGAAAATCTCCTATACTGCATTGCCAGTAACTTGTGCTGTGCACAATTGGAAAGGTAGTTTTGATGATACAAAAATGACTGCAATATCCAATATTCAGTGATTTTACCTCAGAAGAAAAAAAAAAACAATCTTTACGTTGTGCACGTAAAGATTTCTACTAGGTGGATTGATACCGTAACACTGCTCTAGTAGGTAAGGTCACAAAAATAGTCCAATGAGAGTTGATGCATTATTGCCAAATCTATTCAGAAACATGTTTGTATACAATATTGCACTTGGTAAACATAACCACAAATGACAACATTGCAGGGCAAGAGGGGATACCTTTAATACCTTTATTGAAATGGCGACCTAACTCAATAGGTAGTTTAAAGCCAAGTATGAATGAGGGATGAGTGTAGGATGATTGTGGCGCGATCTTGTAGTCTTGTTACTGACTAAGGCCGACATTCTCCTTAGACAGGACTGTTAATTCATAGCCCAACAGCCAATGGTATCTAGGGACCTACAGTTTAACGTGGGATCCGAACCACAATTTCAACCTCCCATATACGAATTGGTCTAATTATGAGGATGGTACTTATGGATGAACTATTATTCACTAGTGCGGACGTTAATCCCCACCAGGAAATATCGCATCCACAGGCCATCGCTCATAACTATCCACAATTCGTGACCTCCAAGTAGCTGGATTACAGGATGAGGGGGGGATACAGCTGTTAAAATTTCCATCGGACTATTCCTGAACCCTTACTATAATTCAACCACTTTGGATTAACTGTTTAAAAATCTACCTATATTTTGACAGTTTTTATAGCATTTAGAAAGTTTTCTGCTTTTATATTACAACAGAAACTGATCATATAGTCTACCCAATATTTATGTTGGTTTTGAGTCAAGCTACAAGAGCATTCAATTTTAACAGTTAATTAATTTATAGGGTGTATTTTAGTTAAAAATTACATTATTTTTGTGTAAATAAATGAAAAGATTTAAGAAAACAACCAATAATCATAGCTAATAATACTATATAAGTTTGGGCACTCCACAGCCAGAGAAATGACAACAGCCTGCAAGCTTGCATGTAATTTGTCAATGCAACTTTATCATTTATGACAAGGTGAGGCAATGACACGGCACAATTTAAAAAAATCACTAATGTATTTTTAAAAAGGATAGTTTTGATATTAATTTTAAGTAAATGATTGAAAATTATACAAAAAATGCTACACCATATTGAAAAAAATTATTGTTTTTATGGTAATCATTATTTTCCATTCATGTACTCAAAGTTAATCTTAAAACAAACATCTTCTTTTTGAAAATACATTATTATTGTCTACATTTCAAAATCGTGCTGTTTCATTGCCTCACTCTGTATTTTAGAAAACAATAAATAAATAAACATATAAATATACAGAATGTTTGGTTGTTAGTGTCAACAAATATAAGGGTTTATTATGCTTGTTAAATGCAATAAAAATATGCAATTTAGGATGTTACATCTCGCTCCACCTTCCAGTAATAATAATTTTTTTTAACTTTTATCAATTTTCTTGACATTCAGTACAAAAATCTCTCTCTTCTCACCTTTCACCAAACGTATTCTCGCTTATAATTAAATATTCAGAAAGTATACAAAGTTGTCTATTAGAAAAAGTACAGTTTGTCCCAATTAAGCTCTCCTAAAGCCTTTAAAATCTACTTGACATGTTGCTCTAGATTTTAAGTTATTAAAAGTGATATATGATGTGAGAAAAACAAATGAAGTATTCTTAAAACTTTCTTGGGGACGATCCTTTGAGGAAGTTTTTATGAACCTATCAGGTTCTAGGTAATGATACAGATTAACAACAACAACAACAACAACAACAATAATAATAATAAAAGGGTTAAACAGGTTGATATGAGGTTGTTATATTATTTTAATGTAAAGTTTGATTGCCTGCCATTTCCGACTTGGTCAACCATTTGAAGTGCTGTTTGTGGCATCAAACTCTACCAAGTAAGGCTTTTAATCTGATATGCATCTCAACCTATGCTTATGTTAAAGATTTTGGACTGACTCCTACGGGGCCCGTGCCTTAGAGGGGCCATTCTGTAGGTTGTGACGCAGATAATTGGGTTACTGTTATCACGAATGATTTATGAAAGTTGATATTTTTATCTGTTGGGGTGTAAAAGTTATTACATGAGTTGAAGATTTAATTATAGCCCATTATTGTGTGCGATAATTTCCAACAATGATAATCATTTCATGAAAAACCTGTCAATAATTATGTTTAATAACAATTCTTCGATTCTAGCCCCTTAGGCAAATAGGAAAAATCACACATAGTATATCGTTTTAAAGCTTAGAATGTGGGGGAAGTTTTGGTGATATTTACGAGTTTGTAGCTTATCAAATAAAAAAAATCAGCACGTCTTTTTTCTTTATTTTCTAAAAATTTGTTTTCAAGTAGATTTTAAAGGCTTTACGAGAGCTTAATTGGGACATGTACTTATTCTAATAGGTAATTTTGTGTTATTTCGGAATATTTCATTAAAAGCGAGAATACCTTTGGTAAAAGGTGAGAAAAAGGCATTTTTGTGATGAATGTTCAAGAAAATTAAAAAAGTTAAAAAAATTATTATTACTGGAAGATGGAGCGAGATGTAACTGCCTAAATTGCATATTTTTGTTGCATTTAACAAGCATAATAACCCCTTAATTTTTTTGACACTGACTACCAAACACCCTGTATACAGTATACTGTATATTTATTTATTAATACAAGCTGGTGCTGCCTCTATAAGTTTGCTAGTTTTATCCACAGCATAGTTTAGCAGTCAATATGTTTAAGAATATTACACTGACGTGGATATAGTGTACATTAATAAAAACTCAATACATGAACCGTTTTAATTAATTATACTTATTCGAAAAAAAAACTGTTGTTTTGGTGTCTAAAACAACAAGGCTCGTATCACTTCTACAAAATCAATAAAAAAATATGCATTACAGTATTTTAATGCAATCCCCATGACGTGTAAAACAGTCGAAATACGCAATACTGAACGAATAACAGTAAACACGTTTGTCGATCTGAATAGCAACGGGCGGCGTGTTTGGTGGCACCGGCGCCCGGCGGTGGTGGCAGTGGTGTTGTACTATATCTAGTGATGTTTTTGCCAACAATAGTTAGTTGACGCACGTGGGGTCCGGGGGTCCCCATGTTGGCAGAGGGGTCCACAACACAACACACGTACATTGGCGAAGCCAACCAACAAAGCGTGTCAACAGGGCCACCGGCTCACCGCCCACCGCCGATGGAGGGTTCATTTTCAAGACGACTGTAAACAACCAACAAGATGATTTAGGAATTAAAGTACTGCATTACATCACGATTGTTTTTAGCGTTACATTTGGATTAGCATACATGACTTAAATTGTTTAAAGTTCAAAATTTGCCAAGAATGAAACAAATAGGCCTACTTAAACGATAAAGAACCCCCCTCTACTTAAGAAGAATCACTTTAAATCCTAATGCTGACAAAAATTTTAAAATCCAGGAAGTTTTAAAATATTTTCATCAATTTGATAATTTTTTACTGGTATGATTTTACTTTTGCATGAGACCAGTATTGAGCTCAGCATTGCTCAAATTTTACCCTCCATTGAAATTCCAATTTTTTTTTTTAACTCTTCGTCTTCGATTCTTTAAGCTCTTTCATTCTGGTACTAAGGTCACGTCTGTCTGTGATTCTAGTAAAGTCTTGATACAATTATAGAATTATAAAAATGCTATTTTTACAAAACTCTAGTTTAATCACAGTTCCGGCATCTGATTGGCCACTCTATGGCGCTATCGCGGGTCTATTTGTGGCTGGCGCGGGCTGATGTCACAGCCCATCGAGGCAGTTCAGTATTTCTATCACATTGCTTATCACGAGCGTAGACTACAGTATCGGCATTGGCTGGGTGAGTAGTGCAAATTTGGGGATGCTGGGCCAGTTCAAGGTCACCTGAGGGATGACGTCATCGAGGTCAATGACCTCACCGATGACGTCATCGATGACGTCATCGATGACGCAATCGATGACGTCATCACCGATGACGTCACTCCCATGACGTCACACCCATGACGTCACAGAAATGACGTGCTGATGACGTCATCACCCCTTACGTCATCAATATGACGTCACCGACGCCACTGAGGTCAAGGTCACGCCGAAACTTAAAATTTTTTGGCACTTTTGCCGTTTCTCGCACTACGCTCCGAGTTTCAGTCACATTTCCCGTGACCTTGACGACTTGGAGCGAATTTGCGACGAGAAACGGCAAAAGTGCCAAGTTAAACTAGATTTTGTGACATGACCTTGCCTATATGGCCAATCGGTGATCCCTCAGGTGACCTTGAACCAGCACAACACCCCCAAATTTAATATTACCGTTACTTTGAAAACTTAACAACGGAGAGCCGACACCGACGCGCACCCCACGACAGTCACCGAGCGACTGACTGTCAGGCTCTGTGTACTCTAGGTATATCGGCTTGAGAGACTAAGACTCTAAACTGTCAGGAATGGGAGTAACTAACTGAACTTTGCAAGGAAAAGTCATTTCATCCAATATTTGAAACAAATCCTCATCAGTAAAACTTACATTAGTCTGTTTGGTATAAAACTTAGGGTGTCCGCGCAACAGTCTTCGCCACTTAGCTAAAGCTGAAACCCGCTTGACTTTTAGTGGTGGACAGTGAGCAACTAATAAAGTTTTAACACGGCTAAGTTTCTTACCCAAAATGTCCCGCGACATGGCTTCCCCTTACAAAAGTCTGCACAATACTGAGAGACTGTTGGTAGCGCATGAGTGAAGGGAAAAGTGGTGGGGGAAACAGCAGGAGTGGGGGAAGGTCACAGTGGTGGGGGAAGATGAGGTTGAACGCTGGAGTATCGCATCACTTCACCATGAGCTGTCCTACAGTCAACACACTGTTCTCTCGGCCCGAGTTGGCACTAGAAGAAACCCTACTGTACAGCTTAGGCTGTGAGGGGCAAGGAAGAAAAGTTAAAGTGGAAGTTATGGTAGACTCTAAGGTGAAGAGTCGTCTAAATAAAGTAATTGTAATTTTTCAATCCCCAATAACTTTAGAGAAATACCAATTTATAAAGCGACATCTCACTCTTAGGCAAAACGAATTGGAAATAGAAAAGATCACAGTAAAATTAATCTAACTTAAAATTTGGACCGGACTGGACACTCATGGCGACACTACGTGGCGTGCAAACGCCACCCTAAACATTACAAGTTAGGCTATTGAGCACCTCTGGTACGATAACCGACGTGCTAGAGTTAAAGTGTGATGACCTTGAGTCAAAACACAGAAATACTACAAGTCGATATCGTCCCAGAGTTAAAGTGTATTGACTTATATTCAAAACTTGTAAAAATACTTACATGTATAGAGTTGGAGAACAGCGATGCTTGCCGCATGCAAGCCTGAGACACACTGGCCGAGCACCGTCGTGTAGCATAGGGACTCGACTATGGTGGGGGTACTGCCAATACTTAGAGTATAAGTGTAGTTAGTGACTTTGAACCAGACTTAGAGTAGAAGTGTAGTCGGTGACCTTGAACCACCCTTGAGGGGCGGACCCCCCCCCGTCTCCATTTTTTGGGGGGCGGACCCCCCCCCGTCTCCATTTTTTGGGGGGCGGACCCCCCCCCCCGAGGGGCGAGCCCCCCCCCCCCCCGCCCCATGCCGGTCGCCCCATGACGTAGTGACGTGGGGCGACCGGTGGGGATATAAGGCGGTCCGGCCACAGCCGCCTCGCAGTCCGCTCCCGAGCGTTGAACGTGAACGATCGGGACGGACCGCCATGGGCATCACTAAACACTGAAAGGCGCCTTCACTGTTTAGCGAAGTCTAATGTAACTTTAAGACTTGTATTAGTTTTAAGACTTGTATTAGTTTTAAGACATGTATTAGTTTTAAGACTTGTATTAATTGTAAGATATTGGGTTTTGGTGTTGGGAATTGTTTTATATTTGAGTGTTTTTAATTGTACCCTATGTGTTTAATGTGTATGTTCCAGCATTTACCATGTTGAGCTCAACTTATTCCGTAAGTGTGTTATATTATAGAAAGTTATTACACGCTGGCAGGCAAAAGGTTGCGGCGGCCTCTGCACTCGGACCGAGGACGTAAGCCACTAGGGCTGTCCTCAACCTCTCTCAAAATTATGTAAATGAAACTTTGTTAGCTATTTGAGATTTTGTCCCCAAACTTATTCTGTAATATTTCTTTATATGTGTTTATTTATTTAATGTGTATACGCTTGTTTTAGCACTCCCCCTTGAGCTTTTTCACAGCTCAAAGTAAATTGTAAAGACAGGGAACGGGAGTAGGCCCCCGTGTAAAATCATTTTATACCAACGCTAGCATGGGTCCTCTCAGGCATGCAAAAGGTTGCGGCTGGGTTGGGAACCGGTCCGTTTGTACGCTGGCAGGCAAAAGGTTGCGGCGGCCTCTGCACTCGGACCGAGGACGTAAGCCACTAGGGCTGTCCTCAACCTCTCTCAAAATTATGTAAATGAAACTTTGTTAGCTATTTGAGATTTTGTCCCCAAACTTATTCTGTAATATTTCTTTATATGTGTTTATTTATTTAATGTGTATACGCTTGTTTTAGCACTCCCCCTTGAGCTTTTTCACAGCTCAAAGTAAATTGTAAAGACAGGGAACGGGAGTAGGCCCCCGTGTAAAATCATTTTATACCAACGCTAGCATGGGTCCTCTCAGGCATGCAAAAGGTTGCGGCTGGGTTGGGAACCGGTCCGTTTGTACGCTGGCAGGCAAAAGGTTGCGGCGGCCTCTGCACTCGGACCGAGGACGTAAGCCACTAGGGCTGTCCTCAACCTCTCTCAAAATTATGTAAATGAAACTTTGTTAGCTATTTGTGTTTTTGTCCCCAAGGCCCCCGAACATTCGTGGTTCGCCATGGATGTACGGGGGCCGAAATTTTTTAATGTTCGTTTGGCCTTGACCTAGTAAGAACTTGTACAAATTTAGTGCATTGCTAAACTTAATAATAAAGACAGGGAACGGGAGTAGGCCCCCGTGTAAAATCATTTTATACCAACGCTAGCATGGGTCCTCTCAGGCATGCAAAAGGTTGCGGCTGGGTTGGGAACCGGTCCGTTTGTACGCTGGCAGGCAAAAGGTTGCGGCGGCCTCTGCACTCGGACCGAGGACGTAAGCCATTAGGGCTGTCCTCAACCTCTCTCAAAATTATGTAAATGACTTTTGTTAGCTTTTGAAAAAGTTATTTGTTAGCAATGCAGTAAATGCTTAAAAGTATTGCGTGGTGAAGGTCAGACAACATTGGAATGTTTTCTGTTGTCATAGTTGGGTCTCTTTGGAGGCTACAGCGATGACAACCTAATGCCCCAGGTGGGGCTTTATTTTTTTAAAGTTTTTCCGTGACCTTGACCTAAATACAATACTTTTCAAAATTTTTAATGGTTAGGTATTACTAACATACAAGTCTGCTGTTGTCCATAGTTGGGTCTTTTCGGAGGCTACAGCGATGGCAACCTAAATGCCCCAGGTGGGGCTTTATTTTTTAAAGTTTTTTAGTGACCTTGACCTAAATATAGTAAATATATAGTAATTTTTTGGGGAAGACACTTAGAATTAGAGTAGAAGTGTAGTTGGTGACACCCCCCCCCTCTGGACTTAGAATATTTTCGTAGATGTAAATGAAGTACCTCCAGGTTTGAGCCAACACTTAGAAAATTTTACTTTTTCTGAGACACTCAGACTTAGAGTAGAAGTGTAGTTGGTGACCTTGAACCACCCCTGAGGGGCGGACCCCCCCCCCTCCCCCGGCCTCCATTTTGTTGGGGGCGGAACCCCCCCCCCCGTCTCCATTTTTTAAGGGGCGGAACCCCCCCCCCTCTGGACAGAATATTTTCGTAGATGTAAATGAAGTACCTCCATGTTTGAGCCAACACTTAGAAAATTTTACTTTTTCTGAGTCACTCAGACTTAGAGTAGAAGTGTAGTTGGTGACCTTGAACCACCCCTGAGGGGCGGACCCCCCCCCGTCTCCATTTTGTTGGGGGCGGAACCCCCCCCCCCCCCCCGAGGGGCGAGCCCCGCCCCCGCCCCATGCCGACCGCCTCCGCCCCATGACGTAGTGACGTGGGGTGACCGGTGGGGATATAAGGCGGCCGGGTTGCACGCACTTCTCATTCCAGTCCAAACTCTCGTGCCGACTGGTTCTCTTGCTTTCGATAGTACCGAGTGGTTCTCCCGCTTTCGATAGTACATTCTCATCTTTGCTGTTTTCATTTACTTCACTTCTCCATTTTACTCTCAAAATGACTCTGAAGCTAAAGAACTATCCACCAGCTTCCAAGACTAACTCAACGTCCGCTGCTCCGATATTGGAATACTTGATGACCGCAGAGATCCTGAGCAACCTGAGGATGCCGCCGCCACCGCCGCCACCGCAGCCTGCCTCAATGCCCAGCCTCAGGCCGGCGCACCTCCAGCATCTTCAGGAAACCTCAGCGGTCCAGCCCTGGTAGCCTCTCCACCACTCTCGCTGCTATCGGACTCTGGATCGGAGTCAGCGGTGTTCGAGACGAAGTCAAGGTCGAGGATCACCCCATACAGCAGAACCAAGAAAATCCTTTCCTATACCAAATCCCAATGTCCCTTACCCATATCCCCCATGGCATCCACACCAACCAAACAGCCCCGTAGATCCATCTTTTCCCCCGAACTTCCCACCATCGACCTAACACGTTCACCCACCCCACCCAAAATTGTTTGTAGCCTACCCTTTGACCGAATTAAGCCTTCACCTTCCATACCCATTCCTTCTAGCCAGCCTATTTCGGACAAGCTCCAAAACACTCCAGTAAAACGTCCAACACAAAAACGTAACCGTGTTAAAGTCCCTGCTGGCAAGGGTAAGAAATGCGATTACGCTTGGTTGTCAAACAAGTTTGGGGTTTTGTGTTGCCAGAAACTTGCTTGTTTAGGAGAGGATCGTTGCCAAGGACACCTCAATAAAACAATCAAATTTCGACAATTCAAACCTTACACTATGTATGTTAAGCCTAAAATGTCCAAACCCAGACATCCCCACAGCCCGCAACCGCTTGATATTAGAAGGCTGAAGGTTGATGAAAAATATTATTTCATTGGTCAAACCTATGGAGCGGGTGATACTAAAGTAGAAATCGTTGTAAAAGGTGAAGGCAGCCTTCGTACAATGCAAGTACCACCTCAGTAGTGGGGTTTGGTTACTTTCAAAACGAAAGTCGTGCCAATTGCCAGCCGCTGCCGGCCAGCTGCCATCGGCCAGCTGCCAAATCAGTTGCTGCCGCCATATGCCATGCCATATAGCTTCCGGTGGGGTAGGAGATGTTATTTGAAATTTGAAATTCAACTTGACAATTGGGTTATGGAAAGTATGTCAAGGTCATCCAGAGTAAGTTTTAAAAAACCCTATCCCGCTACCACCGGAGTAATAGTTCGGAGAGTGGAACTAACTCTGGCGATAGCGGGATAGGTATAGAATTAGGTTTGTGAATTTTATTTGTGAAAAACATACAATCAATGTGTGACAGCAGTGTTTAAACAGGTTGAAGTTTTGTTATGAACTACAGAGTTGTAAACACAAACACCGACGACGATGAGAAGGTAAACGCAGAGTCCCCAGATGATGTATTTAAAAAGTTTGAACAAACGTAACATCTCGAGTTGGTTTTCCCGTTCCATTTCCAATCGTTTGATTTCCAATTTCAATTTATCCTCTTCCATCCTTGTTACAAATGGAACTTCATCCATCATATCCATCATGTTTGTGTTTTTTTTTTTTTGAAATTTTGAAACAAGCGATGTTGATAGTTGAAGAGGTGATGATGGAATGAGAATGGAAAGATGTAAATGTCGGTTAAATAAAGAAGTGGTGGGGGGAAAGAGCGTTGTTACATAGAAGTGGTGGGGGAAAGATGTTGCTTATCATTTGCCTCAGAAGTTGTGCCCGACTGTAGAGGGGTAAGAGGAGTAAGATTCAGTAAACTGTCTTCATCAGAACTTTCAACCTTATTACAAATAGGACAAGCGTAAGTTATTTCCAAATTCATTGTAATAGCGTTAAATTTATCTATAATTTCATTTAAAGTATTAAATATATCTTGTAAATCTTCTTTTGAGTTTATTTCAAAATTAGCATTCATTCGCGCCAATGGAGAGTTGTTCATCGTTAGAGAGTTGGCAATCGAATGAGGATTAGCGCCTAGGGAAGGGGGCATATATAATGGTGACCTTGAGCAGGCGTCTAGGGAGGGGGGCTGTCTAGGGAGGGGGCTTTTATATAGGGAACCTTGAGCTTATGATTGAATAAAACGTTTAGTTCTTCTTCTTCATCTTGTAATTCAATTATTTGAACCGAAGTAGTTGTTTCATCTTCTTCACTCGATGAAGAAAACAATTCACCAGGATTTAAATATTGAACTACAATTCTGAACCATCTTATAGGATATTCGTCAATGATAGAAAGTAAGTTTTGAAACAATTCTTCCATCTCCTCCCTGTCAGTTATTATATGTTCAAACTTGATAAATTTTCCTTCCATGTTGTTAGTTAGAGTGTTGGAAGTGGAATGATTTAATATGATATAAAAATTAGAACTAGTGGTGGGGGAAATCTCAAGGTCATCCAATTGAAGTTTTAAAAAAGAGTGTAAAACTGAAATTATACATTTGATGGTTCTACAGGATCGGAATACCAATCTGATCTGTATTTACATCTTTTTATCATATGTGTACAAAAATCATCTTGATGAGACTTGGTGCGTTGACAATGAGCAAGATCTAGAGGGTGAAATTTGAAACATCTTTGAGGACAACATGTATGAAAATATCTTGATTTGTAAAATTTGAAAGTTCGCAATTCCGGTGGCGGTAGTTGTTTTGTTTTACATTTGCAATAACAAGATCCGAAGAATTCACATTTAGTACAAGCTAACCCATCCACCATCATTGGTCCTAAATCTGTACACTGTTGTTCACAACAGTAACGAGGTTTGTACTTGTATTTTTGCTCTTCCATGTTGACGCTGCGGAGTCTAGTGAAAGAATAAGATTGTATAGTGATGAATAGCGAGTTTTATGTACTATGAAAAGTGGTAGGGGTAATTTCAAGGTCATCCAAATGGAGTTTTAAAAAATTATACCTTACAAGTGTAAGGATTATTGAAATTTAGGAAGTTTGTTTCTGTTTGTTTTCTTCAGACTTTTTTTCTCTCTCTGCCTTAGCCATAGCAATAAGTTCTTCTGTTGATAGTGGATGTACTTCAGGAAATTTTAAAATTAATTTAGCTTGATATCCTTCTTTAGTTAATACATCTAAATCTTGTGTCATTTGTTCAACAGTGTTATAATCCTTTCCATAGATTTTCCCATCAAGTTCAATCATCATTCTGTATAACATTTTGTAGAATAGATCTTGTTGTGGCGAGAGCTGAGAAGCGAATGATTATTTATCAAACTGTTACATCCTTTTTATGAACTTGACATTGATCACGTGATTCCTTAGTTGTAATTTTATTTATTAAAAGTTATTCAACATTGGTAATACTTCTGGAACTTGACGTTATGTTGACCAGCTGGCGATGAAGAAGTTGTAGGTTGTGTAGAAAAAAATATTTCATCATCGCAATATTTTGTTTTAGTAAACATCCTTGTATTAGTAGCACTAACATCAACAGTTAAGTGATAACCACCGGTAAGTAAAACTCGCATTTCGTTAGTTAAATCTTCAAGTTGTTCAAAAGTAGTTATGGTGTTGGTATCATAAGATGCACACTTAACCTTTAGGGACATGTTGAAGTTTTGTATTTAGTGATAGAGAGTGAGATGTGTACGGTACGAAAGGTAGTCGTAGACTGATGAATTTCACAAGTTGATTTTCACTTTTATTATCACACAAAATTGGGTCAAGGTCATCCCATGGAATTTTTAAAAAAAGCAACATATTGTAATGTACAAACACATTACAATATGTTGCTTTATTTATTTATTTTTTTTTTTAGGTTTATATCATATTTATTGAGAAACAAATACAAAGAAATATTTACAATCTTATGTACAAACTAATCAGTAGTAGGTGTTACATGAATTGTAAGTTCAGTAGAGTTGTTTCCACTTGGTCCATGTGATACCAAATAGAGTGCGCCGGGTTGAATTATACGAAGATCTTCATTTTGTAGTAGTTGTACGAAGCGCTTTGGTAGGAAGATTTGAAATTTTGCTTCATCACCAATTGTATAAGGTGCCTCGCTTAATGTGCAATTTATAGCATCACCTACTGAAGTTTCCATCTTCTTTATTGTATGAATGATGTAGTGTTTTTCTTCTTTCAGCTCGGAACATTTCTTCGTAGGTAGGATTGTTGATTTTGAATGAGCGTTGAATTGTTCAACTAAATTTTGAAGTAAGTTGTTTGATGCCATCTTAATGTTTTTGCTGATGCTAATCTTCTTGTTAATAAGAATATCCGTTGGAGATGTTGTCTCTTCGGAGGTTCGAGTAATACTCATGCTGTGTCATGGTAGCGCTCTCACTTTTATTATCGAGACTACCCCCACCACTGACAATACCCCCACCACTGACGCTACCCCCACCACTTTGTTGAAGAAAATTATTCAAGCGGTAGGCATTCTTCAAAGCACACTGTGACCTTCGATGTTTAAAACTTTTTGATGAAATACAAAGTTCATTAAAGTAGCATTGGAAATCTCTATCTATTATTGCATTTATCACTTCATTGCTTGTAAATGATTGTATCCAATTTGCTTTTTCCAATCCTCTTGTGTAGATAGTTTTAAATTCTTTACAATAATGATTCATAATATGTGGCATCATGTTATAATGAATAAAACCTTCATCCCATTTTAAGTTGTGAAAATGTTTGTTTAACCATTTGTTTGTAACTTTCGCTTTAGTTGTTAGTTTATTGAATGGAAATGGAGGTTTGAACAAGTAATGATAAATTACAGATGTGTTCATATCCAAAATTACTAATTCTTTAATAATGAAATTTCCATCATTCCCTCGAAAAGCTTGAAATTCAATTATACCTCTTTTAACTTCCATTAACTGTGATGCAGTAGAAAACGAAACCCGTTTGTTCATGATGAAGTCTCATCAACAACTAACTGTTATTACAAACACGATTGTTCTTCTTTTATTTCTTGTGCTTCTTCGTTTATATTAAAATTGGTGTGATAGTTGTTTAATTGTCTCCACATATCTACTTCTTGAGGTATTCGATTAAAAATTGAAGTATCCACAGGACCATATAAAATTGGAATGAATGGTTGTCTGTCCAATGTATCGATTAGATAATCTTTAATTATTGTACTTGAAAATACTAGTTGTTTTAAGTATCTAGTGACAGGACCGGTAGTACAACTTAAAGTGTAAAATTCTTCTTTAGTGAAATGTAATTTTACATCATGTCTAGTTAAATCTTTGAAGCGAACAACTTGTCCCCCACGATGTTTGATTATATCAACTTCAATATTTGATTCTAATAAACTTAATCTTGTTCTTTTTCCAAATGTGTTGTTAGTTAAATAACATTCCAAAAGATGTAAATGTTTCATTAGAGAATCCCAAGAAGTTTCAGTAAAGATAACCATTTTACTTCCTTGATTTAACATAACAATTGGTGAATAATCCAATGATTTTACAATTCCAACCGATATACTTTTTGTCATGCATGAAGAAATAGGGTAGAAAATTCGAAGAAATACTTCTGTTAAAATATTTGTTGTAATGTTAACTTCAACCTTTTTTCTTTTCACTTCTTTTTCAGCTTCTCCTTCTTCTTCTTCTTCTCTCTTCTTATGTTTGTTAAACTTGAGGAATTCATCCATTTCTTGTTCAACTTGTTTTTCTATATCAGAACTATTTTCATCCATTAGAGGTGTATTTTCTTCTTTGTTAGTAGAATTCATCTTGCGAACGATGTTTCCCATACGACGGTTGAAGATAGAATGAAGTTTCTACTAATTATTTTCTTGCTTTTATATTTTTTTGTAAAATCCTTGAAATTTATACGATTACATAATTGTTTATTTTCAACTTGTCTTTTAGAAACAAAATTCTAACCTTAAAAATAAAGGAAGATAATTCTAACCTCAATATTTTGCAGTAGTTGTACTAATTCTTCTTAAAGTACATTCTTCACTATTCCGGTCAGAGGTGTGTAAGTAACTATTTTATCATGTAGAATTAGACAGTATGCCGAAGTTCCATCTGCTACTGGTTCTTCAAATTCCATTTCAATTTTTATATCAACACTTGATGATTTTACTGATTCATTTTGTTTTGAACAATCGATTACAATTATTGGAGCTTTGGAATAATATTGATCAGGTGATAATAGTGGTGTATTAGTCTTTCCATAATATGATGATTGAAATCTTGCGTACATATCATATAAAATGGAAAAACGTTTTTTACTAAACATGACATTTAAATTGTCATATGGAAAAAATTGAGAGTTTAGGAAAACTTTACAATTCTTTATTTTACAATGATCAAATTGACCAGCATTTGCAGTAATAACATCTTTTCGCTTAGTTTGGAAACCGAGTATTATGTACCTTGCACGTTCCAAGTAAGTTGATGTCTTGACGGTCCATGTTTGTCGTTCTGTTTGAGGTAATGTAGGGTATTCATGAAATTCCCAACTTCGGAATGGCATAACAATGTCACGGTCAGATTTTAACTTTTTTAACAATACTATTCTATGTTCATCAGCCAATCTTACATGAGGTACTCTCCAAACAACTTTATCCAATTGTAGTTGCCATTCCAATTTATCTTCCGTAGTTGCAGGGTCTGCAAGTATTAAGTCCTTATTAGTTGAAGATCTGAGTAATACTAATTCTTGTTTAACATTTATTATAACCCTTTTGTAATCTTCAGCAAATCCCAAAAGCAATCGTAAAGGTACATGAAAATCAAAATGACCGTTGGAAGCAGGTGTTATAGTGTCTTTATCGGGAGCAACCCATCCGGCGGTGACTATTGAATTCTTCTCATGTGGTGTTAATGATGTTAATCCTTTTAATGTAGTTGTTATACCAACCTTTTTTGTTGAATCAACTGTCACCCCTGATATCTCATATCTTATTTCATCAAAAAGATATGCCATTGGGTTATTTATAAAAGGAACTGTTGAAGCAGTTTTTCCATCCAATTTTAATACCCTTCCTTCGATGTACAAATAACTTTCACATGGTAATGTGTAAATATCTTGTTGTTGAATGGGAATTCTTATTTCATCATTATTGTTTAATTTTGATGAAGTGTAAGGGTTGTGTGTGTGATATTCCTTCTCCCATAGTGTTTTGTCGAATGTCGGTCCTTGAGATATATCCAGGATATCCATCGTTGTTAAGTTTCAATCCAATCTTTTGTAGAAAACGAATGTTGTCTGATGTTAACTCTTCCAATGTCGAGGAGCTACTGAGCTCCCGACTCTTCCGTTGTGGTTTAAATGATAATCCCATGTTGATTTTTATGTCGCCGCTCTGATGTGTATTCGTATAGTAATTGTTTCTCCTCTAAAGTCAACACTATGACCGTCTTGATCCAATATGTTCAGTACGATGTCTGAAATGAAACTGGTGTTTAATGGTAGGTATATCAAGTTTTGTGGCTTCTCAACAATTTTAAAACCTGGAGCAACTGTTGGATAAAATGTATGTAAGATATGCTGATTTACTCCTTCTCTATATGATCCATGTATAATATTACATGTTACATCAATACTATTTACTTTTAATATTGTAACAGTTGTATTACCAGAATGAGTAGTTCCAGGAGTTAAGATGTTCTTTTTTGTATCTGTAAATCCAAGTAAACTGCCAATAGAGTTTTTCATTCCGACATCTATATAATATTTTGAAGTTATTTCTGCTTTTAAAGTATTATTGTTTCCTTTGATTGTGATATTATCTTCTCCGAGTTTTTTCTGTAATAATTGGTTTATATCATCAATTTCATAAGCTCCAGTAGGAAATGTAATTATTTTCAATTCTGAGTATTTTCCTGCAGCATCCTTAGTTTCATAATAATGTAGTAAATTGTTTTTTCCTTCTGTAACATTAGGAATTGAATTGTAGGTAGTCAAATCAAGTAATGCCGCTTCCCATAATCTTTCCTTGGATAAACGCAATGCTGGGAATAGAGTACTTTTTAACGTGGATGAATTTCCACTCAGTGACACTGTATACGATGACATCTTAAAGGTGACTGACACTTTTAGCTAGAAACTCCAAACATAAATGTCCACATATTTCAGTATTGTTAGGTTGTTCTCTTTTGTAATTGTAAAAAATGTTTTTGGAGTTTTGAAAATAATGTTGAAGTTCTTTCGGCGGTGGTAGATTGCCAAAACTGTCAAAGTAGTAAACGGTTTGTCCGAGCTTTTTATAGCATACCCAATGAGTGCCTGGACCATAGGTGGAATCCAAATTTACTATTCCAGTTTCATTTTTCCATATTTTAGTTGGTAATGCATCTTTCATAAAAACTCCTCGAAAGAATGGTATTTTCAAACATTTTACATAATCATTTAACTGATGATTAGTTAAGGCTTTATTTGGAATTATCAATTGATTCTTTTTATTTAGTACACACGGTACGGTCTTAGGTATAAACCTGCTCCGTTTTTTACCATTGAACAAACAGAAGCCTTTTTTACTTTTCCTTTACGAGTTCTACGACGTCTCTTTCTAATATTTCCACCTTTTTTGGGAGCTCTTCTTTTTGCAGGTCTTCCTCTGCGACGTCGTCTTCCACCACCAAACTTAGCTTTTGTCTTCATGGCTGTTGTTACTGCCCAAGCCGCTGCTTTTTCTGCAATACTTGCGTCACTTGATTTTACTCTTTGCCAAGCTTTTTCTGCTAGAATTTTATCTGCTATTGATCTATTTGTTGAATCTTTAAACTTTGAATATGCTATATCGTGTTGTTTGCAAGCTTGATCTAATTTATTAATTCCAGGATCTCCTCTTGCTAAACGTTTTGCCAACTTAGTTCCAGGTCCACAATATTGATAACCTCCAGGAATATGTAATTCGTATGGTAGAGCGTCTATCGCTCGATTTACAATAGCACCAACAGGTATCCGTTTAAGCAGGGATAACGCAGCTGAAGTTATACCACGTCCTCTCTTGTTGCTGTCTTGATGATGACTGAGTGATACAGCCTTCATTATGTAGTCTTATATAAACTGGCGTGTTTACTCCACAAGATACTTTACATAAATGAATAAGTTAGGTATAATTTTATATATTTAAACACTTAGTTATTCAAATTAATGATATACTGATTTATAATTCTATTTTTAATCCAAGCTTCCCGTTCATCGGGTTGAATTATCACATGACTCGTTGTACTAGCTATATGATTATGGGTATCAATAAGTAAATTGCCCACTATTCTTATTAAACAATCTAAATTTACAGCATCTTTTGGATGTTGAGGATCATGTAATTGCATAATACGTTTATCATTACATGTGTAAGCTGTTGAATCACTTTTTGATGTTTTAATGACTTGTCCAATAGTAGCAGCATCATTTGAATCTTCACCTGGTAAAATATTAATTATTTTCTTCATCTTTGCATCATATTGGGTCCCAAAGTGTTTATCCCAAGTTATTGTTTGTCTCAATGTAACACAATCATCATCTTCATAACCAGGATAAATATTTTTTATTCTTCTATTACGACCATCGTATGTACCTAATCTACCACCACTCGCAATTAATGTTTGTACCATCAAAGGTACATCCGAATCTTTTATACCAAATCTTCCATTTGTTATTGTTTTATGTCCTGCATCCCATTCATCATTTTTTCCTTGCATTAAATCAAACTTTTCATTTCCATGTATAAATGTATCTCCTCGCTTTAGCACGGCATCTTCATGTTTTACAAAATTTGATGTTCCCCTTTTTAATTCTTTAGATAGTTGTTCCATAGTAACAGCATCTTTTGGTTGAGAACCGAACTTTACATTTGACAACACTTTCCCATGACAATCGATTTCATCACCATCTTGTAAAATACAGTTGTCCTTGATATATTTCAGGTTTACAGCATCGCCGTCTTCCTTTGGGTATCCAATGTCATTTATAATAAATTTATAAAAAGAATATCCATGTTTAGTTTTTTCCGGTATTATAGAATGTAAATATTCTTTATTAACTGAATCTTTATCATTTTTGGGATTTCCCACGTTGGTTATTCTATAATTTCCAGCATCATATGTTTGTCCATCTTTTAAGTTGTTACCCCATTGCAATTTTAAAGTATTTGAAAGTTCAGATGATAAGTACTCTTTAGTAATTGCATCAGAACCTTCAGTTGGTTTACCAACATTAATTAATCTATGTGATTTAACATCATAAGTATTCTTATGTAATTTCAATGATGTTGAAGTAGCTTCTTTTACTGTCTTTAAATTTGCTCCATCAGTATCTTCTTCTGGATCTTTAACTAATTTTAAACGTTTATTACTTATGTTATAGTCACCTTCAGGTGTTTGCGGTAATCCGCTTCTTTTTCTGTCTTCTCCAACTTGCACTCCTAATGCGGAGTAGCGTCCGAACTTGTCGACGCTCATGTTAGAACTGATACATCTTATACTTGTAACTTCTTTATATTTGCGGACAATTATACAATTATGCCACGATTTTTAAGTTCATCAACTAGAGCCACCCATTCATTATTTAAACCAGTATGACCGGCTTCCATAGCTTCATGCAATAGTCTCATTCTGTCAACTAATTTATTGATGTCGTTGTAATAGATAACATTTGTATTGTATAGATTTTTCATTAATCCTTTACCAGATGTTGAAGTATCTCCTTTACTCTTTTTACCATGTTGTTGAAGAAGTGATAAATCCATAAGTGATAAAGATTTTCTTTTTAAAGGTTGTCTCACAGCCGGTGTGGTACGTAATGTTGGTAATTTTCGTGGGGGAAACAATTTTTTTATAACAATACTATATTTTGTTGCACGTGAACGATTAATCATTGCATCCTTTGAGTAGTTTCTTTTATGAGCGTTAGTATTTTGTAAAATTTCTTTAAAAGTATTTAAATCTTTTGCTGAATATTTTATTGGTATATTTTTAAAAATTAATTCATATAATCCTTTTGTTCCTTTATATCTATGGTCACCAATAATGATATAATCGTCTTGAGTTACTTCAAGCTTAGAGTTACCAATTTTCAATTCATTTCCATCAATTCTTGCTCCATATACATGTGATTTACTTAAATTTGGATTTGATTTCATGTCATGTAGCATTTTCATTATATATTTTCGTCCAAGAGGTCCATGTTGTAATATATCACTACTCAATTGAGTTAAATTTGGAATAGATTGTTCTGCTTCAGGTATTGGCTGTTCTTCCTTTTCAACAATTGATTCTTCTTCATTTTTTGTTTCTTCTTGTTCACTAGCACTTGTATATGAATCATCATCATCATCTTCTTTTTTTAATGCTTGTACTTCTTGTTTAGAAACCGGTAGTAAAACATCTCCTTCATAACGAGGTTTACCAATAGTTTCTGATATTTGTTTTAAAGGTTCCGTGATAGGTTTAAATGTATTCTCTAAAAATTCTTCTCTTTCACTTAAACCCATCCTTAATGCACGATTCTTTATCCTAATAGAATCACTGAGTGATTTTATTTCTTTTAATAGTTTTTCTTGATTCACCATGTTTACACTGTGAAGTTCAACGTGTAACTAGATGTAGCATTGGTAGTTCAACGCATAAATATAAATTTATCCAACCCTATACGATATCTACCATTTTTAATATCTTCTTCTTTCATAATAACGAGAAATCCATATTTTTCATTCCATGCTTTACCACACATTTCTTTAAATTTGTCAAATGGCATATCTGCATTAACATGATCATTATATATATGCTTTAAATTTGTCTCATCTTGCTTAAAGATGATCAACATATTTGCATTGTCTCTTATAAGCTGTTTTGGAATTTTACTGTATGTTTGACCAATATAAATGCTATCAATATTATGATGTCTTCCCATAGCAAAATAGTTTCTTATAGTATCGTGATTTTCACAAGAAACATCGTCAAATATAAAAATGGAAAATGGTTTTGCTTCATTTGGTTGCATGATTGTTTCACTAGCATTAAACTTGTAGAAATTCACTTCAGGTACATTTGCAAGTATTTTATCTAATAATTGATATTTTGGTTGTTGCAATGATTTTGAAAAAATATATATATTGTTGAAGCGTAAACCTTTAGGATTAGTTATAAGGTTAAAGACAACATTAGTTTTTCCACAATTTGAAGGACCAGTTATTAAACATCTTATCGTATTTGGTAATAATTCACCATGTTTACTATGATTTAACTTATTATTGTCAACCGTCAATTCATCAATATTATTAATATTAAATCGATCTTTTTGTTGTACAATCTCCATCTTGTTTAAAGGTTAAACACATAATGAGCTATTAAATAACTATACCAAGTCTTTTGAAGGAATCCAAGAGTCTTCACTTTTATCAAATCCTAACCACCTAACTTTAACCATATCCTTTTTCCTTTGTAAAATTTTTTCAACAAGATATACATCACCAACTGTTGATTTTAACAACTCATGTCCATAGAATCCACCTTGAAGTAATTCACCCTTATTATCTTTTAAAATGTAAGTTTCAGGTATAGTTGGTTGCACTTTATAAATTGTAAATACTTCATTAGTCCAATTTGGCAGATATCTTTTACTAAATACACCTTTGTATTTGCTTATACGAACTTTATCATTAACCTTAAACTTTTTTGGTTGTAACTTTTCTATTTTTGGTGTTGTATTATTTTTGATGCGTTGTAATACAATTTTAGCATTAGCACTGTTTACTTGGATAGGTTTCATTCCGATGGTACGATGATATTTGTTGTTATATTCTTTTATAAGTTGTGGTAATATGTCATACCACACATATGATCCTCGTTTTGAAAATTGTTTATACATTGCTCCTTTTAATGTTCTATTGAATCTTTCAATTATTGAAGCTTTAACTTCAGAATTTGTAGAATAATGATTTATTTTATATTTTTTCATCAAAGCTCCAAAATCTTTATTAAAATATTCTTTTCCATCATCCGTTTGTAAATGTTTAATTTTAAATTTATTTCTTTGTATTGTTGTTTCCATAGCTTTGGTAACACTTTTACCAGTCTTGTCCTTCAACGGTAAAGCATCAGCTATTTTAGTAAAACAGTCTATAATTGTTAAAATATATTTAAATCCTTTGTTTACTTTACTGTGTGGTATCATTTCAATGAGATCAGCTTGGTAAAGATCATTCATTCCTTTAATGATTGTACTTCTTCTTGGAAATCTTCTTCTTGCTGGTTTATGTAGTTCATTTACAATCTTATCCTTTACACTTTCCATCTTAAAGTGTTGCTTGTACACCGTTTGTAGAAATACTGATCCGTACAATGGTTTATTCTCTTATATATAGTTGAAATATGGGTCAAGGTCATTTTATATTAGTGTAAAAAAGAGGGAACATGGCATTGGGCTTGCCATGTTCCCTCTTTTTTACGGAAAGGAAAAAGGAAGAAGGTAAAGGACGAAGAATAGGTTTACTGGTCGATAGGGTTTAAGGAATAGTGGCCAAATGGTAGAGTATTAATTTTATCTTCTAAAATATGTCGCTTGTCGTCTTTGTAGCTTAATGCCCACTTTGTTTGTTTGACACTAAAAAGTTGGTGGTTATAACTTCTAATAGTGTTAAATGTTGCAGTTGTTTCAACATTTTCAAACAAACATCTTTTATAATGTTGAAACTGTATGTTCTTCTTTAGGAAAGATGTCTTTATTCCTTTAGCTTTCTTTGTGACTTGATATTCCTTCCTTTCATTTATGTACAGTTGAAATGAATACAGTTTAGACATTAATGCTACAATTTCCATCATCGGCACACCATTTGTTTCATCTTTAAATTTTCCCAATACTTTTTTGTTTTTGTCATAGTCGTAATTTGGATGGTCCTTAGGATAATCGGAAAAATCAAAATCATCTTTATATACAAAGGTCCGTAAATCCTCATACATGTCATTTGTTTTAATCCAGTAAATAAGTGCATCCGTATCCATATATGCAATACCAATGTTATGTCTTCCATAATAATTAACCATCTTCTTATAATGAAACTCGTACATGTGTGTTTTAGAAATATCCAATATTGACATTCCAAGATATAAAGGACGATCCAATACAACTGATTTTTTGTTCATAGAAATAACGACAAGATTTTCATTTATAATTACAGATGAACCAAAGTTTGGTTGTTGCACTAATTTCTGTAATTTTACTGGATCAGTTACTAATTTAATATCCTTATGTTTCATTTTGTTTTCTAAAGTCTTGCCAAATATTGCATTGTTCATCAGTTTGAAGAAATCTTTTTGAAAACTTGATGTAGCAGCAGCTCTTCTTCTTGTGTTGTTGTCGATGTACGGTTTCAGCCAACAAGATTGAGAGAATTGTAGTATTCGATTAATTTTTGTAATTTTTAATCCCAAGTCTAAAGCCTGTTGTATCATCCAATAATGTCCAACATACCTAGACTTATTGTTTAAAGTCATTAATAATTTTGTCCATCTTCCAGTAGGGGAAATTTCAGTCTTTGGAAGAAGTGGTAAATCGTAATGATGATCATGAAGATGTTCAGGATATTCAAAATCGACGTCAAAAATGTAACCAGTTTCACCATGCTTTGGTATATCCATTATGTTTCCAATTGATTCTGGATCTATCCATTTAAAATTATCATATGGAAGGGGATTTGACATTGCCCATCCGTATAAGTTATTTGCATCAAAATAACCTAGGAATGTTGTTGGTTTTGATGCATCATAATCGGGCAGATACTTATTATTAGCCTTAACATGTCTGGTTACACTTTGTGTCAATCCCCCTCGAACTCCTGATTCTAACATTAAAACCATATCTATATCAGTAAGAAGTTGTAATTTACAATTTGTTTCTTTCAACATGGCTTGCCATGCTAGTCCAGGTGAAGTGTATGAATGAAGAGGGTCCAATCCATATGCTGCAAAACATGTATTTCTAAATTCTTCCATTATATCACATAATAAAGTTACATCTAATTTAACATAAAAATCTGAATATTCTCCCAATGTTGTAAATCCTAATTCATTCCATACTTTACATGCATGATCATAATCCTCTTGAGATATGTCCATGTCATATAGTTTACTTTTAAATTCTTCTTTTGGCGGAAGTGATGTTTCATTAAACTTTTCTAAACTGTCTATATAATCATATGGGAAAACACCTTTCCGAAGTACGAGATCCAGTTTGTCATTACTTACAATCTTCTTTGTTTCAATAAAATCTTGTTTCCTTAAATTTTCAGAAAGTTTAGACAAACTCGACGGCATAAATCGGTAGGAGTCTAAGAATCTTAATTTGACATTTCCAACTGTTTTAGAGAAACTTATAAATTTTTCTGAAGTTTCAGCCAACACATCTATTGAACCATCGTCTCTTCCTAATTCAGGTATTATAAAATGAGCATCATACCCACTGAGGTTATGCAGAACCACAGGAATAAATAGTGGTAAACGATAGCTCAAATTACATTTATTACAAGCAGCACCCCTGTAATAACCTGTAAGGTGGTCATGATCTTTAACTTTATAATTGTCAATGGTAAATTCATTTTTACATAAGAAACAATGAGTTGCATTTTCATGTTGAATTTCCTCTTCTTCCTCCATCGGTTTCATTGGTATGATATTTGTATATAATCTTTGTACATTTTCAGCTATTAAATATAAATGGTCAAGAAATATTGTTTCCACATTTTCACCACGATATACTAGAGGTTCTGAAGTTAATCCATATTGGTTTAAATGTTCTTCTGATAATGTTGATTTAACCATTAAACAAAAACTATTTGGTTTATGCATTTGATATTTGACACTTTTTCTAGCTTCACAATTTTCATCTTCTATAGAAATTAGTGTTGATTCAAAATCCGCATATACAACTATAGGGATACGATATTGATGATGAACTTTTTGAAATGTAACAAATGCTCTGCTTTCTGAAGGTAAAATAATTTTTGCTTCATAATTATTGTTACATAATCTTTTGTGCTCTTGTAACCATTCCATTCCTTGTCTTCCTTCTCGTTGGAAATTAAAACATCTTTTGCAGATCAGCTTTTTGTTTCGATTTTTTGAAAGTTGTTTATTAACAAGAGAGTCAAATTTCTTTATATACACATAATGAGATACATCTCCTTGTGTTAGTAGTAGTAAATCTGTATGATCTGCTAGCTCTTCTTTAGCAATACGTAAAGGATAAACTTTATTTGAACTATCTAATCCAAAAACATTAATAGATGTGCCGGGATTTTTCTTCTCAAATTTTGATATATCTTTTAGTGATACAGGATAACTAATTCCTTGAAAGTTATATCTATATCTTTGATTTTCATAGTGCTGGTTTGGTTCATTACAATGATTTGGTACAAATTTACATGTCATCGCATATCTAAAACATTCATTATCTTGATTTTTCACATTAACACATGATCTTGTATCCTCAATTATTTTTGGTAAACGAATATAACTAGATCCCATTAGTCCATATCCATGTTTATGAACTCTTATATTTAATCCTTCAATACTTATAAGACTCCACCCTGATCCTCGTCCTTCATGTTCCTCAATTTTAGTTAATATTTCTTCTATACATTTTTCAACTATTGAATCAATGTCTGAACTTCCTATGATAGTTTGATTTTTAGTTATAAATCCTCTTGGTGATAATTCTTCTTGTACATTTATAAACATAGCTTCTAGTAGTAATCCAAATTTGAGAAAATTTAATCTTTTTAATTCTTCTTTTAAAGTTCTACTGATGATTGGTTTTGCTTCTCTAATAAATTCTTCTAAGTTTAAATCTTCATTTTGAATCTTATGATGCATTACTACCTTTCCGGGTAAAGCTGATACTTGTAAATTTGGTAAAGTTGTTGTAGGTCTTGCTGTTATTTCATTTTGTTCTTCTTGTTCTTCTTGTTCTTCTATGTTGTTGTGAATTAGTTCCTTATGTATTTCTAACAGAATATCATCATTAAACGATTCCAAACATTTATCGCAATGATACATGTTTGGTGGTGTTCACTCTTCAAAATTTCGCCAAGAAATGAAATGAGCTCTCCCTTTCCTTCTTTTATAATAGTTCCCCCACTACTATTTCATCTTCTTCTTCTTCACTTTCAGAAGAAAACAAACGTCTTGGACAAAATATTAATCTTCTACTAACAGATTCTTCATTAGTATTCTCTATATGAATTGGAGTTTCAATATGTATTTCTTCATATTCAAATGATGACGAAGACTCTGATATTACTACATCCATATCCAAATTTTCATTCTCCACATCATTGGCATTTTCTTCTTCTGATGTTGTTACATCCACATCCATATCATTTATAGTTTCTACTTCTGAAGTTTCGCTATTATTTTCATCTTCTTCCATATTTAAATCCTCTAATTGAATTTTATACAATATTTCAATCATAGATTTCCTTGGATAATCGGTGTTGTCCACAGGAGCCATTTCCAGTAAATGAGGAATAACGGTTTTTGATCCGGCTTATATGATATTTTGCTAAGTATGTCAAGGTCATTTTTGAGTAAGCGAGAACTGGGAATAGATCACTAAGCAGCATGATGATTCATTACTACAAAGTGATCTATTCCCCATTCTCTAAGAAGTGTCCAATCAATAACCAAAGTCCAAGTTCATTTTTTTTGTTTTGTTTAATTTAAGTCTTTTACATCTTCTTCTTTTATTACACAATTTATAGGTTCACTGTTTGATGTTTCAATATGTTGTTTTATCTTGTGCTCCAGCTCTTCTATTCTTGCTTCCTTTATCATTAATTCCGATTGTAAGTAACTGATGTAATCAGCCGCCATGTCTACTGTTCTTGATCTTATTTCTCCTAACTTAACACCAGGAATCAATCTCTGTAGTTTGTAAAATCTCAACCTTATTCTTGACTCTCTTACTTTAGCCATTTCTCGAAATCTTTGTTTTCTATCTTCTTCTTTGCTTGTGGTCAAGTCCATACTTCTGACAAGTTTACTTTCAGAGTGATTCCTCTATAGTAGGCTTGTCCTTTATACACTTTCCCCCACCATTTTCAATTTCCCCCACCCTACTAATGTAGGTCAAGGTCATCCAATATAACGCGAGAACGAGGAATAGAGCACTAAGTGGCATGTTAGTCCATTACCACAAAGTGATCTATTCCTCGCTCTCTATTCTACATCTACTTTTTTTCATTTTACTATTTTATTATTTTTTTTGTTTTTCTTGGGGGGAATGAGTGTTTACTTTTTACAATGTTCATTCTTCTTCTCCAACTTTTCAATTCTTTCTAACAATTCCAACAAATATGCATTGGTTGCTTGCAAAGTTTGTATTCTAGTACATCCCACTTTAATAGAGGGAACTGTTAACTGTAATTTTGTAAATTCTATCCTTTCTTTCTTGCATCTTTCTCTCATGTATGTGTTTTTCCTGATTCTTCCTGATTGAGCTGATATTAACTTATTACAATCCGAATGGGGTTTTGATACTTTAAATACTGATGTACAAAAATTAGTTGATGTTGTTGGCTGTTGATTTTCATAGAAATTTTGTGTTGAAGTAGTAGTTTGCTGATTTCCATAACAATTTATACTTGAAGTGGCCGGTTGCTGATTTTCATACCAAATTGAACTTGAAGTACTAGGCAGCTGATTTTCATACCAATTTGAATTTGAAGTGCTAGGCTGATGATTTTCATAACAATTTGAACTTGAAGTATTTGGTTGATAATTTTCATGCCAATCTACAGATGCCAATACAGGTGTTGTGGAAGGATGCTCCATCGTTGTATAGAGTGAATTCTGTTCTACAATTTTGCTGGTTTTATCTCATTTCCCCCACCAATAACTTCTACATTTCCCCCACCACAATAATTTAAATTAGATACCAAACTTCTAGGGTCACATCCAAATCTTCTTCTTTTAAATATTTTATAAATGCAGAGCTTTCTGATGTTACATTAGGTGTGTTTAAATATGCCATGATTTTGTCATGACTTTCTTCATTGTGAATATAGCAATGTACATTTAGCAACTTTTGATTATCTTCTTTAGACTTGACAAATCCTGCAACAGAGCTCCAATCTTCATATTTAATTTTAAAATGGCAAACTTCGAACTGCATGTTGTTTCAACAAATGCTGCAACAATATTAAAAGTCTCTTCAAACAACCTGCATTTATACATGTTCCCCCACCACTTTATAATCTCCACTCCTTTCCCCCACCTTCTTCATATGTAGAAGGGGTATTATGATTTCAATGCACTATACTTAATAAATTCAAACAAATTTGTGCACAAATGTTACATTTTTTCTTAACTGTTTCAAATTTCATCACTTGGCCTTTTACAAGGTGAACTAATTTACCTCCATCGTCTTCAAATTGTTCAAAGTCTAAAACAGATGCTTTTCCACAATCATGACACATTTTTGTTCCATCTTCAAAAATAAAAGCAAGATAAATACCAAATCCACTATTGTCCTTCTTAAATTTCATGAGCATTTCACGAATCGGTTGAGGTATTTTAGATTTATCTGATCTTATTATATAATGGTAAAGAAACCCATTATTAATAATTTGTTGTAAACATAAAACTAACAAGCTGTCCATAGTGTTAGACTTGTACTGAAAGTTATATCCATAACTATCTCCTTATATGCTCTTACCCCCACTACTTTTATATAGGTCAAGGTCATCGCATATTAAGCGAGAACTGGGAATAGATCACTAAGCGGCATGTTATTACATTACCACAAAGTGATCTCTTCCCTATTCTCTAAAGGGGTGCTGATAATTTAGATTCCTAAAATTTCTTTTCCTTCTTCTTCACCTTCTTGAACTGTTGTATTACCAGACATGTGTGATATTAATTTCTTCAATTCTTGATTTTCCATTTCTAATCTTTTCAATTTTAGATCTCTTGCTTCAACTTGTACTTTCAAAAATTTGATATAACTTCCAGCCCAGTGGATAGTTTTCAATCTTGGAGCTCCAAGTTCAATTCCAGGTATTTGAAATTGTAGTCGATTAAATTCCATCTTCATATCTTCTCGGTCTCGTTTGTCCTTTTCTTGTTTTTTCAATCTTTGTTTTTCCCTGTAGGAAGAAGTCGGAACACAAGGTACATGATGAAACATTTTGATCAACAATTTCTCAAAGAATGAACTTCTACACAGATAATCAACATATTTATCCACATTTCCCCACCAACTTTAAGCCAGTAGTGGGGAGACGGCAGTGGTAGGGAGAGTTATGTTAATGTAATGGTTACTTCTACCGTTACACTTGCTCCATTCTGAAAGAGATATTTATAATAGGGTTCGGGATACTGTTCTCTTTCAGATCCCGCATGTTCTTGAATAAAGTTGAAAGCCAATTTTTTTGAATAATCATTGTGAAATACTTCCCTCACACAAACAAGAATTTTTTCTTCCAAAAATTTGACTTGAACTAATGGTATTTTGCTTACATCGTCCTTGTCCATGATGGGTAGCTTGTAGGTAAAAGTATTAGGTGGTAGTTTTTGTGGTTTATCCAGTAGAGAACAAAATTTCTTGTACAATTTCTCCTCAATGTCTGGAAAACGATGTATATCAAACAGATTGTAGTATGAAGGATCAAAAGGTATTTTACGAAACATCTTCGGTCACTAGTCTCTTTAAGACTGATCTCCTGCACAAATATTTAACACATTTATAAACATTCCCCCACCAACTTTTAACTTGTGGTGGGGATATTTTCCCCCCACTACTTCTTCAAAATAGTGGGGGTACCTTAGTCCAATTCAGATTCAGATTCAGAAGACAGTAAAGGTGATATGGGTGATTCCAATGATGAATCCAATATAAATATTTCAATAGCTTCCTTAATTATATCTTCATCACTATCATTTATCATTTCTTCAAATAGTTCTTGTTCAATCTGTACCATTTCTTCCTCTTCCATCATAGAATCATTATCAGTTTCGTCATAATTTTCCTCTATGTTTTCTTCCTGTATTTCATTTGTGCTTTCAAAAACATCTTTAACTTGAGAATAATTAATAAATGGAGTATCTCTAGACAACATGTTTCTTTACTACTTCTTTTACTTCAAATAACAAACTATGCATTGCTTACTTAGTCTTATATATACTCCTACCCCCACTATTTTTGCAAAACCAAGGAATAGGAGGGGGTTTATATCTATTCTTCTCTATCTAGGTTATATTTCATTGCTGTCACATCTACTATAATTTTCTGCTCTTCAACTTTATTGCGAATAAAAATTGTCCAAGGAAATAGTTCATTAATATTGTTAATTGTTACTTTTATACTATACAAAATTTCAAAATGTTCTACTAATGAAACAAAAACTATAACTCCTAGCTCATTGTTTGCCATAATTTTTTCTTCAATTTTCATCCGTAAGTTTGTTATCAAACTCCATATATTAATATCATTGGCTATAAAACCATCAATTCTGGTAAGCATCTTCATGCCGCAAGGTGTAGGTACAGACTAGAAACTTGGAGGTTCATAGCCCGCCTTTTTATTAATTTTAAAAATGGGGAGGGGGAAGGAATAAGGATTGGGAAGGGATAGGGTGTAGGGTGGGGGAAAGGTAATTTTTGTTATTACACTACTTGTGCAAGAAAATAGCCACCAGTGTCCACACCTTGTTCATAGCACTCCATCATAGATTGTGCCCACTGCAACATGCGGTCTCTGTCATTTGGTGTGACAAGTAAAGAATGACCATCACCATACAATATAAAAGAGTCAATTCGTATATAACATCCTAAATTTAACCATTTATTAGCTTCAACCATAAACTTTTCTATTGTATCAAATGGAAATTGTGGATCAATTGCTATAACTTTACGTTCTTCACTAAGTTCAACACTATAATCATCATCGTCTTCACTCTCACTCTCACTACCATTATTTAAAATGTCTTCAGGTTGTACAAAAACATCGGAAATTTCGGAAGAATTAAAATGGTAATTCACATTAGGAGGCATTTTTTCAAACAAATAATATTTTAAAAGGTGGAGAAAAAAATACAAGAGATGTACTTCACGGCACAAAGTGCGAGTACAGGCTAGAAACCTGAAGGTTCATAGCCCCACTTTTATAAATTTTAAATATGGGGAGGGGGAAGGAATAAGGATTGGGAAGGGATAGGGTGGAGGTGGGGGAAGGGTAATGTGGTTATTAAGCCACTCTTGCAACAAAGTACCCAACACCAATGTTCAGTTCGTATGATCTCATCACATCGTCCTGCCAAGTAAGAATTTGTTCTCGATCATTTGGAGTTAGAAGGAAGAAGTTACTGTTATTGTAGACAATAGGTGAACCAATTATAATGTTGAATCCTAAATTTAGCCATCTATGTGCTTCAAAAATAAATCTTTCAACTACATCAAAAGGAAATTGTGTTTCTATAAAATATACTTTGAATTGTTCATTAATTTCAATTTCATCTTCACTGTCATCTTCACTTTCATCTTCACTGCTATTATCCATGTCTTCTATCACATCTTCTTCATGTTCTTGGAAAGCATCTTCTTCATGATGTTGGAAACCATCTTCAGGTGGTTGAAAAACATCTGCATTTTCTGAAGGATTAAAATTTTCATTAAAGTAAGGAAGCATTTTAAAAATAAAGATATTAAGACTGGCAGAAACAAAGCAACAAGAGCGGCGAAGCAACAAGAGTGGTGGAAGAAACCAGAATGAAACACTAGCCATAGCCGGCGCGTCTTTTATAACGGTATGCAAATGAGAGGGGTTAGCAGCCGGCCATGACCGGTCATTGGCCCGGGAGGTGGGGGAAGGAGTGGGGGAAGGAGTAGGGGAAGGAGTAGGGGGGGGGGCTCCATTTTTTGGGGGGGGGTCATTGACCTTTCAGGTCCGGTCATTGACCCTAAGGAGTGGGGACGGACACAGAACCCTCCTTTGCTTACTACTACACGGATCAAACTAGCCATGTACCAGAACTTATTTCTGCTAAGTCGCATGTAAGCTAAATAGCTTACATCCCTAAATTTAAGTCTTAGGTGGCCCTGAAAAGGGCCGTTTGGCTGGGTTTGGTGGACTGCTATGGAGCTTAAGGCATAAAAAAATAAGGGACTTCAATGTTATTTTCCAAATCGATTTCAGCAGGATCGGCTTGTATAAACTTGTACAAATTAATTGCACAAATATCGCATTTTTCTTCTTCTGGGATGATAAACTTGTATGACAAGTAACATTTGTATTCATAAATTCCACCATCTATTGTAAAATCCAATAATCCATTTCCTATTGCAGCCGAACCACATTCTGGACACATATTTGTTCCATCCATAAATTTATACTGAAGGTAATGAAAAACTCCAAAATTTTCCCTACAAAAAGAATACACTTCTTGACATAGTGTTAGTGGAAGGTTTCCATCTTCAAATGCAAGTTCCGCCAACACTATATTTGAAACTATATGTCGCAAACATAATTCTAATAGAGTAGGCATGTTGCGGCAGTGGCCTCACGGATTGGAATGAAGACTCTGGAGTAGCTAGTATAACGGTTAAATGAAAGTAGACAACCGGTCATGACCGGCCATTCACCCAGAGGAGTGGTAGGGGAAGGACTGGTGGGGGAAGGAGTAGTGGGGGAAGGGGGGGGGGCTCCATTTTTTCGGGGGGGGGGCTCCATTTTTTCGGGGGGGGGGGGGGGTCATTGACCTTTCAGGTCCGGTCATTGACCCGAAGGAATGCAGACAGACACAGAACCATCCTTTACTCACTACTCACATGAAAGTAGGTCAGAGTGTTAAAAAATAATGGGGGAGAAACACAACGCTATAACGCGTTGTGTTTCTCCCCCAGTATTTTTTTAAGCAATAATTTGGAAAAAGCTATGTGAATTTACTTGCTACGCCCCCACCTTGTAATACCATCCAGTTTGTGTCTGAGGAGATAGTCTTTAGAGTCTAACTCATAAACTGATTTCTCTTTGCGCAAGGATTCAATCACTTTAATATTATATCTTAAGCCGTTACAAGTTGCCAAAATGTGTTCGTTGTCAATAACACTTTCAAAAAAATAGACACAACCTCTCTTAAGCCTATTTCCTTTCACACCAATAATTTTGGATTGGTATTCAACAGTGGGGGTTTCTGTCACTTGTGGTTCAGAAATGTGTTTTACGACATGTACACGGCAAAAACTTTCGTTTTTTACACATTTCCTCCCACAAGGTGATCCTTTCTTAATTCCCCTAGTAAGCATTTCAGGGCAAGTAGTGGGACGGCTAAATGCCCTACGACGCTCTTCTTGTAATAATTGAAATTGCTCTGAAGGAGCGGGTTTAGGAGTAGGTTTAGGAGTAAGTTTAGGAGCTGGTTTAGGAGCTGATTTAGGAGATGATTTAGTAGCAGATTGAGAGGAATCAGTTTTGTGATAGGTATGATCTTTAGGTGTACTAAGTGGTGGGGTAGGAGGCAATGGTGATAGTGGGATAATGGGTGTGCTAAGACGATGAACAATGGTTTCAACGGAAGGGGTATTAGGATGGTGATGAACTGGCTTCTGCGGTGGCTGCATAGTAGTTGATGGTGGTGCGGAGTCCTTTGAAGGCGAAGGCGAAGGCGGTGAAAAAATACTACGAAGTCTAGAAGTGTTGGTTGGCGGAAGAATAGCTCTAGAAGTTGAAGGTTGAGATGCAAGTCGGTTCTTGTAGCAATCAGGAAGGTTTTTGAGGCGAAGAGTTTTCTTAGGTGCAGGAACAGCTGTAGTAGAAATAGAAGTCGAAGTAGAAGTAGTAGAAATAGTAGTCGGTAGAGAAGACATGGTTATAACTCTAAGTTCGCAGCGTAACGTCTGGAATCAGAATGAAACACTGGCCGCGGCTGGCTCGGCTTTTATAACGGTATGCAAATGAGAGGGGTTAGCAGCCGGTCATGACCGGTCATTGGCCCGGGAGGTGGGGGAAGGAGGTGGGGAAGGAGTGGGGGAAGGGGAAAGGGGGGGGGCTCCATTTTTTCGGGGGGGGGGGTCATTGACCTTTCCGAAAGTGGGTCAAGGTCATTCAAGATTTATAATGATCCAAGGTGATGGGAACAGTAATACTGTTCCCACCACCCTGTTTGCCTAGCGGTTCCCACTCCCAACCCACTAGTTACGTTCTGCAAGGGAGGTCCCTGGGCCGTCCGCATCAAAGCGTAACTTCCCGTCCGCATCAAAGCGTAACCATTAATTTCAGGGAAACTGGAACAGTTAATGCAGAAACGCAACTCTAACCCCACCCAAACTAATCCCACCCATCATATTCCTAAACAAAATGCAAAAAAAAGTCCGGCTTGCGGATGTCCCACCCATTTTAAATGAAGTTCAACTGAACTTCTGAATTTACAGTTAATCTACCCCCTAACATCTAGCTGTAAGGCAAAACAAATGCACAAAACAAACATAAATTATTAGTACCAACACATCATTATTAAAAACCAAATAATTCAACACAACCAAATACCATCATTATTCTTAAAATTAATACACCTTAATGCTAAACACCTCTTAAAATTAATACACCTTAATGCTAAACCCAACTTATAACTAACATCGCAATGCGCAAATTATTTCTTAAATTAAATACACCTTAAAACTAAACACACACACACACACACACACACACATACCACATTGCATTAAAAAACGCAACATAGTAAAAGAAGTTCAAATATATATAGGCCTACTATATATTTGAAACCTCTTGCTGAGTCGCCAACAACCTTTCGCTATGAAAGTTTGTTGGCAACTGAAGCAAAGATATAGCTCCTATCGCTCCTCGGGTTTTCAAGTAGTGGGGGGAAGTTGTTTCACTCCAGTACAGTGTTCAATCCAGTCCAGTTCACAGCAGTGTAAAAGGAAGGTAAAGAAGTGGGGAGCGGCGCATGCGCAACAACACAAAACCAAGGTTTGAGGTTAGAATTATCCATGTGCAGTAGCGCTAAAGTGAGTAATACAGGACTAGGCGCATGCGCATAGCATAGACTCATTCCCATCCGGACAACTCATTGCATGCGCAGCAGGTTTGAGGTTAGAATTATCCATGGCAGCTGCCATATTTAGTCTGGTTTCACCACATAAAGTCAACAACCGGTGGTGACCGGCCATTGACCTGGAGGAGTGGGGGAAGGAGTAGGGGAAGGAATAGGGGAAGGGGAAGGGGAAGGGGGGGGGCTCCATTTTTTCGGGGGGGGGCTCCATTTTTTCGGGGGGGGGGTCATTGACCTTTCCGATCGGTCATTGACCCGAAGGAGTAGGGATGGACACGGAACCTTACTTCTCTTACTACTCAGGTGAAAGTCGGTCAACCAGTCATTTGCTCACCATCTGCCGCCATCTGGCTGGAGTTATTGCCTCTATAAAAGTGGGTAGTTTATCGCGCCACAAACATTCATTGCCTTGCATCCGCTCAGTCATCATCTCTCATTAGTTTTATGTTATGACTACTTCGGTAACTAGGTTTGAGGTTAGAATTATCCATGGAATAAACTTCCTTACTTTTAGCATTCATATTGTAGGTTAATTCTAACCTACAAAATTACTACTCCGGCATTTTCTTTTACACTTCATTTTATATCTCAGTCTTCTTTTAACTTCTAAATGTAACACATCGGTTACAATGAATACACAATGTTTAAAATTAAAGCTTTTGCGAACACAACACATATTACGAACTACTTCTAAACCTTCAATTTCAAAGTGTAAAACTAATTTAAATAGAGTTAGAAAGAAGTACAGTTTTAACCCATTATACTGTTCAACAACTTCTCAGGTTAATGTTGATGATAGTGTTATTTACGACATTTTACGTTCTATGTTACACTTCAATAACTTTGAACTTATTACACCTATCGACTGTGTTCAACAAGTTTTTTTATTTTACCCCCACCATTCTCTATATAAGGGCCCCGACAATAATTCCTACTTCATTATCTTCTATGCTCTTCAGCTAACAACATCTCCACTCTAATTTATACTACAATAATAATGGAGACCAACCAAGAAAATGTTCAAGTTCATGAAATATCATCAACAACTCATCCAAGGGAAAATCCTTCTAGAAATTCAACTTCAACAACTCCTCAGAACCCTGTACAAGTTCCAGATGTATCTTCTACAACAATAAATGATGTAGAAGCTATTCTTCAGTCCCTTGTCGGTTTCGACTGACCTGTATGACAATCACCGATAAACTGAACTCTTAGAGTTCAGTCTTTTTTAAAACCCCCTCCATATGACCTTGAAGCAAATATCCCCTCTCCCTTATACACTAACTCCTACTTCAAAAATTAACACCATCTGCTCACCCTTTCTCCACCCCTTCATTTGATTTAGCCTCTCCCCACCTGAGGCTATATGGCATGGCATATGGCGGCAGCGACTGATTTGGCAGCTGGCCGATGGCAGCTGGCCGGCAGCGGCTGGCAATTGGCACGACTTCCGTTTTGAAAGTAACCAAACCCCACTACTCACCTCGGATGGTACAAAGACAATTTTTCATCCCTAAAGCCTATCTAATACGAAGGGAAGGATGCCAATCTGTGTGGGAAATGGATTAGGATATGGGCCCACTATAAAATGTAAATTGTTAAGAAGTGTTGGACAGTAAAATATTTCTTCAAAATTATTTTTTCCAAATTTAGTCTTGACCCTCTTAAAGTAAGGGAGAGGGGTATTATACAAGTCAACTAATAAAAAAAAAAAAAAAAAAAAAAAAAATAGTTGACTTGTATAATACTTTAACCTGGCGGTGATGTAAAGTCACTGGGACAATCTCAAACCGTGTCCTTGAGGGTAAAGACCAAGTTTTAATCTTTAACAAAAACCTCCAAACACTTGTGGTAAGCCACAAGTGTTTGGAGGTAAAAATTTTTCAAAGTTTGAATGGCCTTGACCTATATTAACTATTCTGAAAAGTTAAGAGCTAACCTTGCAACCAAGGTTATGTATCATGTGATACCCCAACTCCAACGTTTTGCTTAGCTTGTATGAGCTGTTCATTTTGCTTCAGTCTATTTCTGCGCTTGATACTAAACATGGCACCGTTCTCCTACAAAGGTGGTAAATACAACTTAGATGAACACACTGCATGGGAACTTTTAAGCGGTTTGAGAAGGGATGTTGAGTTTTGGATAAGACGTGATAGGGCTATGTTTACTTTATGTGTTATAAACAGACAAACCTTAAACCTTACACACTACACTAAAATTGAATATAAAAATATAGACGAACTGTTCTCCTGGGTGTTTGAAGTAAGCAAGTTTATTGAAGAGAATAAGATTCAGGCCAAACTTATAATAACCAGGTTTGATACCAGGGAAGGTTGACCTTGAGTTACCCCCACCACTAAAAATGGGTATATATAGGAGTGGTGATCAACTGTCCTCTCATTCTGCTTTACACTGTTAAGCCGAACACCACTATGTCTGCCATGAATGTTCCAGCCTCTACCTCTGGCCCGGCCGCCTCCAACTCTGGCCCGGCCGCCTCCAACTCTGGCCCGAGCACTGGACCGATCCGGCGGGACCGCCTGTCAAGGAGTCGCGTCCGGTTCTCCGGCTTTGGCCCTGTCAGGAAGGAGCTGTGCAGCAGCGGAGCCTCTCAACCAACCACATTAGATGCATCTACCCAGACATCACCAAACCTAATCGAAAGGTACAACGAAATTATAGAGCAAAAGGATAGGGTGTTAGAGAGTGTAATCCGTGAGGCAAATTCAATCCTGAGGAAATACGACAGACTAATTATGAAGTGTCAAGATCTTTTAGTGGACAGTGATGCTAGTGAGGATGAGAGTGGATAGGTGTGTGGGTAAAGACTTGGACTGGGACTTGTGTGTTTGTATGAATGTGTGTGTGAATGCGGAATACAGAGCGGGGGATAGATCACTCTGTGGCAATGGACTAACATGCCACTTAGTGATCTATCTCCCGTTCTGGTAATGTTTTTGGATGACCTTGACCCACTTTACCAAGGTTAGCTAGTACCCCCACCACTGATAAGGGTATATATATACGGGTATTGATGTGCAGTTTGGTTATTCTGCTTTGTACCGTTTAGCTGAATACCACACCTTAAGATGGCTTCAAACTCCAAGCATTCTCAGGCTTCCTCGTCTTCAAGAAGGCGTGCTGCCAACGTCCTGCCTGCTACTCGTGGACCTGCTCGACCATTCCATAGCATAACTGTTGCTCGAGCAAACGCCTGCAAAGCTCCGATGCTACGGACCTTGCTGGAGGTGAGTCAAGACGGGCAAGGCTTGCTCAGTCCTGGCCAACGGCAGGAGCAAGAGAGGCGTATGGCGTACTTCAGGCTGCAGGGTGTAGTTCCCAGCTTGAAGTTAGGCGATCCTAGAGTGGCAAGCATCACCGAGGCTGCGGAGTATATATCACATCTCCATAGTGTTTTGGAAGTAAAGGACCAACAAATTGAAAACCTAAAAGAACAGTTGAAACAATTTAACTTTAACCCGATGGAGTTTGTAGAAACGGAGATGAGTGATAGTGATGATGAAGGTAGTGAATATATATTAGGTATGTAATGAAAAGACGTGGACAGGGACATGTGTGTGTATGTAGAATACAGAGCGGGGGATAGACTACTTTGCGGCAATGGACTAGCATGCTGCTTAGTGGTCTATCCCCCGCTCAAAGGGTAGCATTGGATGACCTTGACCCACTTTAAAGCAAGGACAACCGGTTAAGTGGTATAAAAGAGGGGGTCTGTACATCTCGACTTCATTCTGCTTTGAGCCTTCTAGGTAACAAGTAGAGTTTGTAAACATGAGTGGTGCGCTTATTATTGGTAAGGAGTGGGAGTATGTGAGCATTAACTATTTAAACTATAAAGGGATGTTGGAACAGGTGTATAATAGTGTTAAAAGAATGGTTGTGGAAGAAAATAGAGTAGTAATCTTAGCATGGAAGAAGAAGACGTATACAGGACAAAGAGTGGAAGCAAGTGACTTTGGGGGGAACAGTGTGTTTGAAATTGGACGGTGGAACTTGGTGAACTTGGACATTGTGTTTTGGGACTTGGAAAGGTTGATTGGAAATAGTGGTAAACATGGTGTACTTATAATTGGCAGAGAGGGCAGGGTATATAACTAGATTGTTGAAGACTGGGACTTGTGTGTAAAGAATAGGACTTGTGTGGAATACAGAGCGGGGGATAGATCACTTTGCGGCAATGGACTAGCATGCTGCTTAGTGGTCTATCCCCCGCTCAAAGGGTATTATTGGATGACCTTGACCCATATAAAGGTAGAGGGGGAATGGGGTAATAGGGAGGGGGAAATTGGTATATATGTAGGACCAATGAAGAGCATGTTTAGTCAAGCATTTGTCTAGACACCTGCTGCAACCTACCACTAGCAATGGAAAGCTACAGCGTGGAGTTCATTCTTTTGGAAGAAGACATCAATGAAGTTGTGGAGCTGATAGAAGAGAAGACCAGCTTGGGCACACTGGAACTTGTAAACTGTGAGCCTTTGGACAATGCGGCAATCGATAAGATTGCACATTTTATGATGCATTTACATACTCAAAATACAACTAATATGGAGTTTGTTCAGTACCTCTTTGCAAACCAAGTGAATGTGCGAATAACTATTACCTGGTGGCAATAAAGTGTGTAACATTTTTGGCTTGGGCTTGGACTTGGACTTGGACTTGAGTGTGGTCTGCGGAATAGAGCGGGGGATAGATCACTTTGCGACAATGGACTAACATGTCGCTTAGTGGTCTATCCCCCGCTCAAATGGTATCTTGACGTGACCTTGACCCACATAAATGCATAGTTGGTGGGGGTATAAAAAGGGCAAACCAATTGGATGGATACACCACTTCCATACCATGGCTCCACTTGACAACACCGTGTTCCATCGCAACAGAATTGTCTCTATTCTGGAGGTGATACCTCTAGAAATTATAGAAGTAGAGGAGCAACTACCAGCGGTTAATCAAGAAGAGGAGGAGGAAGAAATAATGGATATTGAAACGGACTCTGACGAAGCTGGTCTAATAAATGATGAAACGGACTCTGACGAAGCTGGTCTAATGGATAATGAAATAGACTTGCACGCCTACGAAACATTAGAGTCATCATCATCATCATCGGAGTCTGAAATGGAATTCCAACTTGAAGAAGAAGAACAAGACACTCCTCATCGTCCTACGGATAGGATGTTAGTTGCCAGAAGAATTATGTATTGTCATCGCTGCCTATTCCGTGATGAGGATGATTCCAACTCTGATGGTGATGTTTCACCTTTGCAAAAAGTTTAAACAAAAAGAAAAAAAAATGTGAGCGGGGGATAGATCACTTTGCGGCAATGGACTAGCATGCTGCTTAGTGGTCTATCCCCCGCTCAAAATAATAATTCCAAATGACCTTGACCTATATAAACTGGTACAAACAGACTTGTTTAAAAAACTCGTACACATTAGTGGATCTAGAGCAAATATCATTGATTTATCAAGCTTACTGATGAATGTTTTGAAAATGGTTGTATAAAAGCCAAATTTACCATTTGATTGATAACCCGGATGTAATTGACGTCACTTTCCCTCACCCTTATACCTCGGATATAAAAGGACCCTGTTGAGTGCGCTGTTCATTATTGTGTGGACATTCACTGAGTGTACATTCAAAGCCAAACTGTTTAAAATGGCTCTTTGCGATATTTGTGGGGAAATCTTTCAAGACGAAGATCTTTTTGCCCTACACAGGGAATTACATGAAGAAGAAGATGGAAAAGAAGATATTATCGTAGATGAAGAAGACTTGGACTCAATCGACCGGTTTTTGGAAGAGCACCAGAAGCAGATGGACAACTGGGACAGCTATCTACAGCTAATGCAAAGAAGAAGACCTAGTGTGATCCAATTTGCTGGTGCTGGACCATCCACTACTAGAAGACGTATTGAAGAAGAGGATATGCAAGAAGATGACACTGAAGAAGAAGAAGAACTGGAAGACGTGAGACAACTGCGCACCACGGCCTTGCCAGGACGAGTTGTAACACATTTCAAAATTAATAATGTTCAATTGGAATTGGAAACATTCATAACCCAGGCTAAGGAACTTGTCGGTCGAACTTTGAGGAAAGAACTACAAAGATTAAATTTTATTAAATTTGGAATGGTGTTAGAGGCTATGTTTAACAATACTGATGGTGAAACAGCATTGAGAGCGTTCATTACCAAAAACAGAACCCTTACCTTCAACTCCAACATCGATGATATTATTGAAGAATGCTTGGAAGAACTTATAACAAAACTTCAAGAACACGAAGGAAGAGGATCTGGATGGACTTTGTCATCTATTGAAGGTATGGATGTAAGGGTTCATAAACATGGATATGGTTTAAGAGGTAGTAGTTTTATCCCTCTACCAAAGAAAATCCAAAACACTAACTCGTGTAGGAATGTGCAAAATGAAGGTAATGAATGTTTCAAGTATGCAATGTTAACCAAGTATGTTAATGATCATCCTTGTAGAGTTGGTAGAGAATATTACGAGAATGAACACCGCTACAACTTTCAAGGCCTCACCTACCCAGTTACTTTGAAAGACATTGACAAATTTGAAAAGAGAAATCCTGGCGTTTCAGTCAATGTTTTTGGTTTGGATGATTCGAACAACGTTTATCCTTTGCGGGTAGTAAAAGTTGAGCAGAGAAACCACACGGATTTGCTATTGATAACTAAGGGTGAAATTTCCCATTATGTATGGATAAAGGACTTTGTAGCCTTGGTATGGAATCAATTATCAAAACATAAAAGTAGGTTAACAGTGTGTAAAAGATGTTTCTGTTTTACATATAAAGAACTAGAACGTGGAGGATCGGATTGGTTGGTGGAACACAAAAGACTCTGTAACGAGAATTATGAAGTGAAGGTTAGTCTGCCACCACCATCTCGAGCGTTTATCCAATTCAACAAAACAGTCCACCAATATCGTATTCCACTGGTCATCTATGCAGATTTTGAATCTACGTTAATACCACAGGAGCTGCCGGACGGTGAAGTGACTAGAAGAACGAAATATCAGTTGCATCAACCCAACAGTTTCTGTCTACTAGTGAAATCAACCTTGTCTGAGAACAAATTGCAAGACTATGGTTTAACATCCACCCCAATACTCTACCGTGGGGAAGAAACCGCTAAGTATTTTGTAGACCTGCTGTATGATATTGCTGAAAAAGCGCAACGATTATACAGTAATGTCATACCTATGGAACCTTTAAACCAAAATCAACAAGAAGAATACAACGTAGCGACAAGATGCTATTTATGCAAGAAGACCTTTAGTGAAGAAAACCAAAAAGTAAGAGACCACGATCACCTGACAGGGTTATACAGAGGAGCTGCTTGTAATTCATGCAATATAAATTACAAACTGCCAAACTTTATTCCTGTTGTTTTACACAATCTTAGCGGCTACGACTCCCACTTTATTATCCCAGAGTTAGGAAGAGATGATGGTAAAATTGATGTTCTTGCTACAACATTGGAAAAGTACATCAGTTTTTCAAAAACAGTAGGTAAAATTAAACTTCGCTTCGTAGACTCTTACAGATTTATGCCATCTAGTTTAGCCAAATTGTCAGAGAACCTAAGAAGAGAAGACTTAAAAGAAACAAGCAAAATTGTACCTGAAGATAAATTGGACCTAGTATTAAGGAAAGGAGTTTTCCCCTATGATTATATAACCTCTATAGAAAAGTTTGAAGAAACCAGTCTGCCACCGATTGAAGCCTTCAACAGCAAACTAAACGAAAGTGAAATCTCCATTGAAGACTACAATCATGCTTGTAATGTTTGGAACCAACTAAACATTAAAACCTTAGGGGAATATTCTGACTTTTATATAAAATTGGACGTAACTCTGCTGTGCGATGTGATGGAAGAATTTCGAAACACCTGCTTCTCCGCCTATGGACTGGACCCTCTACACTCGTACACATCTCCAGGATTAGCATGGCAAGCTATGCTAAAGTCAACCAACTGTCGATTGGAACTTCTAACAGATATAAATATGGTGCTCATGATGGAATCTGGTGTACGGGGCGGTTTGACACAAGCTGTAACACGTCATGTCAAAGCCAACAACAAGTATATCCCCGGCTACGACGAGCAACAACCATCGGTCTACCTTGGCTACTTTGACGCAAACAACCTTTATGGTTGGGCAATGTCAAATCCGCTTCCCTACGCTGACTTCAAATGGATCAACCCGGCCACCATCGGAGACATCTCACAGATTCCAAAGGATGGTCCAAAAGGCTATATTTTGGACTGTGATTTCGAATACCCGGAGCACCTTCATGACCATCACTACGACTTGCCTCTCCTAGCTAAGACTGAAGTTTCACCGACAGGAAGATGGCCAAAATTGATGATGACCTTGGAGAATAAAGATCGGTATGTGGCTCACTACTGGGTAGTTCAACAGGCTCTTGAATTGGGTCTACGTGTAGTGAGAATTCATAGAGCAATTGAATTCACCCAGTCTTGTTGGTTGAAACCATATATTGATTCCAACACTACAAGAAGAGCTGCAGCGACAACAGCATTTGAAAAGGACTTCTATAAATTAATGAACAATGCCATCTTTGGGAAGACCTTGGAAAACAAAAGAAAACACAAAAATGTAAAATTAGTGAGTGATCCTAGGAAATTGGAAAAATTAGTGCAAAAACCAAATTTCGGAACATCCATGATTATAAACGAAAATCTAGTCGCTGTCAGTATGAAGAAAACAACAATAGTCATGGATCGTCCGTTATACATAGGTATGTCGATTTTGGACATCAGTAAAACCCTGATGTATGATTTCCATTATAACAAAATGGTTAAACACTACGGAAGGGAAAACATTGGAGTCGCATACATGGATACGGACGCGTTTATCTACTGGATAAAGACTTTGGACATGTATGAAGACCTAAGGACTTTTCCATACAAAGAAGATTTCGACTTTTCTGATTATCCGAAGAACCATCCAAATTTTAATGAAAGAAATAAAAAAGTAATTCAAAGATGAAGCAAATGGAATGCCTTTAGAAGAAATAGTGGCGCTGATGGCAAAATTGTATTCATTTAAGATGTACAACGAGAACAACACACCCACAGTCAAGAAAGCAAAAGGAGTGAAGACATCTTATTTGAAAAAACACGTAACATTTGACCACTACAAGACTTGTTTGTTTGAAGATACTACAATATCAGCAACATTCAACAATATCCGAAGCTTCAAGCATCAAGTCTACAGTGTTACTGAAATTAAAAAAGCACTGTCAGCTCGGGATGATAAAAGACACATTATGCCCGACAAAATCCACACTCTTCCTTTTGGCCATTACTCCCTAAACCCTATCAACTAGTAACCCATTCTTCGTCCTTCTACAACTTCGACCTTATTCCTTTTTTCCTTCCGTAAAAAATGGGGAACACGGCAAGTCAAACGCCGTGTTCCCCATTTTTTTACACAAGTTTGGATGACCTTGACCTATATAAATGATGTGAATATTTAAGACAACATTCATTGTGATTATACAAGTGACACAACAAACATTGGAAACTACAATATGAAGGACTTGAAGCAACAAATTGTCAACGAACTTCATAAACCTGCAAGAAGAAAGTTTCCAAGAAGAAATACGGTGATAAAAGGAATTAATGATTTATATCAAGCGGATTTAATCGAAATGATTCCTTATAGCAAACAAAATAAAGGATATAAATACATATTGACTGTTATTAACTGTTTTTCAAAAATGGCAGATGCTTTACCGCTAAAAGATAAAAGTGGCAAAAGTGTTACAAAGGCAATGGAAATAGCTATACAAAAAGACAAACATACTATTAAACATTTACAAACCGATGATGGAAAAGAATATTTTAATAAGGAATTTGCAAATTTAATGAAAAAACACAATATAAACCATTATTCAACCAATTCAGAGGTAAAAGCCTCAATAATTGAAAGATTCAACAGAACTTTAAAAAGCGCAATGTATAAAATGTTTTCCAACAGAGGATCGCACATATGGATTGATATGTTACCAAAACTTATAAACGATTATAATAACAAATTTCATAGAACTATCGGAATGAAACCAAACCAAGTAACTAGTAAAAATGAAAACCTTGTATTAAAACGTATAAAAATGAATACTAAACCAAAAGTTGAAAAACTAAAACCTAAAAAATTTAATGTTGGTGATAAAGTGCGAATAAGTAAATATAAAGGTGTATTCAGTAAGAGATATCTGCCAAATTGGACCAATGAGGTCTTTACTGTATTCAAAGTACAACCTACAGTACCTGAGACATATATTTTAAAGGATAATAAAGGACAATTGCTTGAAGGAGGGTTTTATGGACATGAAATGTTAAAATCAACAGTAGGCGATGTATATTTAGTTGAAAAGGTGTTGCAACGGAAAAAAGATAAGGTTAAAGTACGATGGTTAGGATTTAATAAGACGGAAGATTCTTGGATACCTAAAAAGGATTTGATATAACAATAGAGAATCATTTTAGGTTGAACCATTACAAAGGATGGAGATAATACCACAAAAGGAGAGTTTTACTATTAATAATATAGATGAACTCACAGTGGATAATTCAGAATTCAATAGTGGGAAACATGGCAATTTGTTACCAAACACCGTGCGCTGTCTGGTTACCGGACCTTCCAACTGTGGAAAAACTAATGTAGTATTCAATTTGATTACAAACCCTAAAGGATTACGTTTTAATAATCTATATGTATTTTCAAAATCACTACAACAACCAAAATATCAATTATTGGAAAAGATACTGAATAATGTGCCTGAAGTTAAATACTTAAAATTTAATGCAAGTGAGAGTGTCATGCAACCACAAGAAGCTAAACCATTCTCCGTGTTCATATTTGACGATGTATCTTGTGAAAACCAAAACACAATAAGAAATTACTTCGCTATGGGTCGACATAACAACATAGATAGTATTTATATTGGCCAAACTTACAGCAAAATACCGAAACAACTCATTAGAGACAATGCAAACATGTTAATTGCATTTAAACAGGACGAAACCAACCTAAAACATATATATTTTGATCATGTAAATGCAGATATGACATTTGAACGATTTAAAGAGTTATGTGGAAAGGCTTGGGCTGAAAAGTATGGGTTCCTAACAATTATGAAGGAACAACCGCTAAACAATGGTCGATACAGGATAGGATTTGATAAATTTATATTAATACATTGAACGTGGTATAAAACATTCATTGTTGTACAACACGTCTTGCTACAAACATGGTTAACCAAGAAAAATTAGTAAAAGAAATAAAATCACTTAGTGATTCTATTCGGGCTAAAAACAGAGCATTAAAACTAGGTATTAGCGAGAGGGAGAAATTCCTTGAATCTACTTTTAAACCTATTACTGAACCCTTGAAAAAATTAAACAAAAAATTCGCTAAACCTGTATTGGAAGGAGATGCGATTGCACCTATCACAAAGTTTGAAAGAGAAAGTGTAAAATATGAAGGTTTTAGTGATGAAGACCCGGAATCCTCTACATATAGTGGCTTTACCGGAGCAGAATCTGAAAGAGAGCTAGAATCACCAGGATATAGTGAAAGGGGACCTGAAGAAGCACCAACTGCTAGTGAAGAGGAAAAAAGAGAAGAGGCAAGAGAAGGACCGTCAAACATAAGCTTGTTGGGTGAAAACATTCATAACAAAGGACCTTTAGGAAGGAAATACATGGTAAAAATGTTACTCGGAACAATTCCTAATAAAAATTACCATAGTTATGGAGCGAGATTAACAGAAGATGGTTTAATGATAGGTAATAGCCCGTTAAACGTTGACGAACATGATAATATTGTTGTTGGTGATCAAAGATATAAGGGCACAAAAGGATTATTTGAATTATTATTTGAAAATAAGCCTTCAGTATCGTTAGTGAAAGAAAAAGACATGGAAGCATATAAAAAGATTTTGGAACAGACAAATGCATATAGGAGAATGTATTTACCTGACCAGCTTCCTTTTAGATCTAAGTCTTTAAAATATAGAGAATTTGTATCCAAGTTAATACCAACTAGAAAACAAACAATGCCGTTAACACAAAGAAAACCTGTAAAACGAAGATTTATGGCATCCACTTTGGATGTAAGTGCTCAGGAACGAAGGAAAATAAGTAAGTCTGTTATAGGTACAGGCTTAATGAAGAAACTATATAACACAAATGTGATTTATTACAATAATATCAATAAATTGGTGGATAGAATGAAACTAATACATGAAGCTAAAGAAGCGGGTCATACTGGATTGGAAAACGAATGGGTGGCTTTAGTGGATGAACTCCGAAACCGTGGGGTAATCTCATAAAAATGCGTTACTCCCTAGATTACTATTCAGTTGCACCATGAGTGTCGACAAGTTCGGACGGTATTCCGCAGATGGATTATATTATGCGAATAGTTTAAAAAGAAGTGCTGGTTTACCACAAACACCTGAAGGAGATTATGATATTAGTAATAAAAGGTTAAAAAACATAAAAGATCCCACGGACGAAAACGGTGCAGTAAATTTAAAAATAGTAAAGGAAAAGATATCACCAACATTAAGACTACACAATAACACATATGATGCAGAAAATCATAGACTTATCAACGTTGGTAAACCAAATGAAAACGGTGATGCGATAAACAAAGGTTATTTGTCATCTGAATTAAAAAATACGTTAAAATTCAATGGAAAAACGTATAGTGCTAACAATAAACGTATATCCAACGTAGATGACCCTAAAGATGCAAAAGACAGCGTGAATAGACGCTATTTACATTCTTTAATACCTGAAAAGACAAAAGATGGATTTTCTTTTTATAAATTTGTTATTAACGATATAGGTTATCCAAAAACTGAAAAATCTAAAATATATTAAAGATCATTGTATCATACGTGATGTAGGGGTTATAGGTTGTTTTGGTAATTGTTTAGCAAATGTTAAAGATGGTTCGGCGCCATCAGATGGTGCAACAGTGGGTCAAATGATGGAAACCTTAAAACAAGAAACAACCTCTTTTGTTAAACAAAATCAAGTAGTATCGAAGCAAGGGGATGAATTCGTTCAAGGTAATGAAAAATTTAATTTATTAACATACAAAAATAATGCTTGGGATTGCATGGATAAAAAGTTATCAAATGTGTCATGGGGTAATGAGGATCATGATGCAGCTGCTTTATCACAAACCGTACATTTAGATCCAAATAATCACTTTGTATATTTTACATGTAATAATAGAGTGATAAAACACTTGAAACAAGGAAGAGAAGGAAATGATGCTGCAACTGTAGGACAGACCATTACAACATCATTAAAGGATAGTAAAGTGTATAATTGTAATAATAAACGTATAACAAACCTTAAAGACCCTGAACATGTAGATGATGCTGTCACTGTTAATTTTCTTGTAAAAGTTTTAGGTAATGCGATATTTGATTTACACAATCATTTTACACCAGATATTCTTCAAGGAAAATCGGGACATAATACTTATGCTGAATCCATGAGAGGTGATTATATTAAACGAGAAATTTATAATAAATACTTTATTAACCCTAATACGCAAAAGTTTAGATCATCAGATTGGGGTGATATTGATATATAATATAAGAATGCAATAAACGACCTTATTTATGTCCAACTCGTCACAGAGTTAACACATAAGTTGTACATTTCGATTATAAAAGGGCAATAATGTCATTCCAGTACATCAGTCCATATCGAGACACTGTAAGGAAAGGAGGTGGGATCACGTCCACAGCGGTTTCTCTATTAAGTAAAGCTTTAAATCGAATTCCGGTAGGATCCATAGTAAATAGAGCAATAGACGCATTACCATACGAATTTCATATACCGGGAGGTTATCAGTATTGCGGACCAGGAACTAAATTGAAAAAAACGACTGGAAAGAGGCGATCCTGGCATAAATAAATTAGATCAGGCTTGTAAAGAACACGATATCGCATATTCTACGTTTGCCGATTCAAAAAATAGATCGATAGCAGACAGAAAGCTTGCGGACATAGCTTGGCAACGAGTAAAATCAAGTGACGCTAGCATAGCAGAAAAAGCAGCAGCTTTAGCAGTAACAGCAGGTATGAAGGCTAAAACAGCAGTAGGAGGTGGAAGAAGGAGGAGAAGAAGGGTAAAAAGGAGGTCAACCGCAAGAAAACATGGAGGAAATATAAGAAGAACACGACGATCTAGCAGAAAAGGCAGGAAGAAGCCCACCGTGTGGTCAATGGTAAAAAACGGGGCAGGTCTTTACCTAAGACCTTATCGTGCGTATTAAATGAAAGAAATCAATTGGTTATACCACATAAAGCGTTAACCAATGTTGAATTATTTAAATATATTTCCTGTTTAAAAATACCATTTTTCCGCGGTGTATTCATGAAAGACAGTTTACCAAAGAAAATGTGGCAAAATGAGACTGGAATTGTAAATTTGGATAATACTGAAGGGCGTGGCACCCATTGGGTTTGTTATAAGAAACTAAATAACAATGTATATTATTTTGATAGTTTCGGTAATTTGCCACCACCAAAAGAACTTCAAAATTACTTTAAATCTGCTAAAAACATATATTATAACTATAAGAGAGAACAACCTGATAATACTTCAATATGTGGCCATTTATGTTTAGAATTCCTAGCTAAAAGTATCAGTCACTATTGAGATGTCTTCCTATACGGTATCATTAACAGGAAAATCGTCCACTTTACGAAGTATCCTTTTTCCAGCTTTACGCTTGCAAAAAGGAAGATTTTGGGAGGCGGCACTATTGGATTTTACAACTTACAACTCTATTCCCAATGTTACGGAAGGTAAAAATAACGTATTGCATTATTATAAGGGAAAAGATGCCAGTGGGAAGTTTACAGACTTACAAGAGTGCAGTTTACCCACAGGTTCTTATGAAATTGATCATATAAATGAATTTTTGCAAACTAAAATGGGAAAAGACAATATAACATTAAAAGGTAATAATAATACTATGAAAGCCGAAATTACTTCCAAATATTATATAGATTTTACTCAATCAAACTCAATTGGTGATTTATTAGGATTTTCCAAAGATGAGCCAATTTTAAAACCAGATATAACACATTCCGGTAAGAAAACAGTAACAATATTAAAAGTCAATAGTATAGACATAACTTGTAACATTATACAAGGAGCTTACAGGGATGGGGCTAACACCCATATCATACATACTTTTTACCCAAGTGTACCACCTGGATTTAAAATTGTTGAAAAGCCACAAAACCTGGTATATCTACCGTTGAACACCACTTTCATTTCAGACATCGTGTTGAACGTATTGGATCAAGACGGTAACTTGGTAGACTTCAGAGAAGAGCCTATTACGATTAGATTACATTTAAAATCGACACTTTAATACAAAACCATGGGTTTAACATTTAAAAGCGAACAACCTACGGGAAACCACATTAGTAGCTCTTCAGCTGTGGAGGAGTTAACACGCGAGAACATTCGTTTCTTAGAGAGAGTTGGATTAAAATTAACCGATTATGGATATACTGGATATAGCGCAGGGTCCAACATTCGACGAAACCCTATGGGAAAAAGAATATCACACCCACAACCCTTACACTTCATCGAAATTAAACAATAACGATGAAATTCGTATTCCCATACAACATCAAGACATTTACACACTACCATGTGAAAGTTACTTGTATATTGAAGGGAAAGTTACTAAAAAGGACGGTACTACTCCTGGTACAACAATTCCATTTATAAATAATCCTATGGCTTTCCTGTTTGATGAAATTAGATATGAAATATCAGGTGTAACAATTGATTCTACTAAAAAAGTAGGTATTACAACAACTTTAAAAGGGATAACATCTATATCGCCTAATGAAACCAATTTACTTCAACCTGCAGGATGGGTTTTACCTGAACATGACACAATCACTCCAAATACAAATGGATATTTTGATTTTCATATCCCATTACGTTTGTTGCTTGGATTTGCTGAAGATTATAGAAAAATAATATTAAATGTTAAACAAGAATTAGTTTTGTTGAGATCTTCTAACGATAAAGACATTATTAAAGCTCCAGATGGTACAACAGATGCAACTTTAGAATGGAAATTAATATTAGACAAAATTGTATGGAGAGTTCCACATGTTAAATTAGCTGACGAGCATAGAATGCTACTATTAAGGAAGTTAAAGGCTGGCCGTGATATTGTAATTCCTTTTAGAAGTTGGGAATTCCATGAACATCCAAGCTTGCCAGCTACGGATCGTCACACTTGGACTGTTAAAACATCTAATTACGTAGAACGAGCCAGGTATATTATATTTGGTTTACAAACAGGTAGGAGAGACAGCATCACAAAACATGCAGGCAAATTTGATCATTGCAACTTAAAAAATATTAAAGTTTATTTGAATTCACAATTTTTCCCCTACGACAATTTGAATGTGTCATTCGCTAATAAAAAGTACAGTATATTATACGATATGTATGCAAGATTCCAAAATTCATATTACGGTAAAACGAATACACCTTTACTATCACCAGAAGAATACTTAGATGGTTACACAATAGTTGTAATTGATTGTTCTAAACAAAATGAATCAGTAAAGTCATCAAGTGTTGACATAAAGATTGAAATGGAGTTTAATGCACCTTTACCTGCAAATACAACTGCATACTGTTTAATTCTACATGATAAAATTGTAACATACACACCTCTAACTGGAATTGTTAAAAATGTACTGTAAAAACCGGTTTTGTTCCATTCCGCGAGTATAAAAGCAGAGCGTACAGGCCGCTCCTCATCAGTTTGTTGCCGACTGTTGTATGGGTAGCATCATATTGAATATGGCTTCTCCTAGTGGTACACCTGAAAATGTGGTAGATATTGAGAAGGAGATATCTGGGTTTTTAGATCTTCAAGGTCACCAGGAAGGAGGTGAACAAAACGTTTGTGGACAACTTCATGCCAGTAATGATGTTGAGGAAAAAGGTAAAAGAAGAAAGAATGCACAAAAGAGGAAAAGGGATATTGAAAATAATATTTCTCCAAACATATTGAGTGAGGTATTCTTGCGAATATTTTACCCAATCTCTTCCAGTTTGGACAAAAGTGTTTTAATCGGTGTTATGAAATCAACAGGTTATTCCCCTACTGTAATTTTAACTCATGGACCCAAAATGATTTTGTTTACGGACAGTGCTTGGGAATCGTTTATGAAACACTTGCATCTTCTAGAATGCTATTTAAGTAGTAACATGTTTGGAAGAAAGACAAGAGTAGGACTTTTGGATTCAAATGTGGAAATCGATATAATTAAACATCGTGGTGATCATCAGCTGCGGTTTAGAGACACAACAAGACATGATAACAAGATTCAACTTAGTCGAGAGGAGTTTTTCATTTTAACTTGTGCAACCGAACCTATAACAAGATACTTGAGACAACTGGTATTTTCAAGTTCGATTATTAAAGACTATCTGGAAGACACTTTGGACAAACAACCGGACGCACCTATATTATACGGACCTGTGGATACTTCTATATTCAATAGGGTTCCTCATGAAGTACAAATGTGGAGACAATTGGAAAAATACGCTCAACTACATAAAACATCAGTAATACAAGAAGAAGAGGAAGAAGGAGGAGAAGAATCAAGTGTTAGTGATGAAAACGAAAACAAGGAAAATATAAAGATGGAAACATAGATAACAATGGTTAGTTTCTAAAACAATATCCAAAACTTTGTGGGGTTAGGCCTATTGGGGACGGTGCCCACGTTAAATATACACCAACGCGCTAACAACTGTACGGCCTGGTATAAAAGTGGTACCTACCGTGGTGTGGAAATCAGTTGACCTCCTGACTTCATAATGAGCAGACGTGTGACCTTCAAGATGGACAAGGGAGAAGAAGAACAAGTAAAGTCTAACCCTGGTATTATTGAGTTTCAAGCGTTTCGTGGTAATGATGATAGATTTATTATAAAAGAACTTGTGTTTTTGGACATGAATACAAGTGTTCCGTATTCGTTTTTATTTAAACCACCATGTTCTTATTCGTCTTTAACTAGCAAAGCCGCTACTACCAACAGATGGATTTCAAAATACTTTCATCATATCGATTGGTATGATGGTTTTACAAGTTACACGGACTTGCATCACATTATGCATCACTTTTCAAACAAGTTTACCAATATTTACACGAAGGGGCTTGAAAAGAAAAGATGGATCGAAGAATTTACCTATGTTCCGGTTAATGACGTGGAATTAGATAAGGATTACCAATATATGCTAGAAAACTTATGTATTTGTACAAAAAGCCCAGAACATTACAAAGATAGACATTGCGCTTTGAAAAACGCCTATAAACTCGCCTCTTACCTTCAAAATGGGGAAGTGGAAAGTGGTGGGGGTAACGGGGGCTATATAAGTGAGGAGCAGACCGGGACCTGGCATGAGTATTACTCGAGATTCCGAGACGACAACATCTCCCAGCAAGAAGACGAAGAAGACGAAGAAGACAATCTTTGACTCAACCATGGCATCTAACCAGTTCCTTCAAACCTTGGTTGAGCAGTTCAATGCTCACTCAAAGTCTACTATACTACCGGTTAAGAAGTGCTCTGAACTAAAAGACGAGAAGCACTATATCATCCATGAGATGAAGAAGATGGAGACTACAGTTGGAGAGGCTATCTGCTGCAGTCTCAGCGAGGCACCGTTCACTCCGGGGGATGAGCCCAAGTTCCAGGTGTACCTGCCGAAACGGTTCGTCCATCTCCTACAGAACGAGGATCTACGCTCCATCCAACCCGGCTCTCTCTACTTGGTTTCCCACGGTTCCACGGGTAGCAATTCCACCGAGTTGACCATCCACATCGCCGACAAGCAGCAGTGTTAGATTTAAGTTTTACTGTTGTACATATTGTATTGTAATGTTTTATAAATAAATCATAAAGGACAAAAAAATTAAAAAAGAAAAAAAAAAAAATGCAACATATCAATATGTGAAGTTTGTCACATATTGGTATGTTGCATTTTTTTTTTAAACTTCACGAGTGACCTTGACCTTTGACCTTTGCATTTAAAGATTGCCCCCACTACCACACTAGAATTCAAACCTGCTTGGATACGAAAAACGGTCAGTCTGTTGCCAACTAGCAAACGATGAGCACCTTGTACGAACTTTGCTTACAACGAGTTATAACTCACAAAGATTTGTTCCCAACTTGTTTACAAGAAAATATCCCACTGACAATAAAAGAAGATATCAAAGACTACAAGAGGGAAAATAGAGGCTACTCAGAGTACTCTTGGTACAAGTTCAACGATGGAGAAAGGTTTTGTCTACCGTGTGGTGATGCAGCTGTTGGTGACCTTCGACAATTTGTATTGGACGGAGGTATAAGACAGTTTGGTTTTTTAGCACCGGTGTTTAAGTTTGAGAACATCAAAGACACCTGTGCTGTTTGTTCAATTCCATTGTACCAATGGAAAAAGTTTAGAACGATTTAATTAGACCTTCCATACCCCCACCACTTTTACCCCCACCACTTTTTTCATGTACCTCCAAGCGCTGTGTCTCGGCTTCATTTCAACTCCAACGGTCGACCAGTCAACATCAAGATGTCTCTCAATGTAAGCTGCGCCAGTTATGAGGAAGTTACAATCAAGACTCAGCAGGAGCTCAACGAGCTGTACAAAGAGCTGCAGCTGATGGTGGCACGAGGCTACCGTATAAACGTGCAAGTTTACGCTTGCAATATAAAGAATATTCGGCAGCATAAAGAAGAGTCTGGACACTCCTCACCAACATCGATGAAGACCGAGCCGGACAACTTGGATTACTTCAGCTGACTAGCAGTTGTATTTCTTGTTCTAACCGTTGTACAATATGTTTATTTTTTCATTATATTAAAGAAGTAAAAGAGAAAACAAAATAGAAAAACACCTATCTTGTTACTGACATATGAGCTCAGTAACAAGATAGGATTTTTTAAAACACAATTTGAATGACCTTGAAACTTCCCCCTCCACTGCTTTGCTACCCCCACCACTTGACTATTGGTATACATGAGACACCGCAATTGGATACCTCATTCCATCTTTAACAGTCAAACTTACAACTTCAACAATGGCAAACCTACCAACAGATGAAAGATGTCCTCACACATGCTGTGATTTCATACACGAGTTAGAAAAGAGAATGCAAGAGAGGGCGATAAGAAGAAAGCAGATCCACTCAGAAAATATCATAATACTCAACGGCTATCTTTTATTGTTTGGTCTTACTATGGTTGTATTTTTCATACTGTACGGCATAGTTACATCTGTCGGCAAGGTTGTGGAAGAAAACGCTCACCACCGTCAGTTGGAAAATTTTAATGTTACTCTGTAGGTTTTCTTTTTTTTAAAACTCCATTTGGATGACCTTGAACTTTCCCCCACTACTCCACCACGCCCCCACTACTCCACCATACCCCCACTACTTCACTAGGTTCCTGTATGGGTCTCACATTTAGCATCATTCCTTATTCCACTGGCAACCATGGCGGACAACACCATCACCCAAGCCGATTCCACTACTGATGTTGGAACAAGTACGGGTTGGACACTGTCGATCGACAGTGTGCACTATTTAGAAGCAATTTGTGAAAGGATGAAGGAGATACTCCGGGACAACCCTGGGATTATAATTCAGATGAATCTAAACTATGATTGGTCACAAGTTCAACTGCAGCAGGACTACGGCAGCCAGCAATCACCACAATATTCACCGATGTCGCCTATCTACCCATATGACGAATCGGATGTGGATGAAGGTGTGGGAGACAACGCAAATGAAGATGTGGGGGAGAACGTGGATGACGAGGCTAATGTGGAATAACCTTTTTTTAAAACACAAATTAAATGACCTTGAAATTTCCCCCTCCACTCCTTCCTTTTTTTAAAACCCAATTTGAATGACCTTGAAATTTCCCCCTCTACTTTTCAATACTATTACAACGGTCTGCAGCTCATCTTATTCCTTGCTTAGCTACCATGGCGGACAGAACTCATTCTGAAGTTGACTCCACTACTGATGAAGAATGGCCATTTTCGTGGACTGTTCATTTGCAAGATTCGACAGAAAGAAGTGGATGTGTTGCAGCAAAAGTTGATATATGTTTTCAACGAAAACCCTAACATTGAATGTAGGCTGAATATGGATTTCGATGCAACCGGTGTCCACACTGAACCTTCCAGCCAGCCACAGCCTCAGCTTCAGCCAAGACACTTTACACATCTCTACACTCCAATACAGCCGGAGAATTTAACAATCAGCGAGGCTGACTCCACTACGGGTTTCGTTCAGCCAACAAATTGGATGCTGACTATCGAAACGTTGCACCAGGTGGACTTGGTTTGTAATAAGTTGAAGGAGTTAATGGTGCAAGAACCTGGCCTTCGCTTCAAGATGGAAATGTGTTTCATCTGGGGAGCACCTCCACGGGACTTTTGGTCTGACGGCTCTCCAAGTACTACGGACGAGGAGGGGGACGTCTAGTCATCTTTTTTAAAACTTGATTTGAATGACCTTGACCTTTGCCCTCTACTAAGTTTATTTAAGCTGCACACTCACCGACTGCACCATCACTTCATCGTGCTCCCTCACCGAAGCAGCATCAACTATGGAAAGTAAGCGCGTCTCATGTTGCGAGCATAAGTGTTTGGAGGAGCCGGGCGTCGTCTATTGTGCAAAGAAGCAATGGGAGGAAGAGACGGGGACAACCTATTGCTGTGAGGAAAAGTGTTTCCTCTTACCAAAGTGGCAAGTGGATGGGTTGGCCTGCCAGCAATGTGAATGCTTCGGATGTTGCAGGTGTAGATGCAAGAACCAACAGCTGCCACCACCGGTACTACAGACTTTTAAGGTCTACAAGTCCAAGTTCTTTTATACTTGTTGTCCGCAGCGGTGTGTTAAGTTTCACTTCTCTAATCTCACCAGTTGTAGAGAGTGTGAGAGAGATCATGACGGGTGGTGCACACATTTTCTAGACTCCTGCCGCTACAGAAAGGATTGGTGTACAGATCCTTTGGAAGTTGATGAAGTCGCCCAGGAAGCACTAGAGTAGTCTTTCTACTCTTTAACTTTTTTAAAACTCCGTTTGGATGACCTTGAGATTTCCCCCTCCACTTCCCCCATATACCTAGAGTACACGGAGCCTGACAGTCAGTCGCTCGGTGACTGTCGTGGGGTGCGCGTCGGTGTCGGCTCTCCGTTGTTAAGTTTTCAAAGTAACGGTAATATTAAATTTTGGGGTGTTGTGCTGGTTCAAGGTCACCTGAGGGATCACCGATTGGCCATATAGGCAAGGTCATGTCACAAAATCTAGTTTAACTTGGCACTTTTGCCGTTTCTCGTCGCAAATTCGCTCCAAGTCGTCAAGGTCACGGGAAATGTGACTGAAACTCGGAGCGTAGTGCGAGAAACGGCAAAAGTGCCAAAAAATTTTAAGTTTCGGCGTGACCTTGACCTCAGTGGCGTCGGTGACGTCATATTGATGACGTAAGGGGTGATGACGTCATCAGCACGTCATTTCTGTGACGTCATGGGTGTGACGTCATCGGTGATGACGTCATCGATTGCGTCATCGATGACGTCATCAGTAGTGGGGAATGGGGGCTTTTGGCTCAGTTCAAGGTCACCTGAGGGATGACGTCATCGATGACGTCATCGAGGTCAATGACCTCATTGATGACGTCATCGATTGCATCATCGATGACGTCATCACCAATGACGTCACTTCCATGACGTCACACCCATGACGTCACAAAAATGACGTGCTGATGACGTCATCACCCCTTACGTCACCAAGATGACATCATCGATGTCACAAAGGTCAAGGTCACGCTGAAACCTAAAATTTTTTGGCACTTTTGCTGTTTCTCGCACTACGCTCCGAGTTTCAGTCACAGTTACCATGACCTTGACAACTTGGAGCGAAATTGCGATGAGAAACAGCAAAAGTGCTGAGGAAACTTGAAGTTTGCAACGTGACTCTGCCTAAACCGTCATGTGACACCGCTCGGGTGACCTTGAACTGACCCAGAAGCCCCCATTCGACCATTACTGCAACCGCGATGCGCACCCTAAGACAGACACCGAGCGACTGGCTGTTCGGCTCCGCGCACTCTAGGTATATGGGAAGTGGTGGGGGAATTGCGATGATCTTGGGAAACTTAAAAATGCCAAGTCAGGTAGCACTGTTTCGGTGCTACCTTAAATTTACATGTTAAAGTGTGATGACCTTGAGGTTGACTGTAAATTTGAGACTTAGGATTGTTTTTAAAGATGTATCTAAAGAATCTTCAGATTTGAGTCAACACTTAGAAAAATTTACTCTTAGTACAACTGTTTAATGTGTATTTACCAGAGTTTAAGTGTGGTGACCTTGAACTACCTGAAATTGTCAGGAATCGGAGTAGCAACCGCGATGTGCACCCTACGACAGACACCGAGCGACTGACTGTCCGGCCCCGTGCACTCTAGGTATATTGGCTCAAGAGACTAAGACTCTAAACTGTCAAGAATGGGAGTAACCAACTGAATTTTGCAAGGAAAAGTCATTTCATCCAATATTTTAAACAAATCCTCATCAGTAAAACGAACACTAGTCTGTTTTGTATAAAACTTAGGGTGTCCGCGCAACAGTTTGCGCCACTTAGCTAAAGTCGAAACTCTCTTAACTTTGAGTGGTGGACAGTGAGCAACTAATAAAGCCTTAACACGGCTAAGTTTCTTACCTAAAGCGTCC